>JABWTJ010000323.1:0-600000 GCA_016801875.1 Solanum sitiens
TATATGACATTTTAAAAAATTTCCCAATACAAAAATACATAGTAACTATAACAGACTAAAAATTTCATATACACTTTCAAACGCATTGTAACATTTATTTTTTTGAATCTTAAAAATTACTAAACAAATTAAACTAAACATGCAATACACAGCACATGCAAAAAAAAAAAAATACCTCTTCTCCAAAAAATTGATCTTCTTCAACTTCATGGTTACGAATTTGTGTGGGATTTTGCACAACTACGGATTCAGGCATTTTTCCCCGTCGTATATCCTCCTTAGATTTAGAAGCGGAACCTACATTGTTGTTTATTTCTTGAGGGAAAAAAAAATTAAACGATGAGAACTCGGAAGAACTTATATTATTTTGTCCAATACCTCTAGTAACTCTCTTGTAAGCGTCCATTGTAGAGATAATTTTGTATTATGAAACCCTAAAAAATGTTTTAAGAACAACAACAAAACAAAAAAAATAAAAAAGCATTCGCTACCGGTGGTCAGAATTTTTTCCCATTCACATCTTTCTAAAAAAAAACTTCTACCTCGAGCACACGCAATGGAGCCCTGGGTTACCGAAAGCGATCAATCTTTCTTCTGGTGGGAGGGAGTCTTGTAAAGGGGGAGCCACTTGACTGTAGCCGTAGCGAAAGCAAATACTAAAATCAGTAAGTAAATCAATAAGGAATATGAAGAACATAATACCCAAATCAATGTGAATCTTCAAATCAAACCTTGAAACGAAATTAGTTGAGAATGATAGAAAATAGGAAAATTCGAGAATCTGTGAAATTGATTTTGGAAGAATTTAAGAGAGAGAAAATAAAAAGAAGCGTAAGAAAAGAGAGAATAAATCTGGGGAGTTGATTATGAATAAATATAGAGAGAGAAATTGATAAGGTTAATAAAAGAGAGATGAGAGAGAAATTGATAAGGTTAATAAAAGAGATAAAATTTAAAATATCATTAATATCTATCCAATTACATAAAAATAGGAAAATATGTAATCTATGAGAGAGAAAAAAAAGATGTAAATAATGAGAGAGAAAATATTAATAATATCAGAATAATTATTTATTTTTAAAATAATGACATTTTTGACATGTTTACTAATATTATTAAAGTATGGATATTATCACTAAATAAGTTGGTTTTTTTGACTAGTTAGCTAAATTTTCCTTCTTTAAATAGGAATTGTTATGAAATGGGCCTAAATTTATGGGCTTGGGGTTGTGACCCAAAAATTATCGATTGATAAAATATCTGTGTATGTAAATTATATCGAATTCGAATGAATATTTAGACTGCGCATAATATCAAAATAAATATTAACAATGTAACAGAGAAAAAAAATGAATATATAAAAAAAATGTAATAACGTAATCAATTACATGTAAAAAATGTGATTTAGCAAAAATAATGATTTTATAAAAATGAACAAATAGTTGAACGTCTGGCTGTGACAAAATAATATAAACATAACAATCGACATAAATCCTAATACTTTGAGAAAAATGATGATTATCTAAAAATTGCATTAAAATGACAAAAATATGTATTTTGAACTATTTAAACTAAAATACTCTAAAAGTATTAATTTTAAAACTATCGGACCAAAATTTAGTGTCAACACTTCACATAACATGACATTTAGGTATACATATCATCTTACTTTAACAATATAAATCAACACATATTCATATGTGAACTAATCAACATATAGTATCAACAATGTGCAAGTTCATCATATACATGTCATATAACATTATAAGCATAATCATACATAAGAACATCCTCCTAAGACTCCCTTCAAGGCTAACTAGTGCACTGTTTAGGTAGAGTCACATACCCCTACCTAGACTAAGCTAGACCTCTTAGGTTATCATAGTTAGAGTTCAATCCTTTAGGTCATTTTACCTTTTTGGGAACTATCTTTCCCTAACCGACATAGACCACATGAGCTAATGTGGAATTCGGTGTCATAAACCCTACACCAAAGGAAGGCGGACTACTTGCCAAGGTAGTACCAAACCATGAAACATAGCAACTACGTGGATCCACTAGCTAGTATTCCTATGAGGGCAACATAGTTCAAGAACTAGGAGATATAGTTGGGACCATCTTTATGCTACATGCATTGTAGTCTCCAATCTCAAGAGTACATTAGTGATCCTACCTTCCCTATGTGGGAAGGGACACTCCTCAATCTAGTTCACTCGGTGCTAAGCTAGAGTCCCTTTTTGAAATGTCTTTAAGCCTTTATTATCAATCATATATTAGTTTAGGTCATAGGGTCTACTCTTTGTATAATCATCATCATCAATATCTCAATAAGAATTGAATGAGTATAAGTCTTTTCATTACAATTCATACAGGTGAGGTTAGCACATTAACATTTCATATCATGATAAGGCACATTGGTAAATCATTCACCCTCCTTATAACATTTACATCTTAAGCTAACACCTCACAATCATAATCAAGACATTTCAATTCAACATCATACAACCCTATAAATCCTAATACAAGGCATACTCTAATACAACATCATGACTTAATCACAATTAACCACATTTTGAAGTAAAAGATAGAGATCATAAGACTTATCAAGTCTCCCTCATAGTTCATCATCAAGGTCTTACCATAAACCCTCAATTCAACCCAAATTGGGTATACATCATCATAAGTCAATAATCAACATTATAACAAAACTAGAAGAATCACTACATGACAATTCAATACTAGATCTTAGCTTAAGACAAGATACTTAGGTCAATTCACAACATACTTCCTAACCTAGATCATATTCTCAAGAACTAGCATGAAAGACTACCAATCACCCTAATTTTGTTCATGATTAGTGTAACAACATCATTTAATAGTAATTCAACCAATAATCAAGTCAATTGAACCAAATACAACCTAATTTATATCAAGATCAAACCTAGGGTTAAGGGTTAAGGGTTAAGGGTCATCTTCTACAAACTAGACCAAATCATCAAGATAAATCATAATTAATTTAGAATACATGTTAATAAATTCATATTATCCAATATAAAACATAAACAACCCAATTCATAACATAATTTTCGAGATTGAGAAAGACCCACATGAAAACTCAACTTTTGAAAATACTTTGAAGGAACCGTTTGAGGAAAGAGGTCTCAAAGGTGAATTAGATTTCATACCTCAATTTTTGATGAATAATTGATGGTGAAATCATCCCTTTACAGACCCCAAATCCCTCCCCTAGCTTGTCTTCAATGGTGTCTTTCAATAGAGAGAAAAAGAAGAGAGAAGGAAGAGAGTTTTGTTTTGAGAGTTGTAATTAGACTAATGGGGTTGGGGTCTTTATAAGGGAGGGGGGGGGGGGTTAATTAAGTTAATTATAATTCCCTTAATCCGTAACTAACCACCAAACCCTATAATTAATTAGTTAAGACTAACTTTAAAATGTGTAGGAAAATGGACCCTCACAAATGAGACCTCGTCGACGGTCCGTCTCTGAGTTGACGACTGGTCCCTCCCCCGTGCTGCACACTCGTCAATTCGGTCAGATACTTGTGAAGGCGAGGGATCCAAAAATTTGTCTAAGTATTGGTTGACGGTTGGCAACGACACCCCATCGATCCACACACGAATCGTCGATTGCCTCTCGTGGGTGCACACTGCCCAGGCAGTGTTGACTCCAACGTGCAAGGGTCCTCCTCAAGGGCCCTTGGTTAGTCCTTGGGGAGTCATACCTGGACGTTTAAACCATGAATCGACTTAAACACATGTTAGACACCCTTCCACCAATTTTCGTCATTTTCCGACTCCTAAAAGCTAGTCAAATAGGCTAAGGCACGCTAGTACCTCCTAGAACTAGTTTCCGGACGTCATAGACGTTCTTGGACTTTTTGTTTTTTAGACTTCCTAAATGACTTATAAACATTAAAATAGGCCTTAAAACAATGTCTAGACCTTATGACACTTATTTTAGGCTTTAAGACACGTCGTGAATTTTCGAAGTGTTACAACAACATGATCACATAATGTCACTTAACATATTAGTGAGGAAGCCACCCTCTTAAGACCACAATACACATTCATGCATAGAACACACACCACATTATAACATAGCAGACAAGACATCTTCAACATTGCATCTAAGAAACATAACATTGGATAAGATCACACAATCATATAGGGGTGTATAGGTAGGGGGTCATTCATCGATAGTATTCATTAGCATCAAAACGTCTAGACCCTACCTTACCCTAACATCATCATTCACATGAAAATAACATCATCAATACACCTAGATCATGATACTGGTATACAAGACTACACAAGACCTTCATAACATGATAATCACAATATCGACTCACTTCACATCCATTGACTTTAAGGCCATGATGACAACATAGATAGATGGACAATAAGATAAACACCGCCACCATAAGTGGACCATACCAATCAACACAATTCAATGTCAATTCTATACTAAATAGAGAGATCTAAGTCAATTCACCAATACTTCCAAGCTATGATCACCATTTATCAATTCTCAACAATTCATAATCAACTGACATAGATAAACATATAATTATGCAATTCATTACAATCTAAACATAATTCAATCATCATCTAATCAAGATCACATGATCCACATTATATCATAAATTGAGAAATTATGGAGATCATGGGTTCTTCATAGAATTGGATTGAAATTCATATTAAAATCATTAATTAATCATAAATTCACCATTAGAATGCTTTTGAAATCAATTTGACAATGAACCCATGGTGTCATGTAAGACCCCAAAATGAGACAGGGTGTCTAGATCCTAACATGTTCGTCTTAAGGTTATAAGGTCCTACAATGACTTATAATATGGTTTATAGGCAGTGTATAAAGTTTGAGGTGATTTTAAAGTCAAACGGCAAGGGTCGACCGAAACGTTCGACGACTAAGTCACCTGAATACCTCGTATGTGGTTCTATGTTATTATGTGTGATGCATGAGATTATTAAATCTTAAAATGTTTTATAATGATGTAAAATGATAGTATATGAAGTTTCGTGATATTTGGAGGTCAAACGACCAAGAACGTCCAAGGCGTTCGAAAGATAGCCCTTAAGACGTTCAACGTGTGTCATGATGGGGCTTGGCCTGTTTCGACGACTTGTAGGTGTTTGTTTTGGATGAAATTTATGTGGAAGGTCTATAACTTATTAAGGTTTTAAATTACGTTGGAAACGTCCGGGTACGACTTCTAAAGTTCCCCACAAGAGGCCCCAAATGAAGGACCCAAGGTTGGTCGAAGACACTGCCTGGGCAGTGTCCATTGACGGACCAAACGACAGCTCGTTGGTATACCAACGGCCCTTTGTCCAGGTCTCAAGCCAATATTTGTCTAAGTAACAATCGACGGAGACCTAGGCACGGTCCGTTGGCTGGGCGACGCCCCGTAGGTGCCTCCGTCGATGGTGCACTGTAATTTGCAGGCAGTGTCTGTTTCATTAAAGGGGTGAATGGAAAATTCACCCCACGTCCTAAACTGACTCTAATTGGTTAATTTAGATAATTTTAGGTGTATATAAGTCTTTGAAAACGTGAACCACCCATTCCCAAATCCCCTCACACGATTTAAGCCTTTCCTTAAAAAATGTTCACTCTAAAACCACCATTGTTGGTGAAGCTCAAGAACTGCTTGGAGCTCAGATTTTTATGGGTGATTCATCAAGTTTTAGTGGTATTCATGAAGATTAAGGTATGTTGATCTTCATCTCTAGTTATCTTTTCATCTAGAGAGACATTCTCAAAGATTTCAAAGAAGAAAAATATGATCAAACAATGTCTTCTTCAATCTGCCATGGGTTCTTTCTAAAAAGGTTTTGAACGATTGAATCATGATTAATTGAAGTTAATACAGTGGTTTTAACGTGAATTTTACTCCAATTGCATGATGAACCCATGCTCCTTCACTATAACGATTTAGCCTTGCATGAGCTTTGTGATCTTGAATTACTATCGATTGAATTATGATTCTATTACGTTGAAGTGATTGTATATGCTTTTATTTACATCAATTTATGTTGAATTGATGTTGAAGGATCCATGAGAATCAATGTATGAAGATTTGAGCATGTTTAGCCTAGTTTCCATAGTTCACTGTAACATTAGTTTTTAAACGAATTAATGTGGACTTCGATCATGTAAAGTTGGTTGTATCTACTGTTCTAGGTTAATATCATGTTTGAATTATGAATATCAATCTTGTATGATTGAAGCAAAGATGGCTTATGTGAGTTGATCTAGTCTCTTCTAGCCTATCGATTGATAATACTATATATACGATGATATCTTGAATTGTGGATAGATGAAGCATGATTCCTTTGATGTAGTGATCTATCTAGCTGATTCCTAGAATGTACATTATTGTTAAAATATTATTGATGATCAAGATCTTAGAGAATCAATAGTGTTGGTTAATTCCCTCTCTATACTCTAGCGAAATTGACAAGTCTAATGCCTATGTTGTAGCTTGATCTTGAAGTGCTTTAAGCATGATTTCTTTATGATTAAATGTATGATTAGATACTGCCTTAGATTAATATTATTGGTGAAATATGATCTATAATTCATGTAATGAAATTGGCTAATGGTCTATGTTCTTTCACCTTCTAGTATGCTAAGGTGTTGTGCTAGTTTGTAGTATGGACTTGTAGTATCTTATGCATGACTTCGTATATGATTATTATGTTTTAGATACTGCCCTATACTTTAATTATTGATGAAAGGGTAGTAAAGGTCAATGATGACCAAAGGTTAAAGGATTGGTAAGAATTGCTTTACTCTTCTACTTCTCTATTTCTCTACAGTAATGTTGATGAAGCCTTGTATGGCATTGTGTGGTATGGTCCACTTATGGTGGCGGTGTTTACTTTATGTCATTATATATGTGTTGACCATGGCCTTGAAGATATTTTGATGAATATATGAAGGAGTGGTTATGATAATCACTTTATGTTTAGCTTGTCCCTAGTCTTCTACTTGAGTTGTGAATCTAGGTTATGTTACCATTGTTATGAGCATGTGAAGGGTTGTGTAATATCATCTGTAGGTGCAGCCAAGCCTTAGGTGATAATGGTTGATGATCCCTACCCATGTACCCCTATGTGAATATGTGAAGAGTTAATGATAGGAGTCATAAAGTGTTCTATGAAAGTATGTTATGTATTTCCTCACTAGGATGACTTGATAGGTGTACTAGTATGGGCAAGGGTATGGGACCTTGTCTATGCATTGCACATATGTACCTTGATAGGATAGTTCCTAGGTTTGGTTTCTATGTGTATGAATATGAACGTATGGTCATGTGTGGTCTTAATATGTTATGTGAAAGGTTTGCTCACATATATGTATATACACACACACATGAATGATGGTCTAGTCAATAAAGGAGCCTTGAAAGGTGTGCTCAAGTGCATCCTTAAATAGATAGTGCTAATACATATGCTATGTCCATGTGAAAGGCTTTCTCACATGAATTAGGTTGATGAACTCTCATCTATGACCTATAAGTTAAGCATATGAGGGGATGACTCTCCTAAACCTTTGTTTTATAAAGAAATGATAATAAAGGCTTTTTCAATAAAGGGAACTTAGATTAGCACCGAGTGAACTTGTAGATGAGGGGGTGCCACTTTCCAACATAGGGAAGGTAGGGTTCACTACGGTCCTCATGTGCGGGAGTGACACTTTCCCAAATAGGGGCGGTAGGGTTCACTATGATCCTCACGGGGTGGATAGCCTCATAACCCAAAATGGGTGTAGAGTGATATTTCCATGATTGCCCCCAAGTTCCATAAACTATGCTTGCAACATAGGATCTAGCAAGTGATATCACCTAATATGCTAGCATGTGTTAATGTTCTACCTTGGCTAGGTAGGAACACCTTCCCTTGGTGTAAGTCTCTACAACACCAAATTCCATGTTTAGCACCCATGGTCTTAGTGTCGGTTAAGGCTATAGTTTCCCTAAAGTAAAATGGACAATGGAAGTATATGACTAGGACCCTAACTAGAATGACTTAAGGGAGGTTACTTAGGATAGATGGAAGTAATAAACCCATCTATACATTGCACAAGTAGCTCCTTAGGAAGTTCTAGGAAGGTGTTATAATGCATGTGTCGATATATATGATTCTTTATGTATGACTTTGTAGTAATGGACTACTTGTTATAAAGATGTGCATGGTATGAATCTATATGTTGTGATCTTATCCTTATGTGCACTATGTTGGTCTAAATGATTATATGATGAAGGTATTGTATTGACACGAATGAAGTTGGCTTTACTTGTGATGTTGATGTATGAAGTGGTAAGGCTTGTGATCTCATGAAGGGTTTACTAAGTATATGTGAGGTTATGGGACTTCACATGTACATCGCACTAGTAGATTAAGATTGGGATTATGAGTAAGGTTCTATAGGGTACTATAGGAAGTAAAACAAGTATATGTGAATAATGATTAAGAGTTTACTGTAATGTGCTTCAAGAATGCATTAAATTCTATATGTGATCTTATGTAATGTTTGACTTTTGAATATGTTTATATGATGTATGTGAATGATATAAATGCTACTGGTTAAAGGTTTTATGGAGATTTACGCAAAAAGTATGAAGTATGATTTACAAGAAAATGTCCCTTTTAAATGCATGTTTTTGCATGGTTGTCATACTTAGTACAATCTTGTGCTAATCCCATTCTTCTCTACTTTTTACATAAAGTGTAGGTCATGGATTCTTAAAGGATGTCTATGATTGAGGAGCTTGGTATGTGATTCCCAAGCTCAAGGAAAGGGGTCCTTATATTCCAAGGAATCCCTACTAAATGTCCTTAATGTAAAGTCTTTAAATATTGTATAGTTATGTAATGTGTCTTATGGGTCGTGTCCCTAATGTACTCTAAAGTTATTGAGTCTAAGATGGCAAAGAGACTTAGGTCTATAAATGTCTTATGGTTTATGTTTTATCTATGTATGAGATGAAGTTTCTAGCATATGATGTGCTATGAAAAATTTTAAATTTTCCGCTAAATTTACTATGTCAATGCGATGAATGATGACTATGGGCTTGTATAAGACCTCCGATAGGTCAAGTACACCGTGTTACATCTAGGGGGTGCTCCCCGGATGTGACAAACGTGGTATCAGAGCCAGGTTTATAAAGTGGTCTTAGGTTCTAAAAGTCTCATATTGCCACATCTAGTAGAGTCTTGTATCATTGGTGGTGAGTCGCGACACATCAAATGGTACGAGAGGCTATAGGACGATAGAGTTTCCCTTCTTCATCATTCTCATATCGTGCCATAGAACTTAACTCTATAAGATCCCTCTCTTATATTTTCTTGTCCCGTGGTCTTTTAGATGTGATTGCTTGGATGAGATTGTTCTCTATGCATGAGGGAGAAAAAGGTGAGTTAATGTTTAACTTGGTTTTATGGTTGAATGAGTATGTTTGAAGGTGAATTTTGACATGTTTTGAATATGTGGTGCCCTTTAAGGTTATGTATAAGACTTATGTGAAATGGTATGTTATGTTGAAGAATGTGTGTCATGATATAGTTAAAGCATGATTAGAAGTTATTATGGTTGACATGAGTTTCTTTTGAAATGGTGTGTTAATATATGGTTTTACATGTTGGTGGGTTACTATTATCATTTGAACTTTAAATACTTATTGATTATCTATGAAAGCATGCTACTTTAAGAATATGAAATTTAAGGTGTTCAATGTTTCCTTTTGTATACATGTGGTCCTTGATAAGTTGCCTAGTATGGATTGGAGTTCTTTGTATAGACTTGATCCTAGGTGTGATTATAGTATGCTTGTTTTGGTAAAGTTTTGTATCTCATATTGTCATGCTTTTCCAATAAATTGCCTAAGTGTTGCATTTTTGGAAGTTCACTGTAATTGCTAGGCAGCTTAATGTAATATTTTTGGGAAAGCAACTAAATTGTTCTTTGATTGGAAGTTGTTAGAATGTGTATAGAATTGATATATATGAACATGATAATGAATGTGAAAAGTAGTTTTGCTATTTGGAATGAAGAACTAGAGTCTTATGGCATGATGATTCATAGATTTGTTTCTAACTTCTTATTGTGTTGTGAGTCTCCTTGTTGTTTTCCCTTAATGAGCTATGACCTTGGTGTCTATTGTATTGTATGAACACCTTGTGTGATTGAATGAGATGACCTAACTTGATAATTGTGGATAAATTGCCTAGGTGATAAGGTTTAGAATACCTTGGTGTTCCTATGTCGACTTACTGAAAAATTCCTTCTAAATGGTGATTTTGTGAGTGATGAAAAATGAAGGTTGTTTAGTTAAGATCCTCTTAAGTTTGGGTTAAGTTACTCTTAATTGGGTTTACCCTAAGTGGGGGATGTTGATTGAGTAGTAAGGTTGTAGATGTGTCTACCTTGTCCTTCTATTCTTACTTGAACTTGAGAATGATGAGTTCTTAGAAAGCTTGTTCATGAATATAGTCTTGCATAAAGTATGAATTGCATGACCTATATATGTTTGGTGTGTATTGATTGGCATCATCTTGAAGACATTATGAATGTTCCAAAGTGTATGAAAGAAAATTTTGGATAAAAATCCATGTTTTCTCATGTTTAATTACATCTTGATACGCTAGTTGTGCATTTGACTTCATGAGATAAGACAAGGAACTTGGTAATAGTCACTTGTGAGGTAAAAATTGTTTAGACTTATAATGGAAATTGAGTCTCTTTTACAATGAAATATGTGGACTCTCTTGAAAACTATGTGACTCTTATGATTTGGAATGCATAATTGTAGGCTCATTCTTGAAAAGTGAAAGCATGTTTAGCTAAGTGTTCATGTGTGTGCCTATAATTTGTGTTATTTTTATAAAATGATGCCTACTGTGAAGGTGAGTACTATGCAAGAAAATGAACCTTTGTGAAATGGCTTCCTAATTGTTGTGATGTATTTGGTGTGATCTACCATTTAGACTTCACTAGGAAGAATACATGCTCATGTCTTGGTTTCAAAAGTTGAGAATTTCTCATCTTTAGAAGAATTGACCTTGTACCTTGCTAAGGTGTGAACTCATGATACATGTAAGTGTGTTGAGGAGAAGAACATTACTCCATGGACACAACTAAGCGTGGTATGGTTGAGTATGACCTTCATGGCACTGGGTCTAACTACTAAAGATCTTTGTGATTCAACTAACTAAAGTTTATGTGCATTGAAGCATGAGTGCTTAAGTAACTTTGAGTATATGTTGTAATCTGCCTATGTGTGGTCTTTCAAGATTATCTCTTAATGAATTAAGGTGCAATGACCATGTTATGATTAGGAGAAGGGTGTTTCTCCTATGAACATTAAAAGAGACTTTGTGTTGATGTATTAAAGAGTGAGTGAATTTAAGTTTTTGCTTGTGTGCATTGATTGCTAAATGATGTGAAGTTGTATTCCTTGTAAAGTATGGTACATTAACTTCTATAGGATGATGTTATGAATATGATGAACTACTCTATGATGCTTTGAAGTCTTCGTTGTGGTTAAAGAGTTCTAAGTGTCATTCAAGGATGAATGTTCCCAAGTGGGGGATATTGTAAGACCCAAAATGAGATAGGTGTCTAGATCCTAACATGTTCGTCTTAAGGTTATAAGGTCCTAAAATGACTTATAATATGGTTTATAGGCAGTGTATAAAGTTTGAGGTGATTTGAAAGTCAAACGTCAAGGGTCGACCGAAACGTTCGACGACTAAGTCACCTAAATGCCTCGTATGTGGTTCTATGTGATAATATGTGATGCATGAGCTTATGAATTCTTAAAATGTTTTATAATGATGTAAAATGATAGTATATGTAGTTTCGTGAAGTTTGGAGGTCAAACAACCAAGAACATCCAAGGCGTTCGAAAGATAGCCCTTAAGACATTCAACGTGTGTCATGATGGGGCTTGGCCTGTTTGGACGACTTGTAGGTGTTTGTTTTGAATGAAATTTATGTGTAAGGTCTATAACTTGTTAAGGTTTTTAATCACATTGGAAACGTCCGGGTGCGACTTCTAAAGTTCCCCACAAGAGGCCCAAAAAGAAGGACCGAAGGCTAGTCATCACTGCCTGGGCAGTGTCCATTGACGGACCAAACGACGGCTCGTTGGTCTACCAACGGCCCGTTGGCCAGGTCTCTTCAACTGGCACTTGCCTTGGGCAGGTATAAAGGCAATATTTGGCTAAGTACCAATCGACGGAGCCCTAGGCACAGTCCGTTGGCTGGGCGACGCCCGTAGGTGCCTCCGTCGATGGTGCACTGTAATTTGCAGGCAGCGTCTGTTTCATTAAAGGGGTGAATGGGAAATTAACCCCATGTCCTAACCTGACTCTAATGGGTTAATTTAGCTAATTTTAGGTGTACATAAGTCTTTGAAAACGTGAACCACCCATTCCCAAATCCCCTCACACGATTTAAGCCTTCCCTCCAAAAATGTTCTCTCTAAAACCACCATTGTTGGTGAAGCTCAAGAACTGCTTGGAACTCAGATTTCTAAGGGTGATTCATCAAGTTTTAGAGGTCTTCATGAAGATTAAGTATGGTGATATTCATCTCTAGTTATCTTTTCATCTAGAAAGTCATTCTCAAAGATTTCAAAGAACAAAAATATGATCAAACAATGTCTTCTTCAATCTGCCATGGGTTCTTTCTAAAAAGGTTTTAAACGATTGAATCATGATTAATTGAAGTTAATACAGTGGTTTCAACGTTAATTTTACTCCAATTGCATGATGAACCCATGCTCCTTCACTATAACGATTTAGCGTTGCATGGGCTTTGTGATCTTGAATTACTATCGATTGAATTATGATTCTATTGTTGGGTATGTAGCAAGAATTGATGGAAAATAGAGGGAAAGAGAGGAATTTGAAAAGTTCAGAACTTGAAGAGTTGGGAACTTGAAAAGTCCTCTTATGCTTTAATGAAAAGGCATTTGTCCCTCATCGGTGGTGGAAAGAAAAATAGGAGAGTTTAAATACAGAAACACTCCTATTAATTTTTAAAAGGGTTGGAAAGAGGGATCCCCCTCGCGCCGTCGCCGTCGTCTCTCGCTCATCACAGCACAGCACGGCACGGCTACGACTACGGCTTTGGCTTTGGCAAATGATCGATCAAGAGATTATATTTTGGACAAAGTTTGTTTTAATTATTTAATTATTTATTTATTTAATTAATTAATTAAATAGCCAATTCAATTAATTAGTTGATAACAGAAACATTTTCAATTATTTAGTTGATTAACCTGACCCGACTCGAATCCGCGCGCGACCCATTTTAACTTTCCCGGTTTTATTTAAATTTCCCTCCATGACTGTTCTGAAAGGTTGCAACTTTCAGGAACAGTCATTACCATTTGAAAGGTTGCAAACTTTCATCAATAGTCGTGTGGATTCTGAAAGGGTTGCAACCTTTCAGAACCTGTTCTTCTTGCCTATAAATACCATTCATTCTTCAGATTATTCACTTACGAATTTTCTGATCTTCTTCTTCTTCTTCTGCACACATTTTTTCTTCGTGTACTTTGCTGCTGTAGATTGGTTCGCTGACAGTAAGAGTTTTTGGTATCTACACTCTGCTAATTAAGATCATTTTACCCTGGGAGGTTATATTCCAATTCAAACCTCGGATACTAAAGGGGAATAATTTCCTTAAGGGGACACTGTGAGTTCAGTGGACTTGATATTTTTCCGATTTAAAAGTTTTTTTTTTAAAGATTTTGGTACGTTTTTACAGATTTTAGTTTTTTGTGAATTAAATTTCTGTTCATCTCTCTTACTGGTTCTATAAATTTAAGTTACTTCGTGTTTCTGAACAATTTATTAGAATCAGTAATTTCTGGTTTTATAACACAGATTGGCAACAATCTTAAGGAAATTATTTTTTAATCTGTGTTTCTGGTGGAGACAAAAATCTTCGTGATTTTATACTCCTTTAAGTCTGCAATTATATTTTATTGCTTACTAAGACTGTATCGATTTTTGTTTATCAAAAATAGCAAACAATGGTGTTACAGTGGCTGTTGCTGCACCAACCCGAACTATTGTACCACAAGAAGAGAAACCGGGTAAATTCACAGGTGTGAATTTCAAAGGATGGCAGCAACGAGTATTTTTCTGGCTTACCACTCTTGGTCTGCAGAAATTTACAAGTGAAGATACTCCAGTGCCTGCTGATGACATGCCAGACAGAGAAAAATTCATGATTATTGAAGCATGGAAACAGGCAAACTTCCTATGTGAAGGCTACATTTTGAGTGCTTTAGAGGATGACTTATATAATGTCTATAGTGCAATAACAACTTCAAAAGAGTTGTGGAATGCACTTGAGAAGAAATATAAGACAGAAGATGCATACTTGAAAAAGTTTGTGGTCGCAAAGTTTTTAGACTATAAAATGGTAGATAGTAAAACTGTTGGATCACAAGTGCAGGAACTTCAACTTATTCTCCATGATCTGATTGCTGAAGATATGGTAGTAAATGAAGTTTTTCAAGTGGCTGCAATGATTGAGAAGTTGCCTCATTCGTGGAACGATTTCAAGAATTATCTAAAGCACAAACGTAAAGAAATGAAGCTTGAAGATCTTGTGATTCGGCTCAAGATTGAGGAAGATAACAAAAACGCCGAAAAGAAGTCGCGTAAGAGTTCAACAATCATTGGAGTTAATATTGTTGAAGAAGCTCCTACCAAAGACAAAAAGAGAAAGAAGTCCAACGGGCAGAAGTCAGAACAGGCCAAGAAGAAATTCAAAGGCAACTGTTACAATTATGGCAAGGCTGGTCATAGGTCTTCTGATTGTCGTGCTCCAAGAAAGGACAAAGACAAAGGAAAAGTCAAAAGTCAAGCAAACATCGTGGAAGCGATGGAAGATGCAGATGACTTATGTGCAATGATCTCGGAGTGTAACTTAGTTGGAAATCCCAATGAGTGATTTCTCGACTCAAGTGCCACTCGACATATTTTCTCTGCGAAAGAAGCCTTTGCAACGTACACTCCTGCTGAGTACGATGAAGATTTGTTCATGGGAAACACAGCAACAGCAAGGATTGCAGAAACTGGGAAAGTAATGTTGAAAATGACATTCGGCAAGGTGTTGACATTGAACAGTGTTCTGCATGTCCCTACTATTAGGAAGAATTTAGTTTCTGCTGCACTACTCGTTAAGAACGGGTTTAAGTGTGTCCTAGTTAGTGATACAGTTGTAATAAGTAAAAATGAAATGTTCATAGGAAAGGGCTACCTCAATGAGGGTCTATTCAAACTGAATGTAATGGTTGTTGACAGTATTAATAAAAATTCTGCTTTTGTTTACTTATTGGAGTCAAATGATTTATGGCATGCCCGTTTGGGACATGTAAATTACAAAGCCTTGCGAAAATTAGTTAATCTAGAAGTATTGCCTGATTTTAAATGCGGTATATCGAAATGCGAAATTTGTGTGAAAAGTAAGTTTGTTAAACATCCTTATAAGTCTGTTGAAAGAAATTCCAAAACTTTAGACTTAATTCACACAGATATATGCGATATGAAGTCAACACCATCTCGTGGTGGAAAAAAGTATTTTATAACTTTTATTGATGACTGCACTCGATTTTGTTATGTATATTTGCTTAATAGTAAGGATGAAGCAATTGATGCATTTAAGCAATACAAAAATGAAGTGGAGAACCAATTGAATCTAAAGATAAAAATAATTCGGAGTGATAGGGGTGGAGAATATAAATCTCCTTTTGCAGAGATATGTTTGGAATATGGTATTATTCATCAAACTACTGCACCTTATACACCACAGTCAAATGGTTTGGCAGAACGGAAGAATAGAACATTAAAGGAAATGATGAATGCCTTAATGATCAATTCTGGTTCACCACGAAATCTTTGGGGGGAAGCCATCCTTACAACTAATAAAATACTCAATAGAGTACCCCATCGAAAAACACAATCAATTCCATATGAGATGTGGAAAGGAAGGAAACCCAACTTGAAATATTTCAAAGTGTGGAGGTGTTTAGCCAAGGTAGAGGTTCCTTTACCAAAGAGGGTTAAAATTGGACCCAAAATAGTAGACTGTGTGTTTATTGGATATGTTGTGAACAGTAAGGCCTGTCGGTTTTTGGTTCACAAATTTGATAATCCTGAGATTCATGTTAATACGATAATTGAGTCAGATAACGCAGAGTTTTTTGAAAATATTTATCCGTATAAAACTGAATGTGAGTCAACAAGTGAAAGACCTAAACGACCACGAGAAGAATCAATGGAAAATATACTAACTAGTGAAAATCTTAGGCGTAGTACTCGCCAACGAAAACCTGCTTCTTTCGGACCAGATTTTATGGCACTATTGCTTCAAAATGAGCCTCAAACATTTAAAGCAGCTATGTCTTCATCTGAGTCAACTTATTGGAAAGAAGCAGTCAATAGTGAGATCGAATCAATTTTAAGTAATCACACTTGGGAATTGGCTGATCTTCCTCCAGAAAATAAACCTTTAAGATCAAAGTGGATCTTTAAAAGGAAAATTAAACCTGATGGGACTATTGACAAATATAAGGCTAGACTGATAGTCAAAGGGTACAGACAAAAGGAAGGTCTGGACTACTTTGACACATACTCTCCAGTAACAAGGATAACATCAATTAGGATGTTAATAGCACTAGCAGCAGTGCATGATCTTAAAATCCACCAAATGAATGTAAAAACAGCCTTCTTAAATGGAGAGTTGGAGGAAGAAATTTACATGGAACAACCTGAAGGGTTTATAGTTCCTGGTAAAGAAAAGAAAGTGAGCAGACTTGTGAAGTCACTTTATGGACTCAAGCAAGCACCCAAACAATGGCATGCTAAATTTGACCAAACAATGTTGGCAAATGGATTCAAGATTAACGAATGTGATAAATGTGTTTACATTAAAAATGTTATGAATCATGAAGTGATTGTTTGTTTGTATGTTGATGACATGTTAATAATGAGTAAATACATTGACGATATAAATGTTACTAAGCACATGCTGTCCAGCAAGTTCGATATGAAGGACTTAGGAGTTGCTGATTTGATCTTAGGGGTCAAGATTATCAAAACTCCCAGAGACTAGCATTATCTCAATCTGATTATATTGAAAAAGTATTGGATAAGTTCAAGTACTTGAATTTCAATATTGTCAAAACTCCAATTGATTTAAGCTGTACATTTAAAAAGAATGAAGGTCAAGTGACTCTCAATTGGAATATGCCTGAGTGTTGAGAAGTTTGATGTATATTATGAATTGTACGCGACCAGATATAGCATGTGCTATTAGTAAACTAAGACGATTCACTAGTAATCCGAATCAAACTCACTGAATGGCAATGAAACGTGTGTTGGGTTATCTAAAATATACACAACATTATGCTTTGCATTATAATAAATATCCTGTTGTGATTGAAGGATATAGTGGTGCAAATTGAATCACCGGGTCAAATGATGTAAAATCCACGAGTGGTTATGTGTTCATACTTGGTGGAGGAGCAGTCTCTTAGAAATCGTCCAAACAGACATGTATTGCTCGCTCCACAATGGAATCTGAATTCATTGCTTTGGATAAGGCTGGTGAAGAAGCTGAATGGCTCCGGAATTTCCTAGAGGATATTCCATTCTGGCCCAAACCTGTTGGACCTATTTGCATACATTGCGATAGTCAAGCAGCAATAGGTAGGGCAGGGAGCGTTATGTACAACGGAAAGTCTCGTCATATACGGCGGAGACATAACACCGTAAGACAACTACTCTCTAATGGAATTATCACAATTGACTATGTAAAGTCAAGCGATAATGTGTCAGATCCACTAACGAAAGGCCTAGTGAGAGAGGCAGTTGAAAGATCATCTAAGGGAATGGGTTTACGGCTTAGGACAAGTCAGCATGACGGTAACTCTATCTAGCAGACTGGAGATCCCAAGAGCTAGATTCAAGGAGAAAAACAAAGTTGTGGCTGACGGTTCGACATTGTCAATTAACTCAATCCATTCTCATGATGAAGACAATGTTCAGGAACAAGGTTAAGACTTTAAGGCTTGTTAATAAGGTAATAAAGCTTAAAGTTTTTAATGATTTGCTATGTTTGGTAGATTTGACCAAATAGTGTATCTACGAGATGACACGGTTAGAAATCACCTATGTGAGTGTGAAGTGAAAGCCGCTTCAAAGAGAATTTTATGTCAAAAGCCTATTCTCTATACAACACTCATGAAACCAGGAGGTGTTCATGGCTGAAACGAACACAACCGTAAGAACCATAAACAGTAAAGGGTTAATTGTGTGACATATGGTTGTCTAGGTATACACCAAAGCTCGACGATTCAAAGATATCACATCTACCGATTGACCGAGTATATCCGACATATGTTCACTACGGAAAGTCCAAGGGGAAACCTACTTATCCAGATGCAATTAATCCTTGCCTGTAAAGTACACAATTGTCCGTGCATTCCTATGTTATAACCATTCCCCATCAATGTGGGGGATTGTTGGGTATGTAGCAAGAATTGATGGAAAATAGAGGGAAAGAGAGGAATTTGAAAAGTTGAGAACTTGAAAAGTCCTCTTATGCTTTAATGAAAAGGTATTTGTCCCTCATCAGTGGTGGAAAGAAAAATAGGAGAGTTTAAATACAGAAACACTCCTATTAATTGTTAAAAGGGTTGGAAAGAGGGACCCCCCTCGCGCCGTCGTCGTTGTCGCTCACTCATCTCGTCACGTCACGTCACATCACGTCACATCTACGGCTACGTCTACGGCTTTGACTTTGGCTTTGGCAAATGATCGATCGAGAGATTATTTTTTGGACAAAGTTTGTTTTAATTATTTATTTATTTATTTATTTATTTAATTAAATAGCCAATTCAATTAATTAGTTGATAACGGAAACATTTTCAATTATTTAGTTGATTAACACGACCCGACTCAGATCCGCGCGCGCAACCTGTTTTAGCTTCCCGATTTTATTTAAATTTCCCTCCATGACTGTTCTGAAAGGTTGCAACTTTCAGGAACAGTCATTACCATTTGAAAGGTTGCAAACTTTCATCAATGGTCGTGTGGATTCTGAAAGGGTTGCAACCTTTCAGAACCTGTTCTTCTTGCCTATAAATACCATTCATTCTTCAGATTATTCACTTACAAATTTTCTGATCTTCTTCTTCTTCTGCACATATTTTTTCTTCGTGTACTTTCCTGCTGTGGATTGGTTCGCTGATAGTAAGAGTTTTTGGTATCTACACTCTGCTGATTAAGATCATTTTACCCTGGGAGGTTATATTCCAATTCAAACCTCGGATATTAGAAGGGAATAATTTCCTTAAGGGGACACTGTGAGTTCAGTGGACTTGATCTTTTTTCGATTTAAAAGGTTTTTTTAAAAAATTCTGGTACTTTTTTACAGATTTTAATTTTTTGTGAATTAAATTTCTGTTCATCTCTCTTACTGGTTCTATAAATTTCAGTTACTTCGTGTTTCTGAACAATTTATTAGAATCAGTAATTTCTGGTTTTATAACACATATTGGCAACAATTACGTTAAAGTAATTATATATGCTGTTATTTACATAAATTTATGTTGAATTGATGTTGAAGGATCCATGAGAGTCAATATATGAAGATTTGAGCATGTTTAGCCTAGTTTCCATAGTTAACTGTAACATTGGTTTTTAAACGAATTAATGTGGATTTCAATCATGTTAAGTTGGTTGTATCTACTGTTCTAGGTTAATATCATGTTTTAATTATGAATATGAATCTTGTATGATTGAAGCAAAGATGGCTTATGTGAATTGATCTAGTCTCTTCTAGCCTATCGATTGATAATACTATATATATGATGATATCTTGAATTGTGGATAGATGAAGCATGATTCTTTTGATGTAGTGATCTATCTAGCTGATGCCTAGCATGTACATTATTGTTAAAATATGATCGATGATCAAGGTCTTAGAGAATCAATAGTGTTGGTTAATTCCCTCTCTATACTCTAGCGAAATTGACAAGTCTAATGCCTATGTTGTAGCTTGATCTTGAAGTGCTTTAAGCATGATTTCTTTATGATTAAATGTATGATTAGATACTTGCTTAGATTAATATTATTGGTGAAATATGATCTATAATCCATGTAATGAAATTGGCTAATGGTCTATGTTCTTCTACCTTCTAGTACGCTAAGGTGTTGTGCTAGTTTGTAGTATGGACTTGTAGTATCTTATGCATGACTTCGTATATGAATATTATGTTTTAGCTACTTCCGTATACTTGAATTATTGATGAAAGAGTAGTAAAGGTCAATGATGACCAAAGGTTTAAGGATTGGTAAGAATTGCTTTACTCTTCTACTTCGCTATTTCTCTATAGTAATGTTGATGAAGCCTTGTATGGCATTGTGTGGTATGGTCCACTTATGGTGGCGGTGTTTACTTTATGTCATTATATATTTGTTGACCATGGCCTTGAAGATAATTTGATGAATATATGAAGGAGTGGTTATGATAATCACTTTATGTGTAGCTTGTGCCTACTCTTCTATTTGAGTTGTGAATCTAGGTTATGTTTGTTATGAGCATATGAAGGGTTGTGTAATATCATATGTAGGTGCTGCCATGTCTTAGGTGATAATGGTTGATGATCCCTACCCATGTACCCCTATGTGAATATGTGAATAGTTAATGATAGGAGTCTTAAAGTGTTCTATGAAGTTAACTGGTCTCCTATGCTATTGTGTGTTGTGTGGTCTAAGCATGAGGAGTATTGTGATCTAAGAGGGTGCCTCACTCGATATGTTATTGATAGACATTATGTGATCATGTTGACCAATGTACACACACACTCACTTTACATGCATGTTATAAGTAGTATAGGTAATGGTGTCTAAATGAAATGTAGTTCTCACATTCACTAGTGTCTACTTCTATGTATGTTAAGATGATGTTTATGAAAGTATGTAATGTATTTCCTCACTAGGATGACTTGATAGGTGTACTAGTATGGGCAAGGGTATGGGACCTTGTCTATGCATTGCACATGTGTACCTTGATATGATAGTTCCTAGGTTTGGTTTCTATGTGTATGAATATGAATGTATGGTCATGTGTGGTCTTAATCTGTTATGTGAAAGGTTTGCTCACATATATGTATACACACACACACATGAATGATGGTCTAGTCAATAAAGGAGCCTTAAAAGGTATGCTCAAGTGTATCCTTAACTAGATAGTGCTAATACATATGCTATGTCCATGTGAAAGGATTTCTCACATGAATTAGGTTGATGAACTCTCATCTATGACCTATAAGTTAAGCATATGAGGGGATGACTCTCCTAAACCTATGTTTTATAAAGAAATGATAATAAAGGCTTTTTCAATAAAGAGAACTTAGCTTAGCACCGAGTGAACTTGTAGACGAGGGGGTGACACTTTCCAACATAGGGAAGGTAGGGTTCACTACGGTCCTCATGTGAGGGAGTGACACTTTCCCAAATAGGGGAGGTAGGGTTCACTACGGTCCTCACGGGGTGGATAGCCTCATAACCCAAAATGGGTGTAGAGTGATATTTCCATGATTGCCCCCAAGTTCTATAAACTATGCTTGCAACATAGGATCTAGCAAGTGATATCACCTAATATGCTAGCATGTGTTAATGTTCTACCTTGGCTAGGTAGGAACACCTTCCCTTAGTGTAAGGCTCTACAACACAAATTTTCATGTTTAGCACCCATGGTCTTAGTGTCGGTTAAGGCTATAGTTTTCCTAAAGTAAAATGGACAATGGAAGTAAATGACTAGGACCCTAACTAGAATGACTTAAGGGAGGTTACTTAGGATAGATGGAAGTAATGAACCCATCTAGACATTGTACAAGTAGCTCCTTAGGAAGTTCTAGGAAGGTGTTCTAATGCATGTGTCTATATATATGATTATTTATGTATGATTTTGTAGTATTGGACTACTTGTTATAAAGAAGTGCATGGTATGAATCTATATGATGTTATCTTATCCTTATGTGCACTATGTTGGTCTAAATGATTATATGATGAAGGTATTGTATTGACACTAATGAAGTTGGCTTTACTTGTGATGTTGATGTATGAAGTGGTAAGGCTTGTGGTCTCATGAAGGGTCTACTAAGTATATGTGAGGTTATGGGACTTCACATCTACATTGCACTAGTGTTTTAATCGATTTTTTTTTTTGTAGATTTTCGACTTTTTTAGAGTCACCACTTAATTTTTAAGAAAAATCAAAAAAAACTTGTGTTTTCAAAAGGCTTTAAACAGAAAAAATCTAATCAAAATATTAAAGGGGTTCGGGATTCCTATTAATATTTTAGGAAGGTGTTAAGCACCTAAAATATCTGCTTAATTGCAGTTATCCGACAACTAACATACTTTGGCTAAAACTTGACTTTATAAAATTTATTGGAAATTGTTTGAAAGTGGGTTTCTTAATTTTTATCTAAGCAAACCTATAAATAGAAAAATTATTTTAAAAACTATTTTAAACTTGGTTCAATTTTTAGTTACTAAAACATTACGGCATTCGACGGGGATCTGGAGTTTTCTAACTTTAAACTAACGACAAAACAAGGGCACAAAAGAGATAAAGTAAGAGAGAGATGGAGAGAGAGAGAGAGTCGTTGAGTCCAAACCGGATTCTGTTCGCCTGGACCGGTATTTGGACCCACCTGTTTTTGGGTTTTTGACCCGTTTGACTTTTGGGGTTTTCGACCCATTTGATTTGTACCTGTCCTAAACTAAACATAATAATAAATAAATACGGAAAGTAAAAGACGACAAGGGCTTACGCCCAAAGATAACAAAATACAAATATGCTTAAAATAAAAAAGGCCTTCTCATACCAACTTCTTCGACTTTCTTCAACCCTCGTGCTATTTCGATTTCAAGAATCTGTCCACCGATTTTAAGATCGATTGACCCGGTAGAGGAGTTGGAGCCTTCATGGCTCTATCGAAATGCAACGGAGAGATGAATTCTTGTTGAACTCGGGCGAATTTTCACATGCCACAAGAAAGTGAAGGTAAAAAAAAATTAGTACTTAATAATAATATCTCCAAAACCCCCATCTTAACGACAAAGCCGACTCTACAATAGTAAATGTATCAAAGGGGAATTGCAACTCAAACACCTTAAGATAAAGAAATAAATAAAATGGATAAGATAAGACGATTGATGGCACTAATTAACCCGAAAGCAAACTAACAGGAGGGCAGTAAAGCAGTAATGGTTAAAACGATGTAACCAACTTAGAAATGAAGATAATAAAGGCGTGCGGACATCTATACATATAATTTAAGCAATTTCAAGCTTATAGACATTTTTAGACACATTTAAGCCTTTAAAACTCATAAATGATTCTGACATTTCTTCCTTAAAACTACAATTTTATTAACAAATTAGTAATTAACCTAAAAGAGACAAGCAGTGAACGATAGAGTCATAGCTAAGCTCTCAACTATAAGCAAAGATAGGAGGAAAAGAAAAGAATAACATTTAGTTAAAGTGAAGCAGGGAAAGGCAGCGAGTACAACTTCAATGGTCATTTACTACAAATAATACGAACAAATCACAATTAAGCCATTTAATCCATCGAGCTATATGTTCACCGAGTCCTCACATAAACATTTTGATTCGAGTTTAACAAGAGTGATAGGAGAAGATAAATTCAAACCAGTCGACATGGGTACAAATGAACACGATTGAAACAAAATAGATTCGAGTGCGAAGAAAATAATGTCTATTCACATCGAAATAAAAAATAGACTAAGATGAATGAAATATTTTGAAAAAACTAAACCAACGCAGCCATGTAAATTTTGGAAAATAAACAAGAAGTAATGATTTCTAGGCTAGACAACAAAAATAAAAAAAAACATACGCAGCCCACATGACCTGCCGGACAGTAAGAAATATCAAAGAATTTGAAAATGGAGACGAGATATTTCATCAACAAAAAACAATAGATGGACGACAAACAAAACTTGACCACAGTTCACTTTATAATTCTTTTTCTGAAAAAGGAAGGATCATTACAGTAGCCAAGCAAAATGTGGAACCAAGGCTTAGAGACAGTGGAGACGGAAGAACGAGGATTCTACGACATTCAAATCAGCATACAAGAGGGAATAATCGAGAGGGATTCAAGCAAAGGAAGAAAAGAGCGATTATACTAGCATACGAAACAGCAAGAAGAAGACAAAGAAAAAGAAAAAAAAAAGAAAAAAAACTTCTACACTAAGATTACATCAAGAAATCGACTAACAACACATATTATAACAAATTGAAGTCAGAAATTTCCACATACGGACAACAGTGATGCAACCAACAACAGAGTTATGAGGCATTTTAGTAGTAAAATAAATAAATAAAATCGGGGAGAAGATCATGGAAAGGACATTACCTTATTGCGTGCAGCGAATACGGGACGAAACGAACTTGGGAGCGACAAACCTTCAACACGCACAAGCACGAACAAGGGAATGAAAATCCGAATAGAGTTCCGAGGTTTCGAATGAAATCCGAAGGAGTATTATACCCCAGAAAATACTCTTTTACCGAAAGAAATCGTATGCTTTCTACTTAAGCACTGTGACTTCTCTTTTTTTTTATCTTCCTCCAAGAACAGACAAAAAAAACTCTCCTCAAACGTCTCCAAAGAAACTCTCAAAAGGCCAAACTTCAGTTCTTAAAACCAAAAGAATCGTTCTCCTATTCTTAAAAATCTCCCAAAATTTCACAGACTCAAAGAAATTATATATATATTTTTTTTCCGCCTCCCTGAGAAAATTTTCCTTTTGCTTAAGGTACTATGAATGTTATTCTTCTTTTAGCTAGAAAAAATCGAAAGCCAACCCCCCCCCCCCCCCAAGCAGTGAATCAACAGAACATTATATAGGAGGGGGATTAGGGTTTACGAAATGGGAGGAAAAGGGTAGAAATGGAAATCAAATTCTTAACCCATTTCAATTCAAAAACCTTTACCATTTTTGCCGAAACACCTTTCTGCAAATTTTCAACCCATTCCTCAAATCGGAAAGGAGACAGACGGCTAGGATCAAAGACGTCGTCCTTGGGTCCTCGCGTGGCTCAATCCTGTGCGAGCAGGGACGGAATTGCAGCTGCTTTTCTGCGAATGCTGCTATTTTTTCCGTATGTTGTCGCTTGGAATAGCGACGCGCCGAGTTTTCGCTCGTGAAGGCTTTATTGTTGGGTTCCTTCGTGACGGAAAAGAAAGCAAAAAGGGCCGGGTCGGGAGATTTAAGTGGCTGGGTTGGATTAAAACTAAATAGACTTGGGTCGCTGCAAATTTAGAGATGGGTCTCTTTTATTTATAATGGAATTGGGCTGGAGTTTTGGACAAATTAGATAGGGCTGAAAAAGAATATTCTGTTGAAGGTAAAAATGGGTTATGCCAAATTAAGAATTTAGAGAATTTAACTAAATTTAAACAAGACGAATTAATATTTAATTAATTTACGAGCTTCTTAATTTAACAAGATAAAATAGTTAACTTAATTATACTAATGACTCAAAAATGAAAACTAACAATTTAGACAAAATCAATTTAATAAAGTATTAAGTAAAACCAAAATCTTTTTGAGACGATTTTTGAATATTTCATAAAACAAACTAATTATATAAAACATATATAAAGTATATATTACTTAAGCTAAAAAAGAAATCGGCTAAAGCTATTTTAAAATGACTAACAAATATTTTTGAATTTCATAAAGTCAACTATTTGCACTTGTTGGAATTTTCAAGAAGCTCGTGAACTAATATGTATCGAGGGGGGTCGAAATTGGGTGTCAACAACTAGTAGATTAAGATTGGAATTATGAGTAAGGTTCTATAGGGTACTATGGGATGTAAAACAAGTATATGTGAATAATGATTAAGAGTTTACTGTAATGTGCTTCAAAAATGCATTAAATTCTATATGTGATCTTATGTAATGTTTGGCTTTTGAATATGTTTATATGATGTATGTGAATGATATAAATGCTATTGGTTAAAGGTTTTATGGAGATTTACTCAAAAAACATGAAGTATGATTTACAAGAAAATGTCCCTTTTAAATGCATGTTTTTGCATGGTTGCCATACTTAGTACATTCTTGTGCTAATCCCATTCTTCTCTACTTTTTACATAAAGTGTAGGTTATGGATGCTTAAAGGATGTCTATGATTGAGGAGCTTGATATGTGATTCCCAAGCTCAAGAAAAGGGCTCCTTATGTTCCAAGGATTCCCTACTAAATATCCTTAATATAAAGTCTTTAAATATTGTATAGTTATGTAATGTGTCTTATGGGTCGTGTCCCTAATGTACTCTAAAGTTATTGAGTATAATATGGCAAAGAGACCTAAGGTCTATAAATGTCTTATGGTTTATGTTTTATCTATGTATGAGATGAAGTTTCTAGCATATGATGTGCTATGAAAAGTTTTAAATTTTCCGCTAAATTTACTATGTCAATGCGATGAATGATGATTATGGGCTTGTATAAGACCTCCGAGAGGTCAAGTACGCCGTGTTACATCTAGGGGGTGCTCCCCGGATGTGACATGTCACACCCGGAATCTAGACCACAGATGAGACCGGCGTCGTTAACCTCTCAGAGGTCGCAGACAAGCCTCTTCTTAGCTTTCATCAGAATCATACAGTTAAGTTTGCGGAAAAATTTAAAACTTTTATTGAAGTATACATAGACTTCACATAACTGCATAAGAGTAATATACTAATAGCTCAACATAAAGCAACCATCTATCAATAAATTAAATAATCGAAATAGAGAATCGTAAATATAATAATAGTTTGCCAAATCGGCCTTATTACAAACGCTTGAACAAATGTTTGAAATGAAACACTAGGGACTAAATCCACTAGCTATGTCCAATGTACTAAGCTAGAATAATAAATGTAGCATCCTCGAACTCAAGAGGACCTACCAAAGTCTGGAGATCGCTAATCCAAACCGCTTCGTTGAATCTTCAATCTTCTCTCGGACCTGCGCCTATAAAAATAGTAATAATATATGGGGTTAGTACACACTTGTACTAAGTATGGGTGTATTTACATAAGCACATAAGGACTATGTATGATCAAGGAAAGCTCTTCCTAAAGCAACATGCCGTTTCTAGATAGTTAAGTCACTTCACTTTCTTAATTCGTTAATCGTGAATTATGTTATGAATATGACATGTTCGCATGCATTTAAAGCACACAACTCATTTAGTATATGAACATAAGACCTTGGAATCATGAACATATTTTTAGAACAACTTAAACAAAGCTTAATAAATTTGCTCCCTTAGGCCGAGAGCTCACCTCTCCAGCCTTAGTTTATTTTTCAGTCTTTTCTTCTTTCTGTTGTGTAGTTCAATAATCTTCTTTGATCTTATGTTTTACTTACAAGTGCAATGATTCATTGTAGTCCCATACGTACAATGAATCAAGTAAGTAATCCAAAAGACTAAGGAAATGATTTGGCTACCTTACTCACAAGTTAGATTTTTCATTCTTGTTAAATTGAGCATGAATGTATTTATAAGCCAATCTTTATTGGCTGTGCCCATTATTTGGTTGTTTGCATAATATATATATCTTTGGGGCATATATTCATACTCCAATATTGGCATAAACCATTAACTTGTTAAGACTTCATTCTTATCAAACACTGATGATTGACATTCTTAAGCTCTTGCTTACTTAGCTCACTTTGAACTTACGTTTCTTCTTCTTTGATCTGTTGTTCACTTTGAACATGCTACTTTCATTCTCTCTTACTTTCTTTAAAGAAATCTTTAGCATTAACTGATATAGATAATGTTAACTAACATGAAATCCAGTGTCTTCCCAACACCGAAAAGAGGTGGTTCACCAGTTAGAGTGAAGTCAAGTCCAGTGTCTTCCCCACACCGAAAAGAGGTGGTTCACCGGCTAAAGTGAAACCAAAATCAGTGTCTTCCCACACCGAAAAGAGGTGGTTCACGGCTAAAGTGAACCGAATACTTTCTTGAGATTTAACCGACATAGATCATGTGAGCTAAACATGAAATCCAGTGTCTTCCCCACACCGAAAAGAAGTGGTTTCACCGGCCAAAGTGAAACCGAATACTACCTAGCATTCTTAGGTGGATTTCTCCACTAGCTAGTCCCTATGCTGGCAACATAGTTCAAAGACTAGGAGACTTCGGATACCCTGGTCCACCTGGGTGGTAATCTCGTCTCATGAGGCTTACATGTGCTGGCATAAGCTCATTGCTAGTCTATCGGTGCTTAGCTCAGATTTATTTTACTTTACAACTTTTAGAGTTGACTCAAACATTATGGAAGCTTGCTTCTAGTATGAGGTAAACTTAACTCGGTGGATGACTGGTCATCTCTCTTCTATACTTGATGAATATGAACTTAAATCTTACATTATCATCATGGTGCGAGTGAGACTTGTCTCACGGCTTCCAGCACCCTCTTATGTGAGTATCTTTGACATAATCGATTAAGTGTAAGTGAGGTCTGTCTCACTTCCTTTAACACTTTATATTAGGTCAATTTCATAACTTAGGCTTTTAGTTATTTCATTACTTACCTTAACTTGTTCAACGTTAATTGATAGTCTTGTACAATTCTTAATGAAAGTTATAACGTCTTATTCAATGCTATTACGTTCACAAGTTTGTGTGGATAGGGTATGTTGGGACTTGTCCCAATTATTGGCATACCCTATGTTATGAGTTTATTGAGTTAAGATTGGTATGACTTCACATATTTTGGAAAGAATATTGCTAGCCAATTTGTTGGCATAAATTAAACTATGATATTATCACTAGCCAATTCAATTACTTCATGAATACATTATAGTAATCTATCATGTTAAACAAGCCAAC
This sequence comes from Solanum sitiens, assembly GCA_016801875.1. Lineage (NCBI taxonomy): Eukaryota > Viridiplantae > Streptophyta > Magnoliopsida > Solanales > Solanaceae > Solanum > Solanum sitiens. The sequence goes on from JABWTJ010000323.1 coordinate 29,021, forward strand.
TTTTAACCTTTAATTAGTCTATGAAACAATTCAATGAACAACTTATAACAATTTCATCTTCTCGAACACAAGTAGGCATTACAACATTATTATCTCATGTAAATAACACCCTAATCATACGGATCGAACATATAGGTATCATTCGACATTATCAATAACATAAACCTACACATAATGATCAGTTAGCACCACATACCAACAACATGCTCGAGATTTACAGTTAAACAAAACTACTAGAATCGGAAACAAGGAGAACGAGGGAGATGAACATGCGATTCATTGGGAACAACCCTAGTTTTTGGATTTCTTAATTCAAAATGTTTGAAAAGCCTCCTGGGGAAAGGAATCCTAGAGAGAAAACCCATACCTTATTGTAGAATTAAATCTACGAAGATCACCTTGCACTTTGCACGAAAACCTTGAAGAACTACTTGAAATTGCCTAGGTTTTCTTTAAGTTTTTCACTGTTTTTTGGTAGTAGCGTTTACTAATGAATAACGTGAGTCTAAGTCTTTAGGAACTGAATATTAACTAATTCATCTTAGACATAACTTAATCAAATAACTCAATTATCTAATTACCAAAATGCCCCTCCTAAATTGACTAAAAATAGGAGAACACTTGACTTAACGAAATCTGAAATTTTGCTTAATGGTTTTGGTTTTGACCATTTAAATTAATTAATTAAGTTGCTAATTTATTTAATTAAGTAACCTAGGGTAATTAATAAAGTAACCCTAAGTTGTTAGGACCATAACTAACTCTTTGGACCATCCTAGGTTAGGTACTAGGATGTTTCTTAGTTAGTTACTCCGCTTAGTGTCACCCGGTTAGGTCTTAGGTTGTCCGGTCCACTAGTTAGTTATTTTTGGTTGGTCCTAGGTTAGTTAGCTAGTTAGGTCAGTTGGTTAGAGTCTAGGACCGGTTAGGAAGTCTGGCCCTACGTGGCTTGGCCCGGAAGCGATCTTGTCCCCTAACCGCTCTAACCGAATCGGTTCGCTTGGTCCCTCGGCCGGTTGCACATGTGTTGCCGTGCACTTTCCTAGCTAATTATTCTGGAAAGTTCATTTGGAATGTTCACTTATTGTCCCAAGGATCCTCACTATGTCCTTGGGCACTGGTTAATCTACATGATCATTTTAAGTGATCATGTGCTATGGTACCTAGGCTTGACACTTGGATGCCTAGTACCTAATGAGTGTATATGAAGAATATAGTTATTTTAGCTTAGGGTCTTCATTGCAGGTACAATTTCTAAACAAGATTGGATTGGAGTATTTGACATCGACGTATATTTTATTTTACTTGTGTAAACATTGGCTAACACCCTTAATCCAATATTCTCTAATATGCCCAATATTACTCAATATTGGGCATTGGAATGCCTATGTACCCCAATACCTATTCTTAAAACCTAATAGTCTCTTTACTAGACAAGTACATTTTCTGGAATGTTACACATGGCTAGATTTAAAAATGGAATTTTGGTCTTTGAATCACTTTTGATATTCTTTGATTGAACTCCTTAGATGGAAGATTAACTAAGAATCAACAATTACCATACCTAAGTCTCTTTTGCCATCTTAGACTCAACATCAATAGAGTAGAATAGGGACACGACCCTTCACAACATAACATATTAAATAAGCTATAACATAACCTTAATTAAGAATGTAACATAGGAAATACTTGAAACATATGGACCCCTTTCCTTGAATTTGGGGAAGCTATACAAGCCCTTCACTTTAAAACACATCCTCTAGTCATCACCACCTACACTTTGTGTAAAAAGATGAAAAAGAATGGCGTTAGTACAAGAATGCACTAAGTATGACAACCATGCAAAAACATGCATTTAAAGAGGACATTTTTCTTAGAAATCATGCTACATGCCTTTTAAAAGGATGTTTATAAACATTGGCACAATTGGAAAATATCATTCATATACTTCATATAGGCATAGACACTATTTATATCAACACACCAAGTCACATATATTGCATCCTCATATAGACATGTACAATAGTCACAACATCACATAAAGCCACATAACTCATTTAAGGCACATTTAACATTTTATAACCTTACTCATTCTTTTACCTTAAGTCGTTTACCCCCAAGTAACCCTCTAGTAACACTTGGTGCAATGTATGAATAGTGTCCCATTCCACCATCCACACTCAATCATAACCTTAAGGTCACCAAGGTGAACATTCATAAAACCTTCATTAACTTAGAACCATACCTTCACATAGCAGAACATATCATGAAACACATACTTCACATATGAACCAACATATTTCATGAACCACATATAATTCTCACTTCAAGACTACATGCAAGTCAACACTACCAATCTCATCATAATAAGGCAATAGTCAACAATAGCATACTTGGACTTAATTTCATTTAGGCATCCAAAGACCTACTTATAATCCCAATGTAAGTCTACTACTGCAATGTACATGTGAAGTCCCATAACTTGACACATACGTAGTAAACTCACAAAGAGACCACAAGCATCATTATTTACTTCATACTTCAACATGACATCTATAGTCAACTACATACATAAGTAGGACCTTCATTCAATGATAATTAAGGTCAACATCAATCATACAAGGCAAGACCTCATCATATAGTCAATAATACCAACATTATGCATCTAAAGTAAGACCTCATCATATCGACACCATAGGACTCATACTATGCATATTATCTAAGCAATTGGTCAATATCATAATGACATGCATGAGATACATATACATATTACATATACATATGGAACACCTTCCTAGATCTCCTTCCTAGTTAGGGTTCATTAATTTGCTTCCATTCTCCATTTTACTTTAGGGAAATCCTAGCCTTAACCGACAATAAGACAATGTAACTAAACATGGAATCCGGTGTCATACATTCACACCAAAACAAGGTATCTTACTTGCCAAGGTAAGACATGAGTATCATTCTAGCATTTTAGGTGGATCCACTAGCTAGGTCTTATGGGGAAACATAGTTATGGAAACATGGAGGTATATATGGAAACCCTCTTTATGCCAGTTGGGAATTATAGTTATCCACCTCGTGAGGATTATGGTGAACAAGACATCCCTTTGGGAAGGGGCGCCCCTCATTATCAAGTTCACTCAGTGCTAATCTAAATTCCCTTTATTGAAAAGCCTTTATTAACATTACTTCATAGAAATGGCTTTAGGAGAATTAATCCATCATATGCTTAGCTCATAGGTTATAGATGATAAGTTTCCTTCCATCAACCTAAATCATGTGATAAATTCTTTCACATGGACATAACATATTCAAGGACAATCTAGTTTAGAGTACAAGTGAGAATACCTTTCAAGAGAACCCCTTTTTACTAGATCATCATACATACTTCATTTTATATGCATTCATGTGTGTGCACATGTCCATATATGAGGAAACCTTTCACATACAACATTTAGACACTACAGATATGCATACTTCAACATAATATATAATTACATGTTTAGAGCTTATTCATACATTCATATTCATATACATAGAGTAATCACCCAAGAGTTATTCTATCAAGGTAGACATGTGCAATGTATAGGTAAAGTCCCATACCCTTACCTATACTAGTTCACCCATCAAGTCATCCTAATTAAAATACATTTTCATAGTTTCATGGACATAGACATTACATGCATAGTAGTAGACAATAGTGCATATGAGAACCATCCTTTCATTAGACAGCGTAAATCTATCCTACACATAAGCATGCATGAGGTGTGTGTGTACATTGGACAACATGATCACATAATGTCACTTAACATATTAGTGAGGCAGCCACCCTCTTAAGACCACAATACACATTAAATGCATAGACCACACACCACATTATAACGTAGGATAAAAGACATCTTCAACATTGCATCCAAGACTCCTAATATTGGCTAAGATCACACAATCATATAGGGGTACATAGGTAGGGGGTCATTCATCAATAGTATTTATTACCATCAAAATGTCTAGACCCTACCTTACCCTAACATCATCATTCACATCGACATAACATCATCAATACACCTAGATCATAATTCTAGGATAGAAGACTACACAAGACCTTTATAACATGATAATCACAATATCGACTCACTTCACATACATTTCCTTCAAGGTCATTATCACAACATATATAGATGGACAAGAAGGTAAACACCGCCACCACAAGTGGACCATACCAATCAACACAATTCAATGTCAATTCTATACTAAATAGAGATATCTAAGTCAACTCACCAATACTTCAAAGCTATGATCACCATTGATAAATTCTTAACAATTCATAATCAATTGACATAGATAAACATATAATTAAGCAATTTATTACAATCTAAACATAATTCAATCATCATCTAATCAAGATCACAAGACCCACATTACATTATAAATTGAGAAATTATAGAGATCATGGGCTCTTCATGGAATTGAATTGAAATTTATATTAAAATCATTAATTAATCATAAATTCACTATTAGAATGCTTTTGAAATCAATTTGACAATGAACCCATGACTAGATTGAAAATTGGAAATTTTGATCTTTGAATCACTTTTGAAATTCTTTTATTGAACTCCTTAGATGGAAGATTAACTAAGGATCAACTCTTACCATACCTTATTTGTTGAAGACCCGTGAAAAAATAGAGAAGAAACCATAGAAATCCAGCCCCTAGCTGAAACTTGAGTTTTGGTCTCCAATGGAGGTTTGAGAGAATTTGGAAGAGAAGAGAGTTTTGAGAATTTGATTTCTTATTGGGTGTTGGTATTTGGAATTGGGAAAAGGTTTAAATAAGTCCTAAAAATGTTTATAACTGACTCCCAATTACCCAATATACCCCCACACTTATTAGGACTTTTACACTTGTGAAACTTAACTTTCATTTTCGAAATCTTTGTCGAGGAACAAGTCCGCGTCGCAGAGCTGTTCCCACATGATTTTTGGAATTAAATTTTGAGATAGCAGAGTCTGGACCGAGACACGGACCAAAATCTGATCCTTGCTGAACCAAGTTCGCGACGCGAATTGGTTCCCCCCATGCCTAATTGGCTACTCCCTATGGCAGTTTGCTTGCTCAAGGTTGGGTCCTCCTCAATGACCCCTAGGCGGTCCTTGGGAAGTCGTGCCCGTACTTTTTTTATCCTAAATAGTATCTTTTAGATGTTAGGAACCTCTCCTATAGATTTTAACTCCAAAAAACACATAAAATATGCAAAGACACGCTAGAACACACTACCACGTCTCAAGGCTAACTTTCGAACGTCTTGGGCATTCTTAGACGTTTGACCTCCAAATTACTTCAAATCAATCATACAAACTGTAAAAAAAACTTTATTTTTGTATTATTAACCTTTTTAGGCACATGCAAGGTTCTAGAAACCTTTATTCATTTTGAGGATCCTTACAGTCCACTTGCGCAATATTTCATGATTTATAACATCATATGTTTTCTTCTAGTTATACTGTCTATATACGAATTACTTATTAGTTTCTATAAGTAAAGGATACTAGTAATGTACAAAAATCATACCACTTAGATTCAATATTTCAATATAGCAGTCTCTCTTCACTTGTTGGTTATTTTTAATTTCAGTATACTATTAATATAAAGAGTTCATACCATATGGATTCAACATTTTAAAATATCAAGTGGGTTTCAATCTACCCTTATTGGATGAAATGTGTATGAAATCTGATCAATACACATTTTGTTTTGTTGATTTTTTATGAATATTGCATTAAACTTTAGTATGAGTTTTTATCAAATGTGTGTATTGAATGAATTACTAAATAGGTATAAGACCACGAACAAGAAACTTGAAATAGTTATTTGTACCTTATACTTTCTAGAACTACCTGATTTTTTGCTTTAACTTTAAAATAATTTGTCTATGTTTAAGTATTTCATGATTTATAATATCATATGTTTTTTCCAATTATACCATATTTATATGAATTACAAATTGATTTATATATAATTTATGAATACTAGTAATATTCATAAATTATACCATTAATGGATGAAATATGTATCCAATATGATTAAGATATGTATGAATATGTCTTCAATTATTGATTATTTTAATTTCATGATATTATATATCAAAGGTTTTTCAATGAACCCTTATTGGATGAAATATGTATGAAGTCTGATTAGTACTTGTATGAACACGATATCACAATTTTGATTTGTTGGCTGTTTTTTTTTTTTGTATATTTAGTGTTTTAAACTTTATTATGCATGTCCACTGACTTTCATACAAATATCATCCATACAATTTCTAGATTTTTAAAAATACATGTATGAAACTCTATTCATAGTGAATCCATATGGTATGAACTATGCATGAAATCTATTTACTACATGTTTAAATATGGTTCATATATAATGAAGTTAGTATTGAATAAAAGTTGAATACGCTTTGGTATAAAGTGTGTTGTATTGTTATTGTAGTTGGTAAACATTTATAAACTAAATCAATTAAATAATCATGATACCAAATGCATTCCATAAAACAAAATATGAATCAATAAAATTGGTATAAATGTCTTTGGTATAAAATGAAGTTAGTATTGGAATGAAACTTGAATAAGATTGGTAAAAAGTGTATTTCAATGTTATTTATAGTTGAACGATATTCACACACCAAATTAGTCAAATACTAATGATATCAGATGCACCGCATAAAACAAAACATGTGTTTAACAAACAAATCCAAATAAAAATTGTCAAAAAAAAAGTATAAAGATTTATCATTTTTTTTGCACAATATAATTTGAAGATGTCTTTCTGTTGTGTCCAACTTGACGACATCTACTGCAAATAACTTTTGACCTTTTGAATTTCACATCATCAAAACCCTTCCATCGTTCAAGTTGCGGTCTTCTTACTGATCTCTTTGGATCAGGTGACATCAATTAAGGCTCTGAAATATAACTTTGTATATTTCAGATACTCTCGCAGGAGATAGGTTCAACAGGGATGACATACGCATCTTTGAAATTCTTCAGGCTATAAAAAGTAGAACATAAATCTTCTTCATGCAGTCTTCTGTATCTAAGAACTGCAATTACATTACCACATGGTATCTCATTATGTTGAAATCTCCCACAATTACACATCATTGTGTTTAAGTTTACTACGTACTTCTTTGGTTCTTCAACAACAACATGCATATCAACCGTTGATGGTATCACCTAACATACAAAATGAATAGTCATTAAAAAACTGTTCCAAAAAAAAAAAAAGCCATTAAAAATTGGGAAGTAAATACATTTAATTATTATTGAATATATAAAAAAACATACCTCATACTGCTAGACAAAGCAATACTTTTCTGAAGCTTAAGATCATATTTTTTTGTCAGCTCAGATCTTATTTTTGCAGCTTCCTCGTTGTGCTTATGAATTCATCTTTGAACTATCACCCTAATAAATTCAAGAAATGAAATCATTGGCAATCTCATTGCTATACTGTTACCGTTATTCAATGACTCGGTTATGTTTGAAGTCATAGTCCATGTTCTCATATATTTTGAATAAGCCCTTGACCATTTGCTATAATCGATATCATATAAATAAGCTCTTATTCTCGGATCTATCTGGCCTATTCTTCTCATAATCGCCTCAGACTGTTGTTTTGTATAATCCTTTTCCATTGTAAAACTAACTTCTTCAAATCTTCAGTATTCCTATTGAAGTTCCTCAGTACATTACAACATAGGTGCCATATGCAAGCAAAATGTTCTGATTCGGGATATACTGTCACAGTTCCTTTCCATATGCTCTCCTTTCCATCTGACATAAAACACATGTTTTCTCTTACTCCATATGCTTCCCTAAGTTGTTCAAAGAACCAGGTCTATGAAGCGTCATACTCAAAATCCACTATCGCATACGCCAGTGGAAGTATATGACCTGATGCATTATTTTAAAAAAATATCATACAAATTGGAAACATACCTTATATCATATTTTATTATATGGTATGTGAAAAATATATGGGGTCAAAAATACCTCCTGGGTCCATGGTGCTTGCAGTCAACATTCTACCACCGTATGAACATTTTAAACTTGCCCCATCAACAACTACAATTGGCCTACAATACTCCCAACCTCTAATACATGCTTCTGATGCAACAAATGCATATAAGAATTTATCACATTTTTTCCTTTCTAATTTCAAAACCAATCCAGTATATGTTGCTCCGATATATATAGATAACCTAATTTTTTTTTGAGTTGTTTCAATTGATTATATAATAAGATATCTAAACATTATAAAACACCAAATATATCAATTATATACAAAAGGATATCAATTGGATACAGAAAGGACACGGATTGGATACAAAAAGGATACAAACTGGAATATTTATTAAACGAAAATATAGACAGAATGGATATCAAATGGATACAGAAAGGATACCAAATAGGTAATGTGAATTCGTTCTGTAAACAAACTGTATGCTAATTTTTTTCATTTGCACAATTCAAAACATTTCAGTTCATAATTTAGATCATAAATTACTTGGTAGTTTGACATACAATTCGGTCGTATCTCCACGCACTAATTTTATCGCTTTTTCTTTAGCTCTTCACGCTTGCATGTATGTCAGCGCAACACAATGCACTTTCAACATGCCTTCCGCTATATCTTTTGGAGTGTATATGGTAGATGGATCTACAAACTTATCCATTATTAAAACAGATACAACATCAGTTATTCCCTGACGCCTTGCATACACTCTATCTTTAACGGAACATGTATATTTAGCACTATACTTTTTGATTTTGAATAACTTTGATTTATTCAAACATGATGATCTCATCATCCAGGAACAATTATCAGCAGGACACTTCAGGTAATAATTGTTTCACAAATAACAAAAGATACATTTAAATTTTAAATACCAAATTCACTCAAAAAAAATACACATTAAAACAAGGATGTGTACTTACTTAGATGCAAGAGAACTAAATACACGAAAACTGAATTTTTTGAAAACTCCAAGATGTTTCATCACCTCCATAAGTATTTCCTTATTCTTGTAAATCTGATTCTCATCTACAAATAAGTACGAATTGTCACTTGTTACATCATTACCTTCATCAATATTTTCATTGACATCTCCGTCTAAATTCACTCCTATCAAAAGGATGGAATTGTTGGAGTATAAATCGTTAGTTTTTGTTATACTAACTTCAGAATATCTCCTATCCATAACTACTACAGAATCTTGATTATACATCTCAAAATCTTTCAAAATGATGCACAATGGATATTTCGTAAAGAAATCTAAATTAGCTTTCTTTTGATCTAAAAAACCTCTCACACCAACATCATTGTGAATACTAACAGGTGGACACCTATCACTAACCATATATTTTATCTCAATATCGTTTATATTAACATCTATATTAAGTTGCGATGTTATCTTACTTACTAGACCACTATAAAGACTAGATGCAATCATATATGATCTCCTCCATCTGGAAATCAACATATTTCCCTGTTTCATTACACTAAAATAATAATTAGTATATCATAATACATATTAATTACAATAAAATATTTCACATTTCATATTCACTTAATACAGATTTCATACAACAAAATTCCAAAGACAATACAAATTTCATCATAAAAAAACATTCAGACAGTGCTCTTCAAAACATAATTCATACAAAGAAAATAATATTCACACTTCATACCCAATTAATACACATTTCATATAACAATCATCACGTTTCTCAAATTTATACGTTTTTCATTCCAAATAATTAATTCCCGTCAGAAAAACATATCCACAAATGACAAAACTTAAATAATTATAAAAAGTCAAATAACATAACAACTTACAACACTTTTCGTACATTTCGTCTAAATTCTAAATAATTTTTGTTACACATTAAAGTCAATTTCATTAGATTTTTACTATCAAATTTACTCAACATTATACATTTAATTTATATTTTCAGAAAACAAATATTACTCAAATTTTCAAATTCAATAAAACAAAAACGTATACACTGAATTCATTCATATATTACGTCACTTTCTTGCTATACCATGCTTTTGCCATTATACAAACTTGTCAAAACGTGTTATCAAACAAAACTAACAAAAATTCTATTATAAATAAAATTTACCTAAATCAAATGATTAAACAATAATAAATACCAACATAAATGATCCCATCTTACACCATGTTTAATTAATATTGATACGTTGTTGTCCATCACAACAAAATTAAGATTTATTTCTAGGGAAAAAAAACTTCACTAACGCAACGCTGAGAATTTTTTTTGCAGAAATTCGAAGGGAGAGAAACGTGATAAAAAAAATCAGAATTTAAATTGATTTTCACTAATTTGACTGTTTTAAGGAAACTAAATAATCTTAATAATTTTGAATTCCTTAAATCGTGTTAATTATTCATTATCTATTACAAATTCAAATTAATTTAACCCCCATATATTTCTTTTTAAATTTTTATTATTAAAGTTTTTTTGTTTATTCATTTTTTATAGTATATTATAACCTAAAATATTTAATGTTACATATTCAAAGTCTAACTCTAATGCTATTGCTTAAAAATAGTACTATAAAAAATGTCATATATAAAATTTTCACATAATTAAATTCATGTTGAAATATTGCTAATATTTTTTAGGAACCTATTTTCCCATTATTTTTATGTATGGATATTATAAAAAAACTATTTGCAAGTTCAATTCAATTATTATTTATTACTGCGCGAAGCGCGAGCAATGTCACGACCGGGGAGCACCCCGTAGAAATAACATGGCGTCATCGACCTATCGGAGGTCTTGGACAAGCCTCGTAGCATTCATTCATCGCACAATCATAAAAATAGCGGAAAATATAAAATTTTGCATCACACATCATATGCTAGAATATCATTTCATATATATATAAAAATATCATAATACATTGTTAGACTCTAAGTCTCTTTTGGCATCTTAGACTCAACATCAATAGAGTGGAATAGGGACACAACCGTTAACAACATAAAATAATATCTAAGCTATTATATAATTTGAATAAGGACTTGACATAGGAAATGCTTGAATCATGAGGATCCCTTTTCTTTGAACTTGGGAGATCTATCCAAGCTCTTCACTTAGGAGACATCCTATAACCATCACCACCTACACTTTGTGTAAAAAGATGAAAAAAAATGGTATTAGTACAAGAATGCGCTAAGTATGGCAACCATGCAAAAACATGCATTTAAAGAGGACATTTAGTTAGAAATCATGCATCATGTATTTTTAGTAAACTTCATGAACATTGGCATGATAACACAATATAGTTCACATACATAAAGTAGACATGGATACTATTCATAACAACACATAAAGCCACTTATCACATTTTGAGGCACATTCATTACATACTACTCATTACCTCTCTTATTACCTTTAACTCATTTCCTTAAGCAACCCTCAAGTAACACTTAGTACAATGTATCACCTTAAGGTCACCCAAGATGTACTTCCACATAGCCTTCATCAATACAACCACATTCATATTCATAAAGTCATAGACATAACACAAGACACAACCTTTACATAAGAACCATCACCTAAGACAACCCCCTAGTCACACTGGTGCAATGTGTAGGTAGCACTACTTACACCAAGTGTTCCTAAGAAGTCACCCTAGACTAGGCATAACATCTTCATCAAGTCATAACAACTTCATTTATCACTAGACATAAGGCCACATACTTCATAACATAATAGAAAGACTCAGTCATTTACTACACTTTAGTCCCAACTCATTTAGTTCATATCATAGGTAAATTCCCTCACAACCCCTTCACATGCTTACTTGTGCAATGTACACATGGAGTCCCATACCCCCACACATATCAAGCAAACTCATTTAGAAGTCGTAAGTGTAATTCACACGCATAGTCATAATTCATGTCTTAGCATAACAAAATCACTTTAACATGTATTCATACAAACCATACATAACATAAGTCTTTATTTCATAAGAGTCTCCAATCCTATCCTTTCTTGAAGTCCACTTGTGAAATGCATTGGTAGGGTCCATAGTCCTACCTATACTAAGTAAACTTTTCAAGTAGTTAGGATTAGAGTTCATATTCTTATCTTAGTTCATTTCTTAACATTTGGGAGACAAAGCCATAACCGACATAGACCATGTGAGTTATATGGAATCCGGTGTTGTACTCCCGTACCAAAAAGAGAGGGTACTACTTTCCAAGGTAGGACCTTCATACATAATAGCTATTCTAGTGTATCTACTAAGCTAAGACCTACGGGGGCACGTAGTTATGGAATAAGGAGATGCTACTAGAAACCTTGACTTGCTAACGCAGAGGTTTCCATCTCATGAGACAATATCTATGTTGGGAACCCGGACTCACTAAACGTGAAGGTTCTCTTGTGGGAAGCCGGACTTGCTAAACGTGAAGCTCCCACTCTCATTTTTCATGTTCACTTGGTGCTAAGCTCAAACTCCCCTTTTAAACATCATAAGCCTTTAATTAACATTAATTCATAAAGATTAGGCTTTAGGGACTTTCTCCCTCATACATCATATAGCTCAAAGGTATCTAGGATGAGAATGTCATAATAGAACCTACTTTATGTGAGAATGCTCTTTCACGTAATTATATCATTCATACATTCATGTGTGTGTGTGCATACATATGTGAGACATACTTTCACATAAACACCTCTAGTACACACATGTTCATAATTCATTAATCATATACTTTATATGCATAGTAATAGATAAGGGTGCATATGAGAACTATCCTTTCAATTGACACCATGAATCTATCCGACTCGTAATTATGCAAGAGAGTGTGTGTGTTCATATTGGTCATCATGATCACATAAGAGCAACAACTGAGTTACTTAGGATACCACCCTTCAAAGGGTCACAACACATATACAATGTATCCATCAAGTCATGACCATCTCATAAATAGAACATCTAGGGAATCTAGGTCACCCACCCACACTACATCATAAGAGACAAGATCATATTCAACATTAGAATAGGAGACTCCTAACATGCATAAGATCACATATTCATATAGGGTTCATATAGGCAGAGGTCATGCTACAAGAGCATTCATCATAACTAGTCATGTAGACCATACCTAACCCTAACATGATAAAAACATATACACAACATATCATGGGTTTGTTGTGTATATGTGATATCCTAAGTCCTTCAACATATCATGGGTTCTTCATGGAATTGGATTGTTAAAAACAGTAGCTAATCATAAACTCATCATGAGAAAGCTTTGAAATCAATTTAACAATGAACTCATGGCTAGATTGAAAGATAGAGAATTTGATCATAGAATCTTCTTTAAAACCATTGAAAGAACTCCTTAGATGAAAGATTAACTAAGGATCAAGGGTTACCATACCTTACTACATGAGAAGCCACGAAATTTGGAGAATAAAGCACTTGAAATCTATCTCCATGGGCGGTTCTTGAGATTGATCATCAATGGAGGTTATGGGGGTTTCATATTTGGGAGGGAAGGTTTAATTTGGAATAGTGAAATTCTAAATTGGGGTTTAGGCTTATAAAGTGACTTAAAATACCTAAAAATAGACAAAATAACCGTCAATACTTTATTTGGAACGTGGGGTGAATTTCCCAATTCACCCCTCACTTGGCAGCGTACAGCAGATAGAACTGCAGGTTCACCCGACGGTGGCAAGGAACGGGCCATCGTTTGATTGACGCACCGTATTTATGCTCCGTTGTTTGTGACTGAGGCTCCCATATTGGAGGCTGATCTCTCATGTCTAAGTGTGGAGAAACACCCCCAATTGACGGGGCGTCAATCTAAGCGCGGGGCATTGATACTTGGGCGTCGTTTGGGCACTGTCTAGGCAGTCCTTGGCCAGCCTTTGGGTCCTCCTCAAGGACCCTTTGCGTGGTCCTTGGGGAGTCGTGCCCGGACGTTTAGACCCTAGATACGTCCATATACAATTTAGTATCCTACCCTATCAATTTAGACCCCATAAACCCATAAAACATACAAAGGCACACTAAACACACTTGCACGCCTAAATACTAACATTCGAACGTCTTGTCGTTCTTGGCCGTTTCACCTCCAAACCACTTCAAATCAACTATACAAGCTCTAAAACACTTTATTAATATGTTATTAACCTTTTAAGTCACATGTGAGGCTCTAGACACCTTAGTTCATTTTAAGGGTCCTTATAGGCAAATTACCTAGTTAATTTACAATTTGATGTTTCCATTTGACTTCTAAAAGTATATATCCATATTCCGTCTTTATTAATAATTTTGCATGAATACTTGTTAGATTTAACTAAAGTTTGATCAAAGCAAAACATAAGAATGACTTCCAAACAAAAATGCATGTTTTCTTGATCTCTAATTTAAATATATAAATAAATACTTCACATAGATATCTTTTTTTTTCTAATTTAAATTCAAATATCAACCCATTTTATTAGAATAAACGAAATCATACCTAGGCTCAAATTAGACCTAGAACGAAAGAGCAAAAATAAAGATAATAAAAAATATAAGGCATAAACTAATATTGTGAAAAAAGGAAACTATCCACATCTGATCTAAGATAAGACCAGGTCTCTTCATCTTCTTCATTGTGCAGCAACTTCAAGGTCCTTCAATGGACATCATATCATCTCATATTACCTTCATCTCCTTGAACTCGAGTGACTTCCATTTAGATATTTAACCTCTTATAAATGACATGGAATCTATCTCGGTGAAGACTTCTTCAGCTCAACGATTGTAAGAGCAACAAGATCGAGAAAATGGATAGGAACCAGTGCGGGAGAGGATAAATAGATAGTGACCAAATCACCCTCATTATCTTTCCTCGTATACAGAATGAATTCCATAAGAAACTAATACCATTGCATACAAATTCAGAAATAGGTATGATATTAACCAACTATCTATCGAACTCCTTCTCCTTACTTCATATACAAATGTGTGGTGGTATTAGTAACGAGAAGTGAGATACTGTGGACAAGTGAGCTAATCTACCAAACATTTCTATATGAAGTAAGCAGAAGGAGTTTGATAGATAGTTGGTTAATCACATACCTATTTCTGAATTTGTATGCAGTGGTATTAGTTCTTATTTATGAGATCTTCGATAAAAGTTATACATATCGTGCTTGATGTAGTGTGGTATGTACTGACTTTGACGCTAATGCAATAAAATGGTTGTAGTATTATTTCTATTGCTTATGTTTACTTTTTTCACCCTTTGATTCTTACATCTTAAGAAGAGAGGTGTGCATATCTTTTTGAGAAGTTAGAAAGGGAGCGTCAACCCTTTTATAAGGTATTAAATATAATCAGTCAGTGAAAGTGTAAAAACATTACAACGGTAATTAAGAAAATGAAGATGATTGTCACCAACTGCGTTACTATTTGTCTTTTGTGATACTGATGCGCACAGATGGCAACCTTATCTAGTATACCATATATACATCACTTTTTCTTACCATGCATACATTGAAATAATGAAACAAATTACATTTATAGTATTCAAATTATTAAAATCTTATTAATTCTACAATATATCAATACTATATTGTAACATCATCCAAACTAAAGTTAATAATTAAATATATATTTATTCAAGTCCAAGATTACTATAATCACAACGACATTCTGGGAACCTCGTGTTTGTACTCATTCAATTAAATATGCAGCCATGATGATATACATGGTTGTAAGGGAAGACTCCTACGTACTCAGTCTGTCCGAATTCAGCCAAATAGATTTTGTACGTACCATTAGTAAAGTTTTCCTTCTTGTACCGAATATGGTACATAACAGAATAAACTAACGGTCCATTTAATGGGTCGTAGGGCGGCATCACGTCTAAACCTATTGCGTGCCTCCCAGTATATAATAAGTAATATTAAAACTACTAATCCTAAGAATGCACCTGAAATAATAAGTTCAACAATTGGTTTAATAGGATTTGTCCATTGACCTAATTTGAGAGAAACTGAATCAACGCAACTAATAACTATAACTATATGTTTTAACCAACATATATAATGTATAAATACGACGTTTTAAGATATATGCACGTGTATCTAGTGCGCCTTATGTTCATCTTATGGACTTTAGGTACATCTTAGTAGCTACATATAAGGTTAAATTAGAAATAAACACATGCTAATATTTCAAATTATTAGATAACTACATTTTTGCAGACGTTTCAAGTGCGTAAAATCTTCTTGAAATGGAAATAAGAACCTCGTACCCTTTCTTTGAAATTTCAAAAGACTATTTTTGTTTTACGTCCTTTGGAAATAAATTGAAGATTTAGTGGTTTTCATTTAAAAATTAAGTGCTACTCTTTCAAAAGTCGTTCTTCCGTTACAGCTGAAATCATTTATAAACGTTTTTCCCCACACATAACAATATTTTTAACTAATTTAATAAACATGTGACATTAAGTGAACTATATAGTAAATGAACCCGATGGAAGCTACACCGGAGGGGAGCCACTTCAAATATATCGAATACCAATAAAGGGAAGTAAATATAGTATTTCGTATGGTTATAGAATACTGAATATTGTGTATAATCGCAAATATTATTATAAATTTAATTTCATAACCACAATTTGATTTGATTGTACCCCGTAGCATAAAGTTGCTATTTCGCCTCTTTTCCTGGTGAATCTCGCTCGCCCCTCTCGATATTATCTCTCGCTTCTCTTGCTTTTATATAAATGCAAAAGTATAAAATGTATTTGTGTTTGTATAAAATGAGATAAAATTATATATATACATATATTTTTGTTCCCTCTCTCCTCTCTCCCAGATCTCGCTTGTCACTCCCCCAGATCTCGCTCGCCAGTCTCTCCGTCGCCTCTCTCTTTTATACAAATGGAAATGAATAAATTGCATTTTTGATTGTATAAAGCAAGATAAATTTGTATATACACATGCAAATGCATATAACTTCGTCCTATACACTTACAATTATACATTACAAATATTCCCCCGCCCAGTTCTCTTTTGCATTTCTCTATTTCTCGCTTTATAAAAACACAGATTATACAAAATAAAATATATAATTTATGTTTATATAAAGAGAGAGAAAAAGAGAGATTAAATATACAAACGTTTTATTTTGATTCAATTGTATACAAATTCAAATTTTATGTAGGTATACAAACACATAAAATTGAACTGAGAGGTTGCCAATGATTTATACAAACGAGAGGCTGACATCGATTTATACAAATGACCTCAAGAAATATTACACAAATTTGAAGAGGAGCCCACGAGCTATACAATCTTATGCACCTTAACAAACATAAGTTTTCTATGGAGCGCAATTATACAAACTATAGCTATAACATACAAATTTAATTTTTATGTTTGCTATATGCGAAAGTTGCTCTATAGAATATGTTTAGGGCTCATGTGGAATTATAACACTTACATTTTGAATCTATTAAAAATAAATCACATTTTGTCTTTATCTATAATTAAGAAAAGGGCCTAAAATACCCCTTATGTATGCGAAGAAGCAAAGCAACAACTCGAAGAAGATGGTGCTAAAGTTTCTTTTGTTTTAATAAATTTGTGGTAAAAGTTCATTTTCTCTCTATTACTCAAGAGAATTGAGTTATTAGATATATGTTAGGATTTTTAGAGAAGGATCGAGTCAGAAGACGATGAACAGGAAAATCTAAATCAATTGACTTAGACTTTCCCCTGCCTTTGTTTGAATTCCTAGATTGACCTATTTTTGTATATATCTTTATCTAATTGAAGGAAGACTGAAACCTTAGAGTTCAACGGAAGAAAAAATTTCAATCTCCTGCTTTTTAGTGAAATGTGACTTACCGATTTATTAATCAAAAGCCCCCTTAAATAGGAGTCTTATTACATCAATAGAAAATCTAATTATTATGAAAGTAGGAGACCTAAATCCTATTACAAAGTAATAACTATAACTTAACCTAATCCTATAAAACTATGAAAAATAAACCCTATTCTAGAATATAAAATAAATCTACTTAAATATAATTAATACTTAATTTAATGGCTTCCAATGCATCCATAACATTACTCCTCCGACGTTGAAAGAACTTGTCCTCAAGTTCATGTTTTGGGGAAATCATCTAGAAAAATCTGGATCAGTATCAACTAATCCAATTCCAACCCAAGCTTGAAGTTGACATTGATAAATTTCGACTCTATCAGCTTGTTGTTCGCCCATCAAGTTGCTACTTTCATGAGGTACAAATCGCCTAAATTCTTCCCAATTCATTGAGGCTTTCGCTTATTTAAGTTGATAATACCATAATGGTGTTAGTTCGAACATGTGAAATCTAGCCATAACACTCTTTTTTTCTTTCGTTGTATGTTGATTTTTTTCAAACAATTGTTCACAACGATGTGCCCAAATTTATGGGTTATTGATGCCATTATAAGTAGGTGATGTGTTGCTTTTTGTAGCAGAAATTATTTATCTACTAGTTGTCTGGGCACTATTTGTCTCAAGTTTGTGGGTTGCTATTTTTGTGGAGTCAATTCCCAATCTAGACAATTGGTCTTGGATAACTTTGACAATTCTTTTGTTGAGGTGTTTTTCCAGTGCTGTAATTGTAGATTCCATTAGGGTTTCTATAATGGTACGTTGTTCTTGAAATCGAGAACTGATTTTATCAGCCATTGTGTAAGGACATGATACCAAATTGTTATGATTATTAGAGAAGGATCCAGTCAGAACATCTAAATCAATTCACTTCAACTTTCCCTTGCCTTTGTTCAAATCCCTAGATCGACCTATTTTGGTATATAACTTCAGCTCATTGAAGGAAGGCTGAAACCTTAGAGTTCAATGGAAAAAATAACTCTGATCTTTTGCTTTTTACTAAAATATGACTTACCGATTTATTCATCAAAAGCCCCTTTAAATAGGAGTATTATTACATCAACAGGAAATCTAATTCTTATGAAAGTAGGAGACATTAATCCTATTCCAAACTAATAACTATAACATAACCTAATTATTATAAAACTATGAAACATAAACCATATGCTAGAATAATAAATAAAGCTACCAAAATTTAATTAAAAAAACTTAATTTAATGGCTTTCAATGCATCCATACCAATATAATTGTACTTATTTTTCTCAAATCAAATTTTTCAGTTTTCTTTTCTTATGGGTATGCATCATATGTGATTTGTTCCTGTTTTAGATTGTTAGTGTGTGTTTCTGGTGACTATTATCTAACACAAATCCCTATTTTTAAGATCAATTATTTGATGTTTCCCATTTGGGATCCTTGAAGGGTCAAACTTTCATCTCTATATGACCAGTTGGTCTCACGGTCAGGATTATACGCGCAAAATCATAGCTTGTTCTTACCTACACACACCTCGGTTGAATGTTATCATGAGAAGGATATAACCAATTGAGATCATTCTATACTTGAATCTGTTCCAAGAAATCTTCACTGTATTATATGAGTTAGATTGTGTCATTTTTGTTACTGGTCGTGATTAATAAGTTGATTCAGTGAAATGCAATCAACTGTTGAATGGTTTTATCTATGTTGCTTCTCTATACTCTGCTATATTTCAAATATCATAAGAATCAAATAAGCAATTGAGGTATTGGCTGAGATTAAAAGATGATGGTTAGGATTGCATTAACTTTCGTAAACCATAGCCATCGACTCTAGTGGTTCTGCTTAATGTCTTATACATGCTTTCCTGCATCAATTGATGCCTTTATATTCTATATTTTTCAAGAAGCATTTCACCTATAACATTTTAACTCATTGATTTTAGCTTTAGAATTTGAAATACATGGCCTAAAAATGGAAAACAATGTACGGCGCTCACTTCGAGACCTATCTATGATTTATACATAGGATGACAGACCATCCCGATGAACCGTACAAAGGAATCTGAGACTTGTTTTGAATAAAATAATTTCTCTCTTTCTAGAATTACCATCTACAGCCCGTAGAAGCTTCTACAGTCTGTAAATGGGACCCCTAAAAATCAGATTTCATTCTAAAATTTTATTTTCATTCTTTTCCAAGTTCTGAGGTGTTACATCTAGGGTTCATAAAGGTATGTGGAAAGTTCATCACTGGACCCCTTTTTATACAGAGTCATAGAGAATTCTCGATTTGTCACCTACGATTCCAGCCCAAATTCTATGGTTTTGCATAATTTTTTACGGGCACATTTGTTTATGATAGATTCATTATAATTGATATTATTATGCATGATTTGATCTAAATTACATGCTTTAAATGATTTTCACATGAAGTCGTGCTATATGAATACTTTATAAATCTGAACTATGTTTTTGAAATAATGGATATGATATAAATGTAGGAATATATGAATGACACATGCTTTTAGATAAAGTATAAACCTGTTTTATGAAAAAGTTTTCTTCTAATTGATGTATTCTCATTGTGAAAATATGATCATGATTTAGATGAATAGATGAGTTTATTTATGAGTATGATATAAAATCATAATTTTGAAAGGATCTATTCTATGATATGATGTTTATGATTGAATCGGTATTACTAGATTATGACCATTTCAAGTATTCTGATTATGATATGACGATGTGCATTTTGGTTGGGATTTTAGTTAGCATTGTGTTGACTTTTGGATGGGGGCTCACTCATTGGTAGAGGCAAAGTTCTTTAGTAGCAATCCTTTTTTAGCATAACTATGTGCTCCAATAGGACTTAGTCTTAACTGAATCTAGCTAGTGGATCAACCTAAGCTTAAGAACATGGTCCTTAATTTAGCAAGTACAAACTCTCTTTTTGTGTGGGAGTAGTACACAAGACTCTACACTATAACATACATGATTTATGTTGTTTAACGGTAAACCTCCCATGAAATAATATAGTTTTTGAAATATGTATATCACTTCCTCAAGGATTATGACTTAAGCTTATTTTAAGGTTTTCATGTATTTAATTTACCTTGTTTTATGCCTTATGATTCTGGCTTATTCGATGTGAGAAGTCTTTCTTGGTTATGCATTAATATGTTTTAGACTTATTATGTTATCAAGTTTATACTCATGCATATCTTCTCATACTCTGTACATTCTGAGTACTAAGACATATATTCTCTTGTGCCTATATTGTTTTCTACTATAGGTTCTAACATTCCTTCATCCGGTCATGGCTAGTGGAATGATCATCATTGCTTAGCTTTTGATGAGTTTTCATGACATGTCTTTTATTTCTTTAGGTCATTTTAATTTTCAGACTTTTTGTATGTTAGTCCTAGTCACATATGATTATTAGAGGCTTGTCGTCAGACGTAATAGTTCTTCTGCATTTTAAAGTATTTGTACTTTGATTTAAGTATCTTACGAGATGTAGCTTGATACATATATTATAATTTTATGATTTATTTCAACTATGTCGTTATCTTATCATGCTTAAGTGAAGAGGTTTATTTAGAGTCTTTTGGAATTCTATTCTACATATCACGACTAAGGGAAGTTTACGACGTGACACTTACTTGCTTTACTCTTTCGCAGGATGTCTCACAAGCAGGGTTCTTGGGAAAAGGGTAATTCTCCTGGTCGAGAAGATAGAGCCCAAGCTAGGGGCAGAAGGCACCCCTAGTTCAGGTGTAACACCCCGTATCCAAAGCAGACAACAAAGCTTTTTAGAAAAAATTGCAAGTGCAATCGACGGTCACCATCTACGGACCATAGTCTGATCTATGGCCCGTACTGTGGATTCGTAGATTGCCACTGTAGCCCCTCCCAAACGCAGCTCAGAAAAATCAGCTAAGTCTCGACCCACGGATAGACCTACGGTCCGTAAGTTAGACTACAGTCTGTAGTCTGTGTCCATGGATAGATACCTAATTACCCAGCCTCTGACATGAACTATGTATGACCAGCATGGACCGTCATTCGATCTATGGTCCGTAGGTGAAGGTTGGCAGCTAGTTAGGAGGAAATTGTTTTGGGTCAACTTCAAATGGTCATAACTTTTAGCACAAAATGAATTAGGTGTCCTATGACCTATGATATGATAGATAACTGAATTATCTTTCCAGGTCCACCGACTTTGCTAAAATCCAACCTCCGAGTAAAAATACCGCCCATTTTAGTGAAGGCCTATCGAGCAGACTCAAACAGACCCAAATGATAGACCATCGATTGAACGACGGCCCGTCAGTCCAGGTCATCAATTGCTTTGACATAAATTATTTAACCCCTAAGATACGTTGTTTAAATCCTAAATCATGAGATTTTAGTCAGTTTAAGCTTATAAACATAGCTAGAACTTACCTAAGGCAAAATCATTAATCAAAACTTAGAAAATTAGAAGCATGAGAAGAGAAAAAGGTCAAGAACCTTAGTTCAAAAATGCAGCAAGGTTCCATCAGTTCCTGCTGCGTAATCTAAAGATTTTTCCATAGAATTGATCACCAGGTATGTGGGATTTCACTAGTGGGTTCCTTTCACCCATTAAATCCCTAGTTTTAGTCAGTTTCTTGATTCCCATATCATGATTAGACCTAGGGTTTCTAGAACTTCACAAGATTATAATGAATTAGTTAGTTATGCGTTCCAAATCATAGTACCATGTTATTACTCAATTTATTGCATGAATTTCAAAACCTTAGGTATGTATTTTTTTAGTTCTTGAATTACACATGCTAGGTCAGATATTTCAGTTACTTCAGATATACATGCCTCAATTATTAATGCATCATTATCAGATTAATTGTTGCATTCTCAGTTTGCATGTTCAGTTTTGAGCTATCCAGTGTTTACAGAAATTCAGTTATATTATGTTATTCAGTTAATTCATTGGGAGTAGCATAATAATGAGTTGGACTAGGGTTCAGCGTACCCAAATAGTCCTGCAACTACTAGCCAAGTAGGTTGTAAGTCCCCTCTATGGGCATCAATTTAGTGATCACGCCAGCATACCTTTATACCTCTGGCTGGGTATATTGGGTCCTTTTGATGGGGCGTATACATCAGACTCCAGATTTAGCTCATGTGGTTTTATTATCGGTTATTGGTAGATCCCATAGTTCAGTCGTACTCTATTGCATTGACCATATTTACAATTCAGTTAGTATTCAATCTCAGCATGTTATAAATTCGATCATTGCATCCAGTTAGCTTAGAATTAAGTATATCATGTTTAGAATATTATACTTGCTTTTATGTTAGTTCAGTTATGTATTATTTTAGCTTTACTCTATTCTACATGCTCAGTACCTTTCAAGTACTAACGCATACGTGCAGTACATTTTCTAGTGATGTAGGTTCAGGTCCTCAGCATCTAGATCGCGCTTAGATCGATTCTCAATCTCCAGTCAGCAGAATCAGTGGAAAGTCCTCATTCTCCGAGGACAACAGTCATGAGTCTATTTTCACTATTTTAGTCCTTTAGTTTCAGTTTTATCTAGACTTATCTAGGCTCTATCCCAACATTTCTAGTCAGTTAGAGGCTATTTTTAAACATAGTTAGTTTCAGCTTAGTATTGATTTGATAACTTCTTTGTATTAAACTCATCAATTTTCATGTATCTTAGTTATAGCATATGAGTATTCCCTATACTTTCATTTTAATTATGATTTATCTTCCGCGTCAGTATATTATCTTTAGTATGCTCATGGTCATGCCAACAGGGTTAGATTTGGATCACTTGTGGTCCTATGTCTCGTGTCCACGTCTAGGGGGTAGCTCGGGGTCTGACAAGCTTGGTATCAGAGCGCTAGGTTTAAGAGTCCTAGGATTTCTAAAAAGCCGCACTAAGTAGAGTCCTTTTCATGGGTGTGAAGGGCACCAAATCTAATGAGACGGAGGCTATGAAGTGTTTTAGTAAAAACTTCACTTTCTTGTTACTCTTACCGTGCATAAGGTATGATCTAATTCCATTTAAATCAATGTTCTACGTTTCAGATCATCCTTCATCGTAGAGCTAATGCTAGGAATGCAAATTCGAGGAATGCAATCGCAACTCCTCTAGTCCCAGATCAGGAAGTCTCTAATGCTGAGTTCAGGAATGCCATTCACATGTTGGTTCAAAGTGTGGCCAACTAGAACACTCAGCGGGTTGAAGCTCAGGTGAATACAAATGATGGATCAATAACAGCTAGGGTTCTTGACTTTGTTAGGATAAATCCGCCTGAGTTCTTAGGATCGCAGACTAATGAGGATCCCCAGAATTTCTTAGATGAGATCAAAAAGATCTTTGAGGTGATGCAAGTCACTAGAATGATCAGGTTGAGTTGGCATCATACCAGCTGAATGATATTTCTCATATCTGGAACACTCAGTAGAAGAAAAATAGGGGTACAGATGCAACTCCTATTACTTGGGAGTGGTTTAGTGAAACCTTTCTGGATAGGTTTTTCCCAATAGAGTTGAGAGAAGCAAAGGCTCGAGAATTATGAACTTAAGGCAAGGTAACATAACGGTCCAAGAGTATGGGGTCAAGTTTAACCAACTCTCCAGGTGTGCTCCTCACATGGTTTCTGACTCCAGCTCTCAGATGAATAAGTTATTGTATGGAGTGTCAAACTTAGTGAAAATGGAATGCAAAAATGCTATGTTACTGGGAGATATGAACATTTCTAGGCTTATGAATCATGTTCAGCAGGTTGAGGGTGATAAACTTAAGGAACAGGCCAAGGAGAATAAGAAGGAAAGGACAGGGACTATGACTATTCTCAGCAAAAATCAAGTGGTGGAAATCACTTGCAGAGTCAACAGAAATTTTCAACCCCAACCCCTTCATCAGCTAGTGTTCCATCCTCAAAGAATAGGTATGATCAGAAGGTTAGGGAACCAGTCTGTAATTCTCAAGGAAGTGTTTCAGGCACCAAGACCTACCCTACTTGCCCTAAGTGTAGTAAGAACCATCCAGGCGAGTGCCTCGCAGGAAAGGAAGGATGTTTTGGGTGCGGTCAGTCTGGTCACAGGTTGAGTGATTGTCCTTCTAGACAAGGTCAAAAAGGTGGTAATGGTAGAGCTCAATCTATAACTTCAGCAGTACCAGCAAGTCACCCGACTCAGCAGGGTAACTCATCTGGTACATGTGGTGATCAACGCCAAAACAGGTTGTACTCTCTTTAGCTCGCCAGGATCAGGAAGGTTCTCCTGATGTAGTTACTAGTAAGTTACGAGTCTTTGACCTT
This sequence comes from Solanum sitiens, assembly GCA_016801875.1. NCBI lineage: Eukaryota > Viridiplantae > Streptophyta > Magnoliopsida > Solanales > Solanaceae > Solanum > Solanum sitiens. The sequence goes on from JABWTJ010000323.1 coordinate 54,320, forward strand.
CATCTTTATGCATTGTTAGATCCAGGGGCTACTCTTTCTTTTGTAACTCCTTACATAACAGTCCAATTCAGTGTAAGTCTAGAAACTCTCTCAGAACCTTTCTCTACTCCAGTTGGTGACCCAGTTATAGCTAGACGGGTATACAGAAATTGCCTTGTCACAGTCTCTCAAAAAGTCACCTCAGTAGATCTTGTAGAGTTAGAAATGGTATACTTCAATGTCATTCTAGGCATGGATTGGTTATATTCCTGTTATGCCTAATTCTATTGTAGAACTAGGATTGTTCGTTTTCAGTTTCTAAACGAACCAATCTTAGAATGGAAGGGTAGTAGCTTAACGCCTATGGGACGATTCATTTCTTACCTTAAGGCTATAAATATGATCTCTGAGGGTTATATCTATCATCTAGTTTGGGTTAAAGATTCTAGCTCTGGAATTCCAACTCTTGAGTCAGTTCTAGTGGTCAGTGAGTTTTTTCATAAGTGTTCCCAGAAGATCTTCCTAGAGTTCCTCCCGAAAGGGAAATCGACTTTGGAATTGATCTCCTTCCAGATACGAAACCTATTTCTATTCCTCCTTACAGATTGGCTCCAGCAGAGCTTAAGGAATTGAAAGATGAGTTGAAAGACCTTTTAGACAAGGTCTTCATCAGACCTAGTATTTCGCCATGGGGTGCACCAGTATTGTTCAAAAAGAAGATAGATGGTTCTCTCAGAATGTATATTGACTATAGATGTTTGAACATGGTCACAATCAAGAATAAGTATCTCATCCCCAGGATTGATGGCTTGTTTCACCAACTTCAGGGTTCTAGCCATTTCTCAAAGATAGACCTCAAGTTATCATCAGCTTAGAGTCAAAGATACTGACATAATGAAGACAACCTTTAGGATTCGGTATGGTCATTATAAATTTGTAGTTATGTCCTTTGAACTAACCAATGCTCCTGCAACTTTCATGGATCTGATGAACAGAGTGTTCAAACAGTTCTTGGACTTATTCGTTATCATCGTTATTGATGATATGCTCTTTACTCTAGGAATGAGGAAGAACATGCGAGTCATTTGAGAGTTGTTCTGCATACTCTCAAAGATCGACAGTTATTTTATAAGTTTAGCAAATGTGAGTTATGGTTGCAATCCGTTGCTTTCCTTGGTCGCATTATATCTAGCAAGCGGATCCGAGTGGATTCGCAGAAGATAGAAGTAGTGAAACAATGGACCAGAACTACCTCTGCTACAGATATCAGAAGTTTCTTAGGTCTAACAGGTTATTAGAGAAGGTTCGTGGAAGGATTTTCATCCATAGCCTCACCATTTACTAGGTTGACTCAGAAGATGGTTAATTTTTAATGTTTAGATGATTGTGAGAAAAGTTTTGCAGAGTTGAAAACTAGATTGACTACAACTCTTGTCTTGACTCTAACAGAGGTTTCAGATGGTTATGTGATCCATTGTGATGAATCCATAGTTGGACTAGGTTGTGTATTGATACATCGAGATAAGGTTATAGCTTATGCTTCTAGACAACTTAAGGTGCATGAGAAGAACTATCCAACTCATGACCTCGATCTTGTAGTAGTGGTGTTTGCATTCAAGATCTGGAGACACTACTTGTATGGTGTTCATGTAGATATGTTCATTGATCATAAGAGACTTCAATATATGTTCACACATAAAGAGTTGAATCTTCGCCAGAGAAGATGGCTTGAGTTCCTTAAGGATTATGATATGAGTGTGCATTACCATCCTAATGAGGCGAATGTAGTTGCAGATTCTCTTAGTAGATTATCCATGGGTAGTATAGACCATGTTGAGGAAGAAAGGAAGGAACTAGTGAAGGATGTTCACAGGCTTGCTCGCTTGGGAGTTCACCTTATGAGTATATCAGACAATGGTGTAACAATTCAGAATGGGGCAGAATCTTCTTTGGTAGTGGAGGTTAAGGAAAAGAAAGGTAGTGATTCAATCTTGCTTGAACCTAAGGGTGTAGTCCATAATCAGAGAGTGGAGGTTTTCTCCCAAAGGGGAGATGGTGTACTTCGCTACCAGGGTAGATTGTGTGTTCCTGATGTGGGTGAGTTGAGATATCATATTCTTGCAGAAGCCCATAACTCTAGATATTCTATTCATCGAGGTGCCACTAAAATATACCGCAATCTGCAAGAAGTCTACTGGTGGAATGGCATAAAGAGGTATATAATAGATTTTGTGAGTAAGTGCCCCAATTGCAGCAAGTCAAGGTAGAACATCAGAAACCAGGGGGTATGAATCAAGAAATCGACTTCCTACTTGGAAGTGGGAAATAATCAATATGGATTTCATCACAGGGTTACCTCAAACTCGAGTATGACTCCAATTGGGTAATAGTTGACAGGATGACTAAGTCTTCTCACTTTTTGGCGGTCAAGACTACATATTCGGCGGAGGACTATGCCAAGCTTTAAATTAATGAAATTATGAGTTTGCATGGGTTCCTTTGTCTATCATCTCAGATAGAGGTCCTCAATTTACCTCTCATTTTTGAAAGTCATTTCAGAAGGGTCTTGGTACTCAGGTTAACCTTAGCACAATATTTCATCCATAGATGGATGGACAGGTAGAGCATACTATTCAAACCCTAGAGGATATGTTGAGAGTTTGTGTGATGATTTCAAGGGTATTTGGGATGATCAACTTCGTCTTATTGAGTTCGCCTACAACAATAGCTACCATTCTAACATTCATATGACCCCTTCTGAGGCACTGTATGGGCGTAGATGTAGATCTCCTGTTGGTTAGTTTAAAGTAGGTGAAACAACTTTAATAGGGCCAAATTCAGTCCTTTATGCTATGGAGAAAGCAAAACTCATTAGAGATAGACTTAAGACAGCCCAGACTCGTCAGAAATCTTATGTAGATGTAAGGAGAAGGGAACTAAAGTTCCAAGTTGATGATTGGGTTTTTCTAAAAGTGTCACCTATGAAGGGGGTGATAAGATTTGGCAAGAAAGAAAAGCTCAGTCCTAGATATGTCAGCCATTACAATATCTTGAAAAGGGTTGAAAATGTGGCATATAAGTTAGAGTTGCCAACAGAACTAGCAGTAGCGTATCCAGTCTTCCACATCTCGCTCTTGAAGAAGAAGTGTGTGGGTGATCCAGCCTCTGTAGTGCCATTAGAGAGTGTGGCGGTGAAAGATAGTATTTCTTATAAGGATGTTCCAATTGAGATTCTTGACTGTCAGGCTAGAAGGTTAAGAAACAAAGAAGTGGCTTTAGTTAAGGTTCAGCTACTAGGGAAGTAGAAGCAGCTATGAAAGCCAAGTATCCTCACCTCTTTTCTTCCGATTCCACTCCAGCTTGGGGTAATAGTTCCTCATCAGTTTTCCAGTCATTCATGCGTGAATTCAGCCTTAGAATCATGTTCCCTCACTTTGTACTTGCATTTTCAGCGTATTTGCATGTCCTTGGAACTCAATTCAGTAAGAAACTCAGTCCTCAGTGTTTAGTAATAGGGTTGCAGCTCTCTACCTCTATTTCAACTAGTTTAGTCTTCATTCGAGGACGAATATTTTCAAAGGGGGAGATAATGTAACACTCCGTATCCAAAACGGCAAAAAATTAGCTTTTCAGAAAAATTATAGGGGCAATAAACGGTCACCATCTACGGACCATAGTATGATCTACGGCCCGTACTGTGGGTCTGTAGATTGCCACTATAGCCCCTCCCAAATGCAGCTTAGAAAAATCAGCTAAGTCTCGACCCATGGACAAACCTACAGTCCGTAAGTCAGACTACGGTCCGTACTCTGTGTCCGTGGATCAAGACTCCATTACCCATCCTCTGACATGAACTATGGATGACCAGCACAGACCGTCGTTCGATCTATGGTCCGTAGGTCTGATCGTATGTGAAGGTCAGGAGCTAGTTAGGAGGAAATTGTTGTTGAGTTAACTTCAAATGGTCACAACTTTTAGCACAAAATGAATTAGGTGTCCTAGGACCTATGATAGGATAGATAATTAAATTATAATTTCAAGGCCACCGAGTTTTCTAAAATTTGACTTTCGAGTAAAAAGTTATGCCCATTTTAGTAAGGCCTATCAAGCAGACTCAAACGACGGCCCGTCAGTCAAGGTTGTCGATTGCTCTAACATCAATTATTTCAAGGGTCTTTTGGTCTTTTCCTAGTTTGTTTAAAACCTAAGATACATCGTTTAACCCTAAATCATGAGGTTTTAGTTAGTTTAAGCCTAGAAACACAACTAGAGCTTACCTAAGTCAAAATCATTAATCAAAACTTAGAAAATTAGAAGCATGAGAAGAGAAAAAGGTCAAGAACCCTAGTTCAAGAACGCAACAAGGTTCCATCAGTTCCAGCCCCGTAATCTAAAGATTTCCACGTGGAATTCATCACCATGCATGTGAGATTTCACTAGTGGGCTCATTTCATTAGATTCTTAGTTTTCAGTCAGTTTCTTCATTCCCATATCATGATTAGACCTTGGGTTTCTATAACTTCAGCAGATTATCATGAATTAGTTAGTTATATGTTCTAAATTAGATAGCATGTTATTACTCAGTTTATTGCATGGATTTCAGAACCCTAGCTATTTATTTATTTAGTTCTTGAATTACACATGCTAGGTCAAATATATCAGTTACTTCAGATATACATGCCTCAGTTATTAATGCATCATTATCAGATCAATTGTTGCATTCTCAATTTGCACGTTCAGTTTTTAGCGATCCACTTTTACAAAATTCAGTCATAATATGTTAATCACTTAATTTATTAGGAGTAGCATAATATCGAGTTGGACTAGGGTTCTACGTACCCAAATAGCCCCAAAACTACTAGCCAAGTAGGTTGTAAGTCCCTTTTATGGGTACCAATTTAGTGATCATGCCAGCATGCCTTATACCTCTGGTAGGTTATATTCTGTCCTTTCGATTGGGTGTATACATCACACTCCACATTTAGCGCATGTGGTTTTATTATCGATTATTAGTAGCTCCCACAGTTCAGTCACCTATTGAATTGACCATATTTACAATTCAGTTTGTATTCAATCTCAGCATGTTATAAATTTGGTCATTGCATCCAGTTAGCTAAAAATTTAGTGTATCATGTTAAGAATATTATACTTGCTTTTGTGCTTGTTCAGTTATGTATTATTGTGCTTTACTCTGTAATTACTTTTGGAAAGTATAAGGAAATATGGAAATTTCTATGTAAGTTAAAAAGTGAGTTTTATGTCAACTTCAAACAACAATAAATTCTATCTCGAGATGATTTAGGTGTAGTTTCAGATATGGTTGCAAAGCTCTTGCAAGGATCTTTCCAACACAACCAAGTTTGCGCAATTTCGAGTTCGTATAAGTGAGTAATGACTTTCGGAAGTTAGGCTGTTGGATTAAGAAAATTCTAATCTGGATTATGGAGCGGTAAATTAGTCTTTTACTTACCTTATTATGTTAATTCATTTTTATTAATTAATTTGGGTAAAACAAGATTTTTGGTCAGTTTAGAAAAGTTAGAATTCATGCTAGGGCTTGGAAAAAAGAGAAAAGAGGAGAAAGGAAAAGAGAAATCAAGAATCGGTAAGAACGTTCAAGCTTTGCGTGTGGATTTCGTGAGGGGTGATCCCTACATGGTATGTGAGATGACATAACATTGGCTTAGTTCACCCACGCTCCAATCATGTTTCAATTTAGCGAAATAATGTTTGATTTGAAAAGAAATCCTTTTAGTTTTTGATGAAATTTGTTTGAATTTTTGTGGGTTGTTTAATTATAGTTTCTTGAAGTTTTATTCATGTTTCCGGGTGAAATTTAAGGTTTAATCTATTCTATGTTGAGGGTAATATTGATACTAAGAGTTCGGGTGAAGAACCATGGACGTTTAGAGGGTTTAGAGATGAAAAATGAAGGAAGAAAGTCGGAGATTTTCTAGGTAAGGGCTGGTACGCCACACCTTCCAGAGCGCCACAAAAGATCTTCTGAACTTTGTCCTCTCGCGCATCGAGCCAGGCAGAGTGCCTCATAAAGTGCTCTGAACTTTGAGGGTTGGCTCCCCGCGCCTTTCAAAGCGCCAGTTCTTCCCAATCCCTCCCCCCACCCTATCTTTTTGTACTAGTTCCTTAGTGATGTACCCATGTTTCCTAGTTGATTTCAACATTCTAAGTTACATATAAGCATCATTAAATCATCTATAAACATGAGATCATGTATCTTGAATCCATAATCAAATTCAAGGAAAGTTAAGATCAAAGTTAAGAGAAGTTACGAGTCAAGTCTAGAAGTTAAGAAGCAAGTTAAAACAAAGATATAAAGTTTCAAGAGTCTTCAATTATATTTTTACCTTGTTTTTAAGAATCTAGTTTCAATTTAAGTAAAGAGTAAAGAGTTGTAACGTGTGTTATTTAATATGTACTATCAAATACTTATAACAATAATTGTAGAAACATAAACAATAAAATTTAAAACATTTATTGAAAAACAACAATTAATAACATAAACATAAATTAATGACTTTAAAAAAAAACATACAAGAATATGTAACAATAGATGAAATGGAAAGGAAAAATTGTACATGAATATTTTATTGTGCAGAAGAAGAAGAATTTCAATATTTTTGTTGTTTTAAAATAAGAGGAAATCTCTCTATTTATATCTACACAAGAAAGGGTAGTGTGAACAAATATTATTGCGCCTTATCAGAAAGGTCACAACTTTTCGGAAAAGTTACAACCCGTCGGAAAGGTCATAAGCGTTCATAAAAGGCACAACTTTCATAAAAGTCACAACTCTTCATAGAAATTACAACTTTTTAATATAAGTCGCAACTTTTCATTCAAGTCACAAACATTCATAAATATTACATCCTTTTATTAAAGTCCAAACTTTTCATTAAAGTCGCAACTTTTCATAAAATTCACAACTTTTCATCAAATGGGAAGGCTAATTTTTGAAATCATAAATCATATATATGTGTAAAAGAACACCTTAGGCCCGCTTACGTGGCGCCATCACAATCTAGAATTCTCATTTTAATTTATTTATTTCCAAAACTATTCTTTACCATTTATAAAAATTTGTGATTTTTATGAAAAATTGCGACTATAATGAAGAGTTGCGACTTTCATGAAAAATTGTGACTTTTATGAAAGATTGTGACCTTTTTGAAGGGTTGAAACTTTTCCTAATAGTTGTAACCATTCCTATAAGGTGCAATAAACATTTGTCCACACTACCTTTTGTTGTCTATAAATTGAGGGATTTCCTCTCATTTTAAACAACAAAAAATTGGAACATCTTCTTCTTCTTCAAAATTAAATATTTGTGTACTTTGCTCCTGTTGAGTGACTCACTGACATTATTGGTGATGTTACAGATCATGATATGTATTTTTACAGTCATTAATTCATGCTTATGTTATTAAGGACAAAAGATAAGATTAAATAATTTTCGTTTTCCTTTACATTATTAATGTTTGTCACTACATAATCTTGTATGTAAGATAATAGTGTTTTAGTTTTAATGATGGATATGTTTAAGTATTAATTTATAAATTCTATGATACTAAATTTCGACTTTAATGAAGAGTTGTGACTTTTATTAAAAGTTGTGACATTTATGAAAGGTTGTGACCTTTCCAAAGGGTTGCAACTTTTCCAAATAGTTGTAACCATTCCTAAAAGTCACAATAAACATTTGTCCACACTACCATTTGTTGTCTATAAATAGAGGGATTTCCTCTCATTTTGAAAGAACGAAAATTTTGAACATCTTTTTCTTCTTCAAAATTAAATATTTTTGTACTTTGCTCCTATTGAGTGGTTCAGTGACACCATTGCTTATGTTAAAGATCCTTGTATGTATTATTACAGTCATTACTTTATGCTTATGTTGTTAAGAACAAAAGATAAGATGAAATAGTTTTCATTTTCCTTTCCATTGTTATTGTTTGTTACTACACAATCTTGGATGTAAGATAATATTGTTTTAGTTTTAATGAAGAATATGTTTTAAGTATTAATTTAAAATTCTGTGATACTAATTTCCGCGCGAAGAATGGGTAATTTTACTACAAAACAAATTAAAAGGGAATTCTTGTGATGGCGCAACATAGGTGGGCCTAAGGTTCTCATATATATATATATATATATATATATATATATATATATATTCTGAATAGTTGAAAACACTAACATGCAAAATCTGAGAATGTAACAATTATATACTGATAATGTGACAGTCAAAAATTCAAGCATGTAATTGTTTAACTGACCTAGTATGTGTAATTCATGAACTAAGAGAATATACTAAACTAGGATTCAGAATTTCAGGCAAAGAACAAAGCAACGATTCTATAAAAACATGATAATCTGATTAGGAATATTTTAACAGATAAATGACAACTTATATATAAGGTTTTAGAAACCCGAGATCTAAGTAAGATATAGGAATCAAGAATCTGAAAAAATTCTGGGGGACCATATGGACTAAAAAATCCACAACTGAAATCACACAAACATGGTGATAACTTTTATGGAGAAATATTTTGATTTAGGGGCTAGAACTGAAGAAACATATTTCATTCTTGGTGGGTTTTTGAGTCGCCTCTTTCTCCTCTATTGCTCTAAGCTTGGTGAAATATAAGTAATAATTGTTTAGGGTACAATATTACTAGGTTGATAGGATTAAGTAAGTAAAATGACGTAGTTAAGGTGTTCAATGCATGTAGAAAAGACCAAAACAATCCGAATTAAAAAGCTAAAGGGGCCACTGATAGACTGTATGTCGGCTGACGATCTGTACCCTGTCGGTCGTCGATTGGTTCAGAGACAGGGGCTGAGGTTCACTATCCACAGACGTTGGACCATAGACCTTGGTCTAACCTATGTTCCGTAGGTCCGGCAGTGGGTCATGCCTTTTCCTCAATTTTTTTGAAGGAGCTAGGGTGACCAACAACAGACCCCACCTATGGTCCGTAGGTGGCCTCCGCTGGTGGAACCTGCAACTTCTAAAAATCTGTAATTTTATCCTTTCTTGAATATGGGGTGTGATAATAGCTGATTCAGTTCATATTATTCAAAAGTGAAAGTATGTCTTCCCTATCGATTAACTTGGCCTTCCCTTCGTGCACAACATAGATTTATTCATTTTAATTGACACAGGAACTTGTTCTATCTCCGTTCTATTATCATATGGAATCTACAGAGCTGAAGTAGCTCAATGTTCATCTTTGTGATATCTTTGTATGGAATTCATTCGATAAAATATTCACCTTTCGTGCCCCAGTTTTGTGTGTGAAGAAGAAGCATAATTACATGCTTATGTATATCGATCATAGGAAACTAAACAAGGTTATGGTGAAGAATAAGTACACTTGCTTCATATTGTTTAGTTCTTTTATCAACTTCAGGGTGTCGTCGTGTTAATATTGATATGAGATTCAGCTACCATCATCTTCTTAGTGTAGTCCCTAAAAAACTTTTAGGACTCATTACGGCCATTATGAGTTTCTAGTGATGTTCATATATGTAATTCTTGTATAGTCATGGAGCAGGGAGAAGCACGAGCAACATTTGAGGACTGTGTTGTAGACTTTAAGAGATTAGTTTCTTTATTCCAAATTCTCGAAGTGCAAGTTCTTGCTTAAGTCTATAGTATTTTTGGGACATGTTGTGTCATACAATGACAATATAGTTTACCCTATGAATATTGTAGTTATTCTTTATTGGGCTAGGCCCACCTCAATTACTGAGATTTGAAGCTTCATTGAGGGAGTTGGCTACTACTGATTGTATTTTGAATAGATGTCAACTATTGTATCACTATTGACTTAATTTATTCTTCTCTATGTTTCTTTTGAGTTGACAGATTAGCGTGAATCGGTCTTTTAGAAGTTCAAGGAGTATGTAATTCATGATCCTATTTTGATACTTCCATTTGAGGGTGGGGGGTTCCACTGTGTATTGCGACATATTTGGTGTTTTTTCTTGTTGTGTTTTGATGCAGTGCGGCCGTGTGATTGCATATTCGCCGACCCAAATAAGACATTGTTTGAATAAGTTACTGTTTTTCATAGAGGTTATTGTTGCTGGATTTAGATATTCTTGCAAGCGATCCATTAATTCAAGGTTTATCTTGTTTGTTTTCATCATAATGGTTATTTCTTACATTAATTAACTTTTTTTTTGCATATAATTTAGTAGGTAAATCTTTTAACTAGGGTTATGGGACCTAGACAGGGATAAGAGTAATCATTTTTTTAAGGAATAAATCGTTATACTAAGGTGTAAGCATTGTGCATCAAGGTATTCCTATAAAGATTTTCTTTTAGTAGTTGCAAATATAATGAACTCGTATGTATTATACTTGTTTATCTAAATAAAGAAGTTAATATAGGGTTAATGAATCAATATTGAGGATTAGGGGCTAACAATTCCCCATCTAATAGCTTGAGTTAGAGATAAGATAGCTGATGCGAGATCTATCATTATGATCAAGTTAAATCCACACTAAAGTGCCGAAAGGTCTTAAGGTGGATTTCTTCTAATTGAATCGAAAGACCTCAGAAGAATTATTAATTCTCTAGTCTTTGCTAACGAACACATATGTATAAGCTGATATCAAATTATCTGATTGAATTTTGATACCTAAGAATCATAGCTCTAGTTTGCCTTTAATTGTTGATACAAAAATCATAGTATAAATTATTTTAATAAATACCCCATTAAAACCTCATAAAAAGTAAACATTAGATCGAATTAACATAACATAATTGGGTTATTATATATGGCAATAACTGTTTTATACCTGAGTTAGGGTGTAATTAAAACCATAGAATAGACATAAAACACTTTCATGGGGAATACTTTGAAGTCTCATACGAAATAAAGAAATGTAGAAAAAATGGTTTCATACCAAACATTAACTCATTCATGTATAAAATTTGTAGACATGAAAATGTTCTTAAATATCTTAAACACTATAAATTATTGAGAAAGTTCTGATATCTTTAGAAGAAAGGATAACAAAAACTTGTTTATGAACCATGGAGATGGATTCTATTGAAAACCCTAGGATTCATAGTAAAGAACATTGTTATAATTCCGTAACTATCAAGCATAATAACTTAGCTTGAATTTACATGGAAGTCTGTAGGAGGGATTTATATTTGTATAGGAGGTTCAGAAGGAGAAAAACCTTGCTAAAGGCTTGAAAGAATGAGAATGGGATGAAAAATCTCATAAAAATGTAGTTTTGAAGAAATTTCATTGTTCAATGCCACCGCATGTCCACATATCTTAAATTTATAGGGGACCACAAGTCACCTCAACACTCCAAGGAAATCACGACCATTCATTGAAGAAAATGTGAAGTAAAACCAATAAAAACCAAGGGAGAATTATGTCATCGAAGATCTTATTTGCTTAATAGTAATTATAAATCGTATACTAGAAATCATTATTCTTTTGTTCAGCAATCAACTAAAAGAACAAGTTACAAGTTGGAACTGATTTGGTATGCTATACATCTGGTGAACGAAATATTATCTACAATCCCCTGTCTTGCATTTTCATTCAAATTATTTCACCAAGTTATCTATCATACATTTTAAATTCTTTATTCTATTATATATGGTAAATTATGTGTAGCTATTAATATGTGAATTAATACTGTATGAGTTGTTTTATACCTCATTTAAAAGGATAGAAGTATGTGAATTATAATTGGTTGCTTCTTGTTTGCATCTGTCTCCTTGTTTGTATTTAATTTTAATTTCTTTTCTAACAAATCTCATTTCCTATATTTGATGAAAATAACATGTCTTTATACGTTATTTGGGACGATCCAATCAGCACTACTAGCTCTACATATAGAAAAAAGATCTTAGGGTAAGGAGATTAACGCTTGATATGAAGCTTCTTGTCATTATTCTAATTTTAAGCTCACTAATAAAAGAAACTAGACTTTCAGTAGTTAAGTTATTTAAAAGGTACTACAACTTAGTCCTTAGTATAATTAGCTAATTTTAATACTGTATGGTTTTAGATGCATAATAAACCATTTGTGGCAGTTTAATATGTAGTTGTCACAACCAAAAGTAAACCCTAAATATGACATGTGTACAAGACACTGAGAGGATCTACACAAGCCACTTGACATACATGTATGTAATATAATGGACAAAAGTTGAGAATCTCATATAATGAAAGATTTTGACGTAAAAGAGGAAGTCTACTTCTTGTAAATCGAAATAGCTAGGATTAAACAAAGAAACTAAGAATGGTTATTTTTTCAAAGAATAGGAGAAATCTAGAAAATTTCCTAAGTGTATAAGTAAGTTTTTCGTCATTTTGATACGGCCATAACTTCTAGCTCAGGATGAGTTATGGTCAGTTTTTATATGGTTGGAAATACCTTGGAAATATCTTTCCAATGCCGCCGAGTTTGCGCATTTTCAATACCGTATGAGGGAGATATGCCTATCGGAAGTTGGGTTGTTGGATTGAGAAAAGTCCTTTTCAGATTTTAGTAAGGGTAAAGTGATCTTTTCACCCTACTATTTCCTAATTTGTTTTAAGGTTTTATTAGGGATAAAACTAAACGTTAATTCAATTTTAGAAATGTTTTTCATGCTTAGGTCTTGGGATAAAAGAGAAGAGGAGAAGGAGAAGGGAAAAAGAACCAAGAATTCATCAAGAATGCCAAGATCGTTGAGTGGTATTCGTCCGGGGTGATTCCTATTAAGGTATGTGGGATCATTCATGTTGGTCTAATTCACCCTCACACCAATTTGTTTTAGTTCAAAAATTTATGAGTTGATTTCATGTTAGAAGTTAAGTTCTTGAAGGAAAGTTTTGAATTCTTGCTGATTGAATTGTTGGCTGCCTTTGTTGGTTGAATTCTTGATTATTTGGGTTAATTTTGAGTTGAATTAGATAGTTATGAAGAGTACCAATAGTCCCAGGCGTTTGGTGACAGAACTAGGAAGGTTTTGAGGGTTTGGAGATGAAAAACGAGTTGCAAAAATTCGTCATACGCACCAGGATAGGGGCAAGCATGCAGTGTAGAAAAATTTGGCCGAAGTCAACTGCGGCTTAGCGCAGCGCGCCACCAGTGCTCAAGAAAAAGCCTCAGTCAATTGAGGCTGGCGTGGCGCGCCACCAGTACACCCAACCCGGTGTTTTTCGTCCAGTTTTCATAAATTAGTCCTTTTAAGTCCTTCCAAGGTACTTTAATATCTTCCAACGATTATAATTACTTCAAATGATTTCTAAATACCTAGAAATCATCAAAGAACTCAAATCGAAACTTTAATCCATAATCCATTCAACGAAAGTTAAGATAAAAGTCAAAGGAGTCAAGAAGTTAAGTCTAAAGCTATAAAGTAAGTTAAAGTAGAGTTTCTTAAAGTTTACAGGAGTCTTATTTAAACGTTTTAACTTCGTTTTAAGGATCAAGCTTCGAGTTAAAGAAAGAGTAAGAGTTGAAGTCTTTCCTTCAAGGAAGTATAAGGGAACTAAGTATTCCCTAAAGAGTTAATTAAGATCAAAAGTTTCAAGTTAAGTAAAGAGTTGAGTTCATTTCTCAAAAGATATAAGGAAATTAGGTATTCCCTAGAAAGTTTATAAATGTTTATACATTTAAGTTAAGAGGAAACTAAGATTTCTCAATAGAGTTTTGAACAAGAAAAGAGAATATTGATTCCAAGAGGGTTTTTTAAAGCTAAAAAGGGTTGATCAAATTATCTCAACCCATAGGAAGGAGGTTATTTTAAAAGCATGAGTTAAAGTATATTTTGGGAGTAGTATGAGCACCGATACGGGGCCGAGAGTTCATATTAACTCAAGTCTCCATGTAAACCATTTAGTCATCATGGGTATTAACGGGTCATATAATTTTAGATGATCCCGTAAGTTTAACCAGTGGATCTATTAGGTTGAGGATGTTCTATGCGACAGCAAGTATAGAACAGCAGCGTGGGTGAGACGTTGTATCACAACTTAGGCTCATAGTGGTGGTTGTCGGTTAGATAAACTCCCACAAAACTATATTACTTTCATATATAAGTAAAGTTGAGTTGTTATTACATTTTCTTTGATGAACTAAGTTGCCTTTCTTTTTTACAAGCTTTATATATCTCATGTGTGTTAAATTGATTTGTATACATATATTGAGTTGAGTACTTCTTGAATTGAGCAGAGCCAAGGTAATTTCATCTTATTCTCATCAAGCTTAAGTTGTTGTTAGCATTCCAACTCACATACTTGTACATTCAATGTACTGATGCTAGTTGGCCCTCATCGTCTCATGATTCAGATGCAGGAAACCAGGATCTGCATCCGGCGCATCGTTGATCCAGTTATAGCACTCAGAGTCAGTGGTGAGCCTCCTTGCATTTCGAAGGATCCTTTTTATACTTTTCAGTCTTTAAATTTCATAATGTTGTGGGGTATGTCACATCTATTCATCATATTATCTTTTTAGAGGATTCATAGATAATCAATTAGTTTAGTTGAGTCTCTTTCATTTCAGATATTATATTTGAGCACTTAAGTGTCATTTGGCCAAGACGTTAAATTAAGTAAATTATGAATGTTCTTGTTTTACTATTGAGTTAAGTCTTCCTTTAAGTTATGTAAGCCAGGACAAGGGTTTGGTCAAGGCCAACAATGGTCATTGGGTGCTGGCCACATCCAGGGCGTAGGCTCGGGGCGTGACAAACTTGGTATCAAAGCCTAGAGTTCAAGAGTCCTACTGAGTCTACAAAGTCATGTCCGTAGAGTCTTTGTCATCGATGTGAAGTGTGCAATATCTATGATTAGGAGGCTACAACTTTTAGGAATTTCTCACTTCTTTTATAATTTCTTTTCGTGCGTTAGAGTTTATATCTAAAAAGTTTCCATCTAATTTATAATTGCGCGTGTTTCAGATCATGTTGCCTCCACAAAGATCAGTCAGAGGTCGACCAACATCAAGGAATGTTAAGGAACCAGAGAAACCTAACACATAAAATGTGCAACTTCAAGGGGAAGTCTCCAATGCTGAGTTCCGCGAGACTACGAATGCTAACCCAAGCGGTAATTAACCAAGTTGAGCAATAAAGGGGAGCTCGATAAGAAGGGGCTGACACTTCGAGGATTCGGGAATTATTGAGGATGAATCCCCTAAGCTTTTCTGGTTCAAGCACTACTGAGGATCCAAAAAACTTTGTAGAAGAACGGGAGAAGGTGTTTGAGGTGATGCATGTGGTCGATACTGAAAGGATTAATCTAGCTGCGTACCAACTGAAGAATGTGGCTAAGACTTGGTTCGACTAGTAGAAGGAGGGCACAGATAAGGATGCACCACATTCAAGTTGGACTTGTTTCGAATAGGCTTTCTTAGGGTGGGACGGGAGTTTCTTACTTTGAAACAGGACTCCTTGAGCGTTCATGAGGTTCACTCAACAGTCTTGCTACGCTCCAGAGATGGTTAAGGATATAAGTAGAATGAGTTTGTTTGTTGCTGGTTTGGATCGTGCTACAAACAAAGAAGGTAGGGCTGCAATGTTGATTGGGTACATGGACATTTCAATGTTAATGGTCTATGTGCAACAAGTTGAAGAAAAAAATTTAAGGGATAAAGAGGAGTACAGGAACAAGAAAGATAAGACTGGAATGAGTCTGGTCAACAGAAGAGTGGTTCAAGTTGACCGCAGTTCCAGAAACAGAAGGGGCATGCACCATCATCTGCTTGTGCACCTGCGCCTGATGTACCATGGCTTTGCGGTATTTCTAATGCTTTTTCCTTAGGTTTAGTGTGTGTCGAAAGCCTTTTTGTGTTGATTTTTATGTAAGTTTCTCTTTGTTTGCAGAAAATCTGTCCAAGGATGAACGCGGGAGTTTTTGAGAAAGAAATGCAGAAAAGACCACCTACGGAATCCATGACGGTCCGTCGAGGCTGAGACGGTCCGTAGGTGGCATCGTAGTGAAGGGAGAAGTTGCTGAAGGAAAATGGGGAAGTCTGACCAAGTGTGGGATTACGAAAGTCCATGACGGACCGTCATAGCCACGACGGTCCGTCCTGCTTGTTCGTCGTGATGATCAGAGAAGTAGTCCAGTACCCAAATTCCAAGAAGTTCAAGTATTTTGGAACAAAGACCCTTGATGGACCGTCGTGCTTGAAACGGTCCGTCATACCTGTCCGTCGAGGGGATTGAAGAAAGCAACAAAAGAATGTGTGAAGTATGGGACGACGGAGGCTATGACGGTCCGTCGTGTCCATGACGGTCCGTCACATGGTCCGTCGACCCAGACGCGTTTGGACAGATTTTTAGTAAATAGAATCCTTATTTGATTAGATTTTGTTTTTATTATAAATAGTTGGAAAAACCTCGTTTTTGGGGTTAGACTTTCTGGATAATTTTTAGTTTTTAGTTCTTCTATTATAGTATTGAACTCTCAATTTTGGGAATGAAGATACTTTTTCGGGAATTGATTGTTGGAGATTTTGTTGATTATTCAAGTTAAATTCTGGGAAACTATTCGTTTTCATAAAAGTAAGTGCATGAATTCTTCCATTAACAATATGAATTGTGTTATTATGAACATGGGTAACTAAACCTCATAGCTAGGGTTGTGGGAACCATGGGTGAATAACAAGGTAAAAATCTAACTTAAATAACAATTCTAGAGTGGTGTGTTGCATGTATTGATAATTCTTTCGTGTAGAAGTCTTTTTAACGGATGGACAACGTTAGAACTCGCCTTAATGCTACTTGCCGGACCAAGGAGGTAGATAATAGGAAAAGAATTATCAACATAGATTTAGTGTAGACTATCTAATAGGCTAGTATTGGTTGGTACGAGTTAATAACTTAGTCAAATACCGAATACGATGTTTAATATGAGGTAAAGATAAGGGTTAGTATAGCAACACACGTAGCCGGACCAAGGTGCGGAGTGAAATTCTCTAGATGCCGAACCAAGGATTTAGAGATACATAACTTATCACTTTACATGCAAGATATTAGGATAGAATTGTTATAGTTAGATTTACCAAGTTAGGAACCTGTGGGGAACACTTAAGCCCTAGTTACTTTTATAAGTTGATTTAACTTGAAAGCTGAATCTGTTAGTTGTTCATTTTTATTTAGTTAATTAGTTTCATTAATTTAGAAATAAAACCCCCTTTTTGTCTATTGTTTTCTCGGAAAATAGTTGGCTAAATAATAGTAATAATAGAATAAAGTTAAGTCTGAACTATTTTCCTTGTGGGATCGACCTCAACCTCATTAGTTGGGTTCTTTACTTGATACGACCGCTTTACTTCTTATTTGAGAAGTAAATTTGAGCGTATCAAATTTTGGCACCGCTGCCGGGGAAAGTAGCTTTTAGATTAACTTAAACTTATTACTAAAGTTTAGTCAATATTTTCCTGATTTTACTTTTTCTGTTGTTTTTGATTTTTTTCCAGAAATAACGTCCTTGTATGCCAAATACACGGAGAGGAAGAGAACCCTTGTTTCCCTACGATCACGAGTTAGAGCGTACACTACGCAATATGAATCGAAACTTGGGTATAAATGATGATGATCCAAACCAGAACATCCCAGCTCCGGTTGATGCTCATGGTCGATTATTACCTGAGAATCCTGGTCAAGGTGCACAAAGGGGACAAAATCCTGCTCCACGTCCTCAAGAATACTATAGAGGTTATGATAATATTGCAGATTCTGATGGGCCACTTGTCTTGCCCCCTCTACCAGAAGGTCACACCTTTGTAGTCACTAGTAGTCTAATGCAAATGCTCACGGCTAGAGGTTTGTTTTCAGGACAACCGTCTGAGGACCCACATGCCCATATAGCTAAGGTGAGGGCAGTGTGTAAAAGCTGTGTAGGGAGGCCTGATTTGAATTTGGATGTAATAGGGCTAAGAGTATTTCCTCTCTCACTGACGGGAGAGGCTGCTATTTGGTTCACTGAGCTCCCTTATAACTCAATTTTCACTTGGAACCAACTAAGGGACGTTTTCTTAGCACGTTACTACCCGGTCTCCAAGAAACTAAATCACAAAGACAGAGTGAACAACTTTGTGGCACTACCAGGAGAGTCAGTTAGCAGTTCTTGGGATAGGTTCACTTCATTTTTGAGAAGTGTCCCCAATCACCGCATAGATGATGAGTCACTGAAAGAATATTTCTACCGGGGACAGGATGATAATAATAAAGCGGTATTGGATACTATAGCAGGTGGTTCTTATGGGGAGTGTCCTTATGCTGAAATTGCCGAAAAATTAGAGAAAATCTCCCGGAATAATAAAGCATGGAGTACTAGGAAATCAGATACTGGGAGAAATACTTTTGCAGTGCAATCCACACACAACCCAGCCACAGATGAGATTCGTGAAGAGATGGCACAGATGAGAACTGAGCTTGGGTTGGTGTTAAAACATGTCACTGGGGGTGCAGAAAAGATAAACGCAGTGAACTACTTGTCTAAACCACCACCACCAACTGATGAATATTATTATGAGGAAGATTCCTATGCAGTAAATGATCACAGATGGGGGGTTTCCGACCGAATGCCCAAGGCTCTAATCAGGAGAATTGGAGCCAAGGTCAAGGGAATCAAGGTCGGAACTATGGTAACTACAACCATGAGGGTAATTATGTCCGTGATGGAAATTACAACCGCGACAACAACTTCAACAGGGGTAACTATGGTAACAGAAATGATAGGAGTGGGCCCTATGTTCCTCCTCAAAATCATGAAGTTGCTCCTAGGGATGGTGGAGGTAGTATGGCGCGAGTTGAGGATATGTTGCACAAGATGATGAGGAGGTTCGATGCTAGTGATGAGCACACCAAAGAGTTAAGGAGTGATGTAGCGGGTATTGGACAGAAAGTCGATACACATGCCATATCAATTAAGCAGCTTGAATTGCAAATGGCTCAATTATTTGCAACTGTGAACACACGGCAACCGGGCACTCTTCCTAACAACACTGTCCAAAATCCAAAAAATGATGGACACTGTATGGCAATTACTACTTGTGGTGGTAAACAAACTATTGACCCACCGATGCCGTCTATTGTGGAAAAGGTGATGAGAGATAATGACAAAGTGATAGAGGTTAGTGATGAAGTAGAAGATAACACTGAAAAAGATACTGAAGCGCCTAGAAAGGTAACTCCCATGCCTAGACCACCACCCCCCTTTCCTCAAAGATTAGTGAAAAAGACCGAGGATGGTAAATATAGGCGTTTTATAACAATGTTGAAGCAACTTTCTATCAATGTCCTTTTGGTAGAAGCTCTTGAACAAATGCCCGGTTATGCCAAGTTTATGAAAGATTTGGTTACAAAGAAAAGATCGGTCACTTTTGAGGATGATGACAGAATGCAGCATTGTAGTGCTATTGCTACATGGTCTTTAGTGCAAAAGAAAGAAGATCCGGGTGCATTCACTATTCCTTGTACAATCGGGTTATTACATTTTGCGAAAGCATTATGTGATCTGGGGGCAAGCATAAATCTCATGCCCCTCTCGATTTACAAGAAGTTGGGTTTGGGTGACCCAAAGCCCACTGCTATGCGGCTACTGATGGCCGATAGAAAAGTAAAAAGGCCTATAGGGATACTCCATGATGTGCTAGTAAAAGTGGAGTCGTTCATATTTCTGGCAAATTTTGTTATTCTTGATTGTGAAGTCGATTTTGAGGTGCCTATTATTCTTGGGAGGCCATTCCTTGCTACGGGTAGAGCTTTAGTTGATATGGAAAAGGGGCAGATGAAATTTTGGTTGAACAATGAAGAAGTGACTTTCAATATTTGTAGGTCCATGCGGCAGAGTGGTGAGCTCCAATCGGTATCTGCCATATCCTACAAAGTTGGTGAATCACCCGCGACACAAATAGAAGAACGACTAGGTGTAGAAGCACTGGCGGCAGTGATAATGAATTTTGATAATGAATGCATTGAAGAATATGGGTCATTAGTCGCTGCTCTTGATCGTGGTAATGTTCGGTTTAAACCGAAGAAATATGAGCTAGACATGAAGAATCGGAGTCTGCACCCGCTAAACCATCCATAGAGGAGGCTCCAAAGCTAGAACTAACAGCTCTCCCACCTCACCTCAGGTATGAATTCTTACGAAACGGTGACACATTGCCGGTAATAATTGCATCAGATCTGAATGAACAACAAGTTGAGAGTTTGTTCAAAGTGCTAAAAAGGTTCAAAAGAGCTATTGGGTGGACTATTGCGGACATTATTGGGATCCCTCCTAGTATTTGTTCTCATAAAATCCAACTCATGCCCGATCATAAGCCAAGTATTGAGCACCAGAGACGCTTAAATCCACCTATGCAAGAGGTCGTGAAGAAGGAAATCATAAAATGGTTGGATGCTGGAGTAATATATCCGATCGCCGATAGTAGTTGGGTCTGCCCTGTTCAGTGTGTACCTAAGAAAGGGGGAATGACTGTGGTCCCAGATGAAAAAAATGAACTTATTCCAATGAGGCCGGTAACTGGATGGAGGGTGTGTATGGATTACCAGAAATTAAATGCATGGACGGAAAAGGACCATTTTCCCATGCCCTTCATGGATCAGATGTTGGATAGACTCGCTGGAAAAGGGTGGTACTGTTTTCTTGATGGTTATTCAGGGTATAATCAGATTTCTATTGCACAAGAAGATCAAGAGAAGACCACTTTTACTTCTCCATATGGGACCTTTGCGTTCAAGAGAATGCCGTTTGGGTTGTGCAATGCACCCGTCACATTTCAGAGATGTATGATGTCAATATTCTCCGACATGGTAGAAGATACTGTTGAGGTTTTTATGGATGATTTTTCTGTGGTTGGTGAATCATTCGAGCGATGTTTGAGCCATTTATCTGAGGTTCTTAAGAGATGTGAAGACTGCAATTTAGTACTCAATTGGGAAAAATGCCACTTCATGGTCAAAGAAGGTATTGTTTTGGGCCATCGTATTTCAGAAAAGGGCATAGAAGTTGATCGAGCCAAAGTCGAAGTGATAGAGAGACTTCCTCCACCTATCTCTGTAAAAGGTGTGAGAAGCTTTCTTGGACATGCAGGTTTTTACAGGAGATTCATCAAAGATTTATCAAAAATTGCACATCCATTGTGCAAACTGCTGGAGAAAGATTGTAAATTTTATTTTGATGAATCCTGTCTTAAAGCATTCGGCGATCTAAAAGAAAAATTGGTATCAACACCTATCATTATTTCTCCGGATTGGAGCAGTCCATTTGAGGTGATGTGTGATGCGAGTGGGGTTGCCCTTGGTGTGGTATTGGGACAAAGAAGGGACAAAATCCTTCATCCCATTTACTATGCTAGTAAAGCCCTCAATGAAGCTCAGAAGAACTATACAGTAACTGAACAAGAGCTCCTTGCAGTAGTATTTGCTTTTGAAAAATTTCGCTCCTATTTGCTAGGTACTAGAGTTATAGTGCATACTGACCATTCAGCCCTGAGATATTTGATGGCAAAGAAGGATGCAAAACCGAGGTTAATTCGTTGGGTATTACTACTGCAAGAATTTGACTTTGAAGTAAGGGATAGAAAAGGGACCGAAAATCAAGTTGCTGATCACTTGTCCCGTTTAGAAGATGAAGCTATGAGAGAGTTGGGGGATAAGACTGATATTGATGACACGTTCCCCGATGAGCATGTATTGGCTGCCTCATAAGACCTGATTCCATGGTTCGCAGATTTTGCGAACTACTTAGCTAGTGATATTGTTCCATCGGACTTGTCTTTTCATCAAAGGAAAAAGTTCATGTACGATGTGAAGAAGTTCTTTTGGGATGAACCATACTTATACAGGAGCTGTGCTGATGGGCTCATTCGGCGTTGTGTGCCAGAAGTTGAGATGTTGAGTGTTTTAGAGGCAAGGCATGCCATTCATCACCCTTTGGTGGACATCATAGTGGTGTCCGGACTGCTCATAAGATCTTACAATGTGGTTACTATTGGCCAACTATTCATCAAGATGCTCATGAGTTCACCAAAGCATGTGATAGATGCCAAATAGATGGCG
Organism: Solanum sitiens; assembly: GCA_016801875.1. Classification (NCBI taxonomy): domain Eukaryota; kingdom Viridiplantae; phylum Streptophyta; class Magnoliopsida; order Solanales; family Solanaceae; genus Solanum; species Solanum sitiens. Next base: position 76,369 of record JABWTJ010000323.1, read on the forward strand.
GCATTTCAAGAAAGCAAGAGCTCCCTCTAAACCCCATTCTTGTGATTGAGTTATTTGATGTTTGGGGTATTGACTTTATGGGTCCGTTTGTGAGTTCTCATGGAATGAAGTATATTTTAGTAGCAATTGATTATGTATCTAAGTGGGTGGAAGCCATCGCCCTCGCAAACAATGAGGGGAAGAGTGTCACTGCATTCTTGAAAAAGAATATATTCTCTCGATTTGGTACCCCACGGGCAATTATTAGTGATGGGGGATCCCACTTTTGCAACAAATTGTTCAAGGGATTATTGGAGAAATATGGGGTTCGCCATAATGTGTCCACTCCTTACCATCCTCAAACTGGTGGGCAAGTTGAAGTATCAAATAGGGAGATCAAACAGATTTTGAAAAAAACAATGAATGCTAGTAGAACAGATTGGTCAAGGAGGCTTGATGATGCTCTTTGGGCTTACCGGAAAGCGTATAAGACTCCCATAGGTATGTCCCCATACCAACTAGTATATGGGAAAACATGTCATCTTCCGGTTGAATTAGAGCATAAAGCCATGTGGGCTATGAAGAAGTTAAAAATGGACTGGAACGAAGCTGCAGAACAACGGTTAAATGGGTTAAATGAACTTGATGAATTTCCCCTAAAGGCTTATGAAAGCTCAGCCCTCTACAAAGAAAAGATGAAGAAGTACCATGACCTAAAAATCGAGAAACGAGAGTTTATGATTGGGGATTCGGTGCTTTTATTCAACTCTAGATTGCGCTTATTTCCGGGCAAGCTAAAGTCCAAATGGACTGGCCCTTACTTGATCACCCAACTATTCACTCATGGAGCGGTTGAGTTGGAGAACAAGGAAGGTGTGCGGTATAAGGTGAACGGACAACGTCTCAAAATCTATATAGGTCATGCGGAATCGGCGAATGAGGTGATTGAGGCATATCATCTTGATGAAGTCTGAGTAATCGAGTGTCCTCAGTCGTGCCGCGACGTTAAATCAGGCGCTGGTTGGGAGGCAACCCAATATTTATCATCTAACCACTTTATAGTTTTTTTCTTTCCAGTAACGGTAGCATTTTCTATTAATGGGTTATAAATTTTCAGGTAGCACATCTCCAGGAAGTTCTGCAGAAAAATTACTCTGCCACATTCACTGACGGATACATCGACGGACCGTCACGCCTGTGATGGACCGTCGCATGACTCCATCATGCCACGTACGCTCTTTAGTTTTTTTAGAATTAGGGCACATGCGACGGACCTCATGACGGACCGTCACATCTTCGACGGACCGTCATCGGGGTTTCATCACTTCATTACCCGGCTACCCAACCTGACTCGGCTAAAGAATTTTAAAAGTTTTTAAACGTTTTAAACCCCCCACCCCTTCATTAATCAGTTTTTCTTTCCCTCTTTCCCCCATTTCGTCCCCTTTCAACTTCTTTCTCTTCCCAAATTCCCCACATTCTCCCATTTTCCATCCCAAATCTCCCTTCTTGGTCGGAGTCTGCTGCTGTGCTTCTCAGTTTTCTCGATTGGGTGCCATCACTTTCGTATTGTTTTCTCCTTTTCCAAGGTATGTGTTTCTAAAACTCTACCCATTTACTCTTCTTTCTTTTTAGTTTTTTTTTTCTTTACTATTAGCATATGGGCCTTTGCTCTTTGAATAGATATTGTCTAACTTAGGTTATTAACTCTACAAAATGCCTGCATAAAACTAGAGTAATTATGGCTTTAGACTTGTAAATTTGATAGGTATTTAGGTTAAAAAGCATTAGATAAATGTTGGGTCTTTAGGTATGAATCACATGGGCTGAATCTGGCATCCCCAGTTCTGTCTTTGAATGACAGCACGAAAACCCGATGACGGACCGTCGTACCCACGACGGTCCGTCCTGCACAACCGTCGTGACGGTCAGAGACCCCTGTCCTAAGGGTCTCAACACTTTTTCTAAGTGTCCACTGACGGACACATGTGACGGACCGTCATACCCACGACGGTCCGTCCTGCACAACTGTCGTGACGGTCAGAGACCCCTGTCTTAAGGGTCTCAACACTTTTTCTAAGTGTCCACTGACGGACACATGTGACGGACCGTCATACCCACGATGGTCCATCCTACACAACCGTCGTGACGGTCAGAGACCCCTGTCCTAAGGGTCTCAACACTTTTTCTAAGTGTCCACTGACGGACACATGTGACGGACCGTCATACCCACGACGGTCCGTCCTGCACAACCGTCGTGACGGTCAGAGACCCCTATCCTAAGGGTCTCAACACTTTTTCTAAGTGTCCACTGACGGACACATGTGACGGACCATCAAACCCACGATCGTCCGTCCTGCACAACCGTCGTGACGGTCAGAGACCCCTGTCCTAAGGGTCTCCACACTTTTACTAAGTGTCCACTGACGGACACATGTGATGGACCGTCATACCCATGACGGTCTGTCCTGCATAACCGTCGTGACGGTCAGAGACCCCTGTCCTAAGGGTCTCCACACTTTTACTAAGTGTCCACTGACGGACACATGTGACGGACCGTCATACCCACGACGGTCCGTCCTGCACAACCGTTGTATCGGTCAGAGACCCCTGTCTTAAGGGTCTCCACACTTTTACTAAGTGTCCACTGACGGACATATTTGACGGACCGTCACACCCACGACGGCCCGTCCTGAACAACAGTCGTATCAGTCAGAGACCTTCTTTCTGATACTTTTTATTGCTAAGTATTACATGACGGACCACAGGACGGTCCGTCATACGCACGATGGGCCGTAACCAAGTCCGTCGTGCCTTACTGCTACTTCAGAGCTGTTATCACTGTTTGAATTTCTATGTATTATTGTCTCATTTTTTTCTTGTCATGTTTCATCCTTCTAGTACTAATGCTGATTCGTTACAGGTACTACCTCTCATGGCACCTAAACAAGATTGCGTTTACGCACATGGGCGTTCTAAATCTGTCGCCCCGTCTGCCCGATTGGTGATAGGCTCTGATGATGAGCATGATCCAGAGTACGTGCCCTCAGGCACTGCTACTAAAGCACGAGCTCCACGTGTACCAAGAGCCACACCCAAGAAGGTGGCGCCCGGCGTAGTCACTGCCTCCCAGTCTGATGAGGAGCGCACACTGACCGGCACACCTTCTGGGTCAGCTGCCCAAGACGAAGGAGCATCTGGCTCCTTAGGAGTTTCGTGGTCATAGGAAGCCTCCGGGTCCGTAGAAGCCTCTACCCCCGCCATAGCTACACAGTCTGCCTCGGATGATGAGGCTGACAGCACTGAATCCACCCCTGGCTCACCAACTGGAGTCCCTACCCCGGTCACCAATCAGCCCAACTAGTGGTGTGTCGACGGGCAGTACAAAGTATACTTAGACGCCAAGGTTCTCAATGACAAAGGCGTCATGACACGGACCCTTACACTGGAGAGGCGGGTCCTCACGGGAAGTGTCCCCACCATACCATACATTCACACTCTTTTCACCAAACACCGGCTGGAGTGGATGGCTCGTTCTTTGGGCCGCTACATTGAGGAGTTAGTCCGAGAGTTCTATGCCTCTTATGTGGCCACTCTCCGATCACAGATTGATAGGCGGTCTGCCCCCGCCAAACAGGCCCCACTTGAGCACGTCCGAGTACGCGGCATACAGGTTGACATATCCCTACCAGCCATCCGTCGATATCTGTACGGCATGGATATTGACATCACCAGGACACCTCTCACTGCCGAGTTCGACTACCGGTGGCAAATTGTTAAAGAGGGTCGGTTCTTACGCGAGCCTTCGCTGAGAGAGACCACCAAGAGGTGGATGGCCCAGCACTTGTCTATTGATGGAGAGGCTGCGGATTGGGTGATGGTGCCGAAGGGAGCCATCAGGAAGGCCAACTTGACCTTTACGGCCAAGTTTCTTTGGTTGATAGTCCGCCATTGTCTCTCCCCCACTGCTGCTGATAATATAGTCACATGGGATCGTGCTGTTCTGATGTCCGCCATGATGGCAGGGTTCGAGGTCGATTTCGGTTGGTTTCTCCAAGCGGTCATGCATGAGAGGGCTTTCAAGATCACCACCACTTACCCTTTTCCTTGCATGATTTTCTCTTTGTGCAGATCTGCAGGTGTGCCCATTTGGCTCATTGACCAGCTCAGGACCCCGCAAGGAAATGTTGATATCGGCCTCATCAGGGATGAGGCCAATGAGTTAGCCCCGCGCAGAGGGCCCTATCCAGAGGTGGTCCCACTCGGTGAGAACCTGGCCTATACCATAGAGCATGCTCATGCGGCTTCCCAGGCTGTTTCTGCACACACTGACACTACCCCGGTCGAGTCTATCCTGGGTAGTAGCACTGCCCCAAGCTCCTCTCGCTCGGCTCCTTCCGCCACTCTGGTCCAACTTGCTAGGGTCCAGAAACTCGAGGCACAGATGGCTACACTTCTGCATCACATCCAGCCTTGGATGCAGAGGACTATTGCTGAGGCAGAGGAGCGCATGGAGCGCAAGATGGCACAGCACACATAGAGGAAGATCGCAGAAGTAGATCAGAGGTTAGACGCTTTTGAGTTGCGAGTGCTAGCCCGACCAGCACCTCCGGCGGACATGTCGACCCTTCAGGCTGCGGTTGAGAGTCTGCGGGCTGATCTTCATACGATCCTAGAGGCGAGGGTACCTGAGTCTGAGGCCCCTTCTGCAGAGCCTGCTGATGACACAGTGATGGCTGCTCTTTTTGCCACTTCTGATGTTCCACCACCTCCCTCACGAGAGCATGCCAAGAGACGCAGGGGTCTAGAGGAGGATGAGGCTAGGGCGAGGAAGAAGGAGCGCCGTGAGATGGAGGCTGCGAAGAGAGCCTCGATTGCTGCTGAGGAGGCCCGTAATCTGAGGGTTGTAGAGTTAGCTGCCGGGGCGTCTAGCTCCAAAATTGTCGATTCTGTGGGAGGCACTACTGATGGTGCAGTTGATGCTGAGGACATTACTGAGGATGTCCAGACTACGCAAGGAGTTAGTTCCGGTGAACCGGACCAACCAGCTTGCTGATCGCCGGCGCTTAGCGCCTCAGGTTTGTTTCACTTACCTTTCGAGTAGTTTAGCTTTTCTATGCATTGGGGAAAATTGCATATCTTTTTGTTGGGGGTGGGGTAAATGGAAAGTGACTACTTGGGTGAATTCTGAGTAGCCCAAGTTCACGATCCTCTTTTGGAGTTTTCTTGCCTGTGTTCTTTTTCCCCAAGAGATTGATTACTTTTATTGTTGAACCGGCATGTCATATCTTATGTACATAGTATAAATCTGAAGCATGATGGCTAAAATAAATATGATATCTCGATAATCAAAATGATGCATGACTAGGCATAGTAAGTGATAATTGTGTGGTTTGAAACATGAAATAAAGATACACTACTGCATGATCCTGAATCTAAGACTTGAACTAGGTGTCTAATAATCTAGGAATGCAAGGAATGTCAAGTGAGTGTGAGGTGAATTCGAATGTCCACCATCAATACTGAGCTAGAACTTTCCTGGTTAGTCCTGATAAAAGTGAGTCAAAACAATCAATTGGGAAAGGATCATAGGCCCTTGTTCGAAATAGTCAATCTTGAGCCTAAAAATAACAGAAAACCAAATGAAGTTAATCCCTTTTTGATCCAAATGAATTGAGTTTAAAATAGACCTTTCTTTTTCACCCCAAATGATCTTCTCTGGGAACAATGTGTTGGCCCTGGTCCCTCCTTGGACATGTGCACCTCAGTTTATGACAAAAGCATAAGTTGAGGGTGGCTAATGCAGAAAGCAACCTTGTTTTGGCCCTGACCCAACCATGGGTATTGTGAACCTTGACTCATGGCAAAATCATGAGTTTAGGTCTGCTGTTATAAGGAAAACCCCGGAAAGTGGGGTTGAAAGAATGAAGAGAAAGAAAGAATAAAATAGAAGTGACTAAAAAAAAAATATATCTGAATAAAAAGCAAAATAAACACAAGAAAAGAGAAAAGTCACTTACACATAAGGATAAGAAAGGGAAAACAGCAAAGTGAAAACAAAATTGAGTAATAGGGTGAAATAAAATGATAACAAGGTAGTTCGCTTAGCCGATATGTCAAGGAGGGCAACAAGTCACTAAAGTATACCTAAATACACCCTACCTGACCCTGAGCCTATGTTACAATCTAAAAAAGTCCTATTGTGATCCTAAGAGTTGTATGGCGAACTTGAAGTAGTGAAAATAAGGGCAAGCCTATGGCAATATGTATAAATGAGTTGTGAATTTGTTCTGAGAGTGAGTGTCAAAAAGTGATCCTTATACTCAAACTAAAATCATTGTGTGAAAAATGAGGATGTTATTTGAAGTGAGGACAGGAGTTGCAATGCCAGAAATATTAGCATCTCGATGAGAAATTGAAGAGGATAGGTATCATTGCGTAGTGAGTCTGGGTCATGGTTTGAGTCTACACAAGTCAATGCCTAATAGTGATACCATGCATGAACATAATGAGAATAATCGGGATTGATAGCCAAATGATTGCGGAAGTTAAAATATGGATACTTTTGTACAAAGATTTTGTAGTGAGTCAGAGTGCGTCGCTTGAGGACAAACAACGAATTTAAGTTGAGGGTGTTGATGTACCGTGGTTTCGCGGTATTTCTAATGCTTTTTCCTTAAGTTTAATGTGTGTCTAAAGCCTTTTTGTTTTGATTTTTATGTAAGTTTCTCTTTGTTTGCAGAAAATCTGTCCAAGGATGAACGCGGGAGTTTTTGAGAAAGAAATGCAGAAAAGACCACCTACGGAATCCATGACTGTCCGTCGAGGCTGTGACGGTCCGTAGGTGGCATCGTAGTGAATGGAGAAGTTGCTGAAGGAAAATGGGGAAGTCTGACCAAGTGTGGGATTACGAAAGTCCATGACGGACCGTCATAGCCACGACGGTCCGTCCTGCTTGTTCGTCGTGATGATCAGAGAAGTAGTCCCAGTACCCAAATTCCAAGAAGTTCAAGTATTTTGGAATGAAGACCCTCGACGGACCGTCGTGCTTGAAACGGTCCGTCATACCTGTCCATCGAGGGGATTGAAGAAAGCAACAGAAGAATGTGTGAAGTATGGGACGACGGAGGCTATGACGGTCCGTCGTGTCCATGACGGTCTGTCACGTGGTCCGTCGACCCAGACGCATTTGGACAGATTTTTAGTAAATAGAATCCTTATTTGATTAGATTTTGTTTTTATTATAAATAGTTGGAAAAACCTCATTTTTGGGGTTAGACTTTCTGGATAATTTTTAGTTTTTAGTTCTTCTATTATAGTATTGAACTCTCGATTTTGGGAATGAAGATACTTTTTCGGGAATTGATTGTTGGAGATTTTGTTGATTATTCAAGTTAAATTCTGGGAAACTATTCATTTTCATAAAAGTAAGTGCATGAATTCTTCCATTAACAATATGAATTGTTTAATTATGAACATGGGTAACTAAACCTCATAGCTAGGGTTGTGGGAACCATGGGTGAATAACAAGGTAAAAATCTAACTTAAATAACAGTTCTAGAGTGGTGTCTTGCATGTATTGATAATTCTTTCGTGTAGAAGTCTTTTTAACGGATGGACAACGTTAGAACTCGCCTTAATGCTACTTGCCGGACCAAGGAGGTAGATAATAGGAAAAGAATTATCAACATAGATTTAGTGTAGACTATCTAATAGGCTAGTATTGGTTGGTATGAGTTAATAACTTAGTCAAATACCGAATACGATGTTTAATATGAGGTAAAGATAAGGGTTAGTATAGCAACACACGTAGCCGGACCAAGGTGCGGAGTGAAATTCTCTAGATGCCGGACCAAGGATTTAGAGATACATAACTTATCACTTTACATGCAAGATATTAGGATAGAATTGTTATAGTTAGATTTACCAAGTTAGGAACCTGTGGGGAACACTTAAGCCCTAGTTACTTTTATAAGTTGATTTAACTCCGAAAGCTGAATCTGTTAGTTGTTCATTTTTATTTAGTTAATCAGTTTCATTAATTTAGAAATAAAACCCCCTTTTTGTCTTTTGTTTTCTCGGAAAATAGTTGGCTAAATAATAGTAATAATAGAATAAAGTTAAGTTTGAACTATTTTCCTTGTGGGATTGACCTTAACCTCATTAGTTGGGTTCTTTACTTGATACGACCGCTTTACTTCTTATTTGAGAAGTAAATTTGAGCGTATCAGCGCCCAGAAACAGAGTTGAGTATAATGGCCAGAATTCGCAGAGCTTCAAGGCTAGACCAGCCCAGTCCCAAGGTATTGTGGCACAAAGATGAAGTTGGGCTCCTACATGTGCTAAGTGTGGTATAAACCACCACGGTAAATTTTGTGATGGCCGGACCGGTTGATTCAAGTGTGGTCAAGAGAGTCACTTCATGAGAGAACGCCTAGGAATAAGCAAGGTGGTGGAAATTTAGGCATTAGAGCTCAATTTTTATCAGTTGCTCCACAAAACAGGTATGCACCTAGAGGAGCCACTTCTCCTACTGGCGGAGGGGCAAAATCGTCTCTATGCAATCACTAGCCCCCAAGAGCAAGAGAACTTGCCAGATGTTGTTACGGGTATGATAAAAATATTTACTTTTGATGTTTATGATTTATTACACCCAGAAGCAAGATTATCTTTCTTAACTACTTATGTTGAAAATTAGTTTGAGATTTTTCCTGAGAAACTTTGTGAAACTTTCTGTGTATCTACTTCGATTAGAGAGTTTATTCTAGCGGAAAGAGTCTATCGTGATTGTCCTATCTCTATCACAAGAACACCATGGCTGATCTAGTAGAATAGACATGGTAGATTTTGATGTCATTGTAGGTATGGACTGACTTCATTCCTGTTATGCATCAATAGACTGTAGAACTCGAGTTGTCAAGTTTCAAATTCCTAACGAGCCAGTCATAAAGTTGAGTAGTAGTTCAGCATTGCCTAAGGGTCGTTTTATTTCGTACCTTATGGCAAGAAATTTAGTTTCTAAGTAGTTTATCTATCACTTAGTCCGAGTTAATGACTCAAGTGCTGAGGTACCTTCCCTTCAATCAGTTCCTATAGTAAAAGAGTTTCGAGAAGTTTTTCCTAATGATCTACCGAGAGTCCCTCTAGAGAGAGATAAACTTAGACATAGATGTTATTCCATATACTCATTCTATCTCTATTACTCCATATGGAATGGCACCAGTAGAGTTAAAAGAGTTCAAAGAGCAGCTGAAGATCTGTTAGATAAAGGTTTTATTCGACCAAGTGTCTCACCTTGGGACTCTCCAGTCCTGTTTGTGAGGAAGAATGATGGTTCCCTTAGGATGTGTATAGACTACCACCATATAAATAAGGTGACCATCAAGAATAAGTATCCTCTTCAAAGGATAGATGATCATTCGACCAGCTTCAGGGTGCTTTCTGCTTCTAAAAAATTGATCTCAAATCAGGCTACCATCAGTTAAAAGTTAGGGAATGTGATATTCCAAAGACAACTTTTAGAACCAGATTTGGGCATTATGAATATTATGTTATGTCCTTTGGTTTAACCACTGTGCCTACAACATTCATGGATCTTATGAACAAAGTCTTCAAACCTTATTTAAATTTGTTTGTCATCGTCTTCATTGATGACATGATGGTTTATTCAAGGAATGAAGAAGATCATGCTAGTCACCTCAGGTTTGTTCTGCAGACTTGGAAAGATAAGGATTTATATGCCAAGTTCTCAAAGTATGAGTTTTGGCTTAAGTCTTAGGCATTCCTGGGCCACATTGTTTCTAGTGATGGGATTAGATTTGATACCCAAAATATAGAAGCAATTCAGAGTTATCCTAGATCTACATCTCCAACTGATATAAGGAGTTTCTTGGGTTTGGATGGCTATTATAGGAGGTTTGTTGAAGGGTTTTCATCTATCTATTCTTATTTGACCAAGCTAACTCAGAAGACATTTAAGTTTCAATAGTCTGAAGCTTGTGAGAAAAGCTTTCATGAGTTGAAAAAGAGGTTGACTACTGCTCCGGTTTGGACTTTACCAGAGGGTACTCAAGGTTTTATGGTGTATTATGAAGCATCAGGAGTTGGTTTGGGCTGTGTGTTGATGCAGAATGACAAGGTTATAGCTTATGCCTCCGGACAGTTGAATGTTCATGAGAAGAATTATCTGACTCATGACTTAGAGTTGGCTGCAGTAGTTTTTGCTTTGAAGATATGGCATCACTACTTGTATGGTTTCCATGTTGGCATATTCACTGATCACAAAAACCTCTAATATGTGTTCACTCAAAAAGAGCTAAATCTCGTACAAAAGAGGTGGTTAGAATTACTCAAGGATTAAGAAATGAGTATTCTTTACCACCCAGGTAAGGCTAATGTGGTTGCTGATGCCTTAAGCAGGTTATCCATGGGGAGTACCACCCATGTTGACGAAGGAAAGAGGGAGTTATCTAAAGATGTGCATAGAGTTGCACGGCTAGGAGTCGGACTTATGGATTCCACAGAAGGAGGTATAGTGGTGATTAATGGGGCTGAATCATCACTAGTATCAGAGGTGAAAGAAAAGCAACACCAAGACCCCATTTTGCTTGATGTGAAGGCGAATGTCCATAAGCAAAAAATATTGTCTTTTGAACAAGGGGGAGATGGTGTGTTGAAGTACCATGGTAGGTTGTCTGTACCTAGGGTAGATAGACTCTAAGAGAGGATCCTAGAGAAGGCTCATAGCTCCAAATATTCCATTCATCCGGGTTCCACCAAGATGTACCGCGATTTGAGAGAGGTATATTGGTGGGAAGACATGAAGAAAGACATTGCTGAGTTTGTTGTCAAGTGCTTGAATTTCCAACAAGTTAAAGTGGAACACCAAAGGCCTGAAGGGTTGGATCATAAGATAGAACTTATGGAATGGAAGTGGGGAGATGATTAATATGGACTTCATCAAAGGCTTGCCAAGATCTCGTAGGCAGCATGATTCTATTTGGGTAATTGTCGATAGAATGACAAAGTCATCCCATTTCTTGCCGGTAAGGACTACCTATTCGGTGGAGGATTATGCTAAGTTGTACATTTAAGAGGTGGTAATACTTCATGGGGTTCCGGTCTCCATTATTTCAAATAAAGGTGCATAATTTAGCGCTCAGTTCTGGAAGTCTTTCCAGAAAGGTTTGGGTTTGAAAGTGAACTTAAGTACTGCTTTTCATCCTCAGACGGATGGACAAACACAACATACTATATAGACCTTAGAAGATATTTTGAGAGCTTGTGTGATTGATTTCAAAGGAAATTGGGATTATCACATACCTCTCATTGAGTTTGCTTACAACATACCATTCGAGCATCCTAATGGCTTCAAATGAAGCTCTTTATGGAAGAAGATGCAGATCTCCTATTGGTGGTTCGAACTTGGTTAAGCAGGGTTGATAGGACAAGATCTAGTTCAGCAATCCATGAAGAAAGTGAAAGTGATTCAAGAGAGGTTGAAGATAGCACAGAGTCGCCAAAAGTCCTACACTGATGTGAGGAGAAGGCCATTGGAGTTTGAAGTGGGTGACTGGGTATATCTTAAAGTTTCACCCATGAAGGGTGTTATGAGGTTTGGTAAGAAGGGAAAACTTAGTCCCTGGTATAGTGGTCCTTACAGAATCTTAAGAGGGTTGGCAATATAGCATATGAGTTGGAGTTACACCAAGAGTTAGTAGCGGTTCATCTGCTGTTCCATATTTCTATGTTGAAGAAGTGCTTGGGTGATCCTTAATTGATTGTACCAACTAAGAATGATGGGATTAAGTATAGTTTATCCTAGAAAGAGATCTCGGTTTCAGATTTTAGATTGTAATGTTCGCAAGTTGAGAACTAAGGAAGTTGTATCAGTCTAGATCTTTGGAGGAACCAATTTGTTGAAGAAGCAACTTGGGATGCTGAGGAGGATATGAAGAAGATATATCCACATCTCTTTGAATCCGGGGAGAATGCGGATTAAGGTACACAATTCTCTTCTTAGCACTTTATAAGAATATGTGTAAGCATGTTATTACTTGCTTTTGGTTGTTGAGTGCTGAAATGATGTTACTACCCTTAGCTTAGTGAAAGAGTTCTCATTCAAGGACGAGTATTCCCATGGGGAGATATTGTAACATCTCGTAAACCAAAATATCTAGGATAAAACAAAGAAACTAAGAATGGTTATTTTTGGAAAGAATAGGAGAAATCTGGAAAATTTCCTAAGTGTATAAATGAGATTTTGGCCATTTTCAAACGGTCATAACTTCTAGCTCAGCTTGAGTTAGGGTAATTTCTTTATATGGTTGGAAAGACCTTTCTTCCAATTCCGCCAAGTTTGCGCATTTTTGATATCGTATGAGGGAGATATGCCTATCGAAAGTTGGGTTGTTGGATTGAGGAAAGTACAATCCGAATTTAGTAAAAGTAAATTGGTCTGTTCATTCTACTATTTACTAATTTGTTTTAAGGGTTTATTAATGGTAAAACTAAACCTTAATTCAGTTTTAGAAAAGTTTTTCACGCTTAGGGCTTGGGATAAAAGAGAAGAGGAGAAGGAGAAGGGAAAAAGGACCAAGAACTCATCAAGAAGCCCAAGATCGTTGAGCGGGATTCGTCGGGGTGATCCCTTGTAACAACCCTAAAATAATGAATAAGCTAAATGCTTAAGGTGTCAAAAATGCTTGCGATTAGACCAAGGTTCATACGGATTGATACGCGTAGAACCAGACCTCAGAACCTATACTACGACCAAGCCAACTAACTTGGGGAGTTAATTGAGCTTAGAAAATTTGGAACCAACCATGTGAGGCTCACGAAATCGAAGATTTAATTGAAAAAGTTTTTACCGGACTTAAAAGAAGAAATTTTAAGTTTTGAGGGTCCAAGGGTAAAATGGTCTTTTCCAAGCCAAGGGTAGTATTGTAATTACCCTGAGGAATTGATTATTTAATAAATTAATTTAATTAATTAAAAGAAATTCGGTTGGGGCGACCCAAGTGACCCATTTTCGCAAATTGGGAACCACTCGGGTTCGAGCCCCACTAGCAGCAAGGATTTAACTTGCTTTTATTTAATTTAATGAATTAACTTAATTAAATAATGAATATTATCTGATTAAGAAAAGGAAAAATCAGATTTTTAATTATTAATTTAGCAAGGAGTCCTAGTTTGACTAATTCTCAAACCAAAACTCCTATCTTAAAGCTACTCTCTCTCTCTCACGATATCTCTCTCACTTTTTCAATTACTCTCACGTTTTTCTTTGCAAAATAAAGGTGAAGAACTGAAAAATATTCAAGAGCTCTTCACACTTGAAAAACTCAAGCAAAATTTTTAAGTAAACAAAGTAACCAAACGATAAAGCAAAGAGAGGTGGTTGTCGAGTAGTGTGGACGATTGAGAAAGCTTGGACTGATTTTTGGAGAGGATTTTTGGGCAGCAAATTCGTGTTTGAACAAGGAAATTAAGGTATGGGTCTTCTTACTCTTGGTCCCTTTCCCAAGAGACCCCTAGGACTCAGATTATTTGGCTCAAAACTAGGATTGTTTTCCCCGTTGCATGTCCCTGTCATTAGCTCCCAACGAATTCGTAGGTTGGTATGTTTGCTGGTAGAAATTAGGTGTTGCAATGTGTTTTCATTAAAATGTATTTGGAATCATATGAATGACAAGCTTTGTTGCCGAAAATAGGTGTGTGTATGTGAAAACGTTGATTGTAAACTTACTATAAATGAATGTTGATTTATGTCTTCAAGTTTGATATGATTTTGGGTGTTATTTAAGTGTATAAACTTATGTAGATGATGATGTTCATTTATGTGTAAGGTGGCTGAATTTAAATGAAGAATTCTTGGCCAAATATGTTCATGAAAATGCACCTAAAGAATTCACTAAACACTACTCCAAATGCATAAAGTTTCAACGTTAAAAAGTGGAGAAAAATAGATTGTAAAAAGGTAATCAAAATTTCCAGATTTTTGATGTTAATTTCGGGAAGTTCTGGAGACTTTGGGAGGGTTTTAAAAAGGGACTAAAATAGGTGAGGTCAAGGGGAATCGAACCCAAGACCTCACATGACCAAGAGGTTGAGAAATTTAAAAAAAAAATGTGTTGGGGCTAAGGGGATTCGAACCCCTTAGCTGCTGCCCACGAAATGAAAAATAAAAAAAATGGGGATGGGGGGAATCGAACCCATGACTTATGGGCAGCAAAGAAGAGGGAGAAATAAGAAAAATAAAAGATGTGAGGCGTGGGAATCGAACCCACGACCTCAAGGCTGGAATAAAGGAGGCGAAAATAAGTTAAAAAAATAGGTGAGGCCGTGGGGGTTCGATCCCACGACCTCACTGTCCATGCTCCTAACTTAGAGAAAATATTTAAAATATATATATGGGGCTGTGGGGGTTCGAACCCACCACCTCACAGCCCTTAAGCGAAAATTAATTAAAAAGAAGGAGGCTGTGGGGGTTCGAACCCACAACCTCTTTACTTGGGCGAAATTAAGAGTAAAATAAAAGAGGCTGTGGGGGTTTGATGCCACAACCTCTTGGTTTAAGAAAAATGGGAGAATATCATGTTAATGAAAAATGAAAATGGGGTTGTGGGGGCTCGAACCCACAACCCATCGGCCAATGCAAGAAAAAGGTTAAATGGAAAAGTAATCCGTCAATGTTAATATTGTGATTTGACTTAGAGTTAAAATGTTATGAATATTGAAATAAAATCAATTAAAAAGATAAATGATATCCAATTGATTCAAGACTTGGGTTTCCTTGCCCAAACTTCCGTCTTGATACATAAATCATACGTGAACAAAATATCCAAGAATAATGCCACCTACTTAGATCAAAATCAAGATCTTGGCATATATACAAGATACATAAGTCTTGTACTACATAATCTTAGGAATGTAAGAATCACTTAACGAACTATGAATGAAGCCTCATGGCTTGTGTGTATAGACTCATAAGTCTAACATACGTTCAAAAGTAAGTAAACCTAAGATGTATGAAATGAAATGATGAACCCTAGAGGGGTTAAGTAAGGGTGTGAGACACACCAAATGGCCAAGTGCATTGGCATATGACGAAATGAACATTCACGTAATAAGAGGCGAATAACTAAGAAAAACAAAGGTACTAATGATGATGAATGTGGTGACAACATGATATAAGGCTAATGTAAATGATGGGAGCAATCTCAAATGAGCCTAAGTAAATGTTACCAATACGTACTCACCTATGAGAGTGTAAGATAATGAAGAGACCAGTCTCTATGAACACTCTAATGAGAGTATTGAGCTTAACACACTCAATACGAATGATGAGATGAGAAATCATCTAATGAGCTATGATGTCCTCATACTAGAAGCCAGCTTCCATGACGTATGAGATGAATGTAATGGAACTTTATACTGAGCACCGATAGAGTAGCTATGAGCGGTGATGCCTTCTTTCGGGAAGGGCGGAGGTTCACGTAACTCTCATGAGATGAGACTGTCCGGCTTGCCGGGTATGGGTCTCCTGATATCTCCTAGTCTTTGAACCTATACTGCCAATATAGGGATCTGGCGGGGTTAAATTCCCATGTACGCTAGCATGTTATTGGATCACTTTGTCCGGTGATTCCACCTCTGTTCGGTGTGGGGGAGACACTGGATTTCATGATGCTCACATGATCTATGTCGGTAAAAGTTAAAGTTCCCAATGAATGAATGAGGCCAGCCTCAAATGATGCACATAATGAAATGAATGAATACCAAAGGTGTTAGGATAGGATAATCAAAAGGTGAGTTAGATTCAAGTAATGACATTAGGTCATTCTTGGTCATTGCACAACGAACCTAATGAAAGTCTTAAACTACATCCTAGGTATAACCGGTGGTTACACTGGACTATGAATGAAATGAAATGAAGTACGTATGAATGAATGAAGCAGACTCTGTGTTTGCTAATGAAGACTCCCTAGTTGAGGTCCCATATGTTGAGCCCTCATTTCTGGGATGTCTTAATGTCAAGTCCATGATTCCAAGGTCTCATGGCATATGAATGAATGATATGAACGAAGTTATGTGCTACATGCAAAATGTACTGTATGCTATATGATATGTGCTACGTGTAAATGTTATGTGCTGTGTGAAAATGTGAAAAGTATGATGATGTATGTTATTCTCATGGCATAAATTTACTATTCCAAATCTGGAAAGCTCACTGACTTTCCTAATCCAAATTTGGAAAGATCATTTACTTTCCTAATCCAAATTAGGAAACTTTCCAAATCTCAATTTGGCAAGTCCACTGCCTTGACTTCCAAAAATCATGTGTTAGGAAAGAGCTATTCTTTCTCATGCATGTCCTTGGTGTGTGATTGCATATACCCATACTTAGTACAAGTGTGTACTAACCCCATACAAACTCTACTATTTTAGGTGCAGGCACAGGTGGACGATAGAGCTGCTGGATCATCGTTGCAGTTATCCGGACATCCAGCATTCATCCGGAGTTGGTAAGTCCTCATGCTTTCGAGGATGCTACTATTTTATGTTCTAGCTTAGTTTTAGAGTTGAGCTAGTGGAGCATGTTCCACTAGCGTTTCTTTCCTATTTTATTCAGACTATGTATTGGTGCCATTTTGGCAATTATACAATTGAGATTATTGAACTATTTCTTTCATTTGATTATCTCTTAATGTTAGATGGTTGATGTTGAATAAATTACGAATGCATTAGAAATGTTTAGTAAGCAATGTTTAGAAATAAAAAGTTTCAAATTTTTCCGCTAAAATTAACCTATGTAAAGTAAGAATGACGTAAGTAGGCTTGTCTGCGACCTCTGAGAGGTCAACGACGCCGGTCTCGTCTGGAGTCTAGATTCTGGTCGTGACATCCTTATTAAGTTATGTGGTATCTATCGTGTGTGTCTAATTAACCCTCACACCAATTTGGTTCAATTCAGCAATTTATGAGTTTATTTCATGTTAGAAGTTAAGTTATTGAAGGAATGTTTTGATTTCTTGTTGATTGAATTGTTGGCTGCCTTTGTTGGTTGAATTCTTGATTATCCAGGTTTGAGTTGAATTCGATAGTATGAAGAGTACCAATAGTCCCAGGAATTTGGTGAGAGAACTACGAAGATTTGGAGGGTTTGGATATGCAAAACGAGTTGAAAAATTAGTCAGACGCACCTGGGTACGGGCAGGCGCGGCGCACCTACAGTGCGCCAAATTTGGCGCAGTCAACTGAGGCCTGGTGCGGCACACCACCAGTGCGCCAGAACGAAGCCTTAGTCAAATGAGGATGACACGGCGCGCCACCAGTACACCCAACCCAACGTTTTTCATCCATTTTTTGTAAATTAGTCCTTTTAAGTCCTTCCAAGGTACTTTAATATCTTCCAACTATTCTAACTACTTCAAATGATTTCTAAATACCTAGAAATCATCAAAGAACTGAATTGAACCTTGAATCATAATTCATTCAAGGAAAGTTAAGATAAAAGTCAAAGGAGTCAAGAAGTTAAGTCTAAAGCTATAAAGTAAGTTAAAGTAGAGTTTCTTAAAGTTTACAGGAGTCTTATTTAAACGTTTTAACTTCGTTTTAAGGATCAATCTTCGAGTTAAAGAAAGGGTAAGAGTTGAAGTCTTTCTTTCAAGGAAGTATAAGGGAACTAAGTATTCCCTAAAGAGTTAATTAAGATCAAAAGTTTCAAGTTAAGTAAAAAGTTGAGTTCATTTCTCAAAAGATATAAGGGAATTAAGTATTCCCTAGAAAGTTTATAAATGTTTATACATTTAAGTTAAGAGGAAACTAAGATTTCCGAACAGAGTTTTGAACAAGAAAAGGGAATATTGATTCCAAGAGGGTTTTTTAAAGCTAAAAAGGGTTGAGCAAATTATCTCAACCCAGAGGAAGGAGGTTATTTTAAAAGAATGAGTTAAAGTATATTTTGGGAGTAGTATGAGCACCGATATGGGCACGAGAGTTCATATTAACTCAAGTCTTCATGTAACCATTTAGTCATCATGGGTATTAACAGGTCATACTTTTTAGATGATCACATAAGTTTAACCAGTGGATCCATTAGGTTGAGGATGTTCTATGCGATGGCAAAGTATAGAACAGTTCTGGCAGTGTGGGCGTGACATTGCATCAACACTTAGGCTTATAGTGGTGGTTGTCGGTTAGAGAAACTCCCAAAAAACTATATTACTTTCATATATAAGTAAAGTTGAGTTTCTATTGCATTTTCTTTGATGAACTAAGTTGCCTTACTGTTTTACAAGCTTTATATATATATTGCATGTCCGTTAAATTGATTTATATACATATATTGAGTTGAGTGCTTCTTGAATTGAGCAGAGCCAAGGTAAGTTCATCGTATTCTCATAAAGCTTACGTTTTTGTTAGCATTCGAACTCGCATACTCGTACATTCAATGTATTGATGTGAGTTGGCCTACAACATTTCATGATGCAGACGCAAGAAACCAGGGTCAGCATCCAGTGCATCCTTGATCCAGTTTGATCACTCAGAGTAAGTGGTGAGCCTCCTTGATTTCGGAGGATCCTTTTTGCGCTTTTCAGTCTTTAAATTTTAGAATGTTGTGGGGTGTGTCACAACATTTATCACAGTATTTTTTTAGAGACTTCAAAGAAGGATAGTTAGTTAGTTCAGTTGAGTCTCTTTCATTTCAGATATTATATTTGAGACTCACGTGCCATTTTTGGCCAAGACATTAAATTAAGTAAATTATGAATGTTCTTGTTTTACTATTGAGTTAAGTCTTCTGTTGAGTTAAGTAAGCCAAGCCAAGCCAAGGTTTCGCTCAAGGCCAACAATGGTTATTCGGTGCCGGCCACGTCCAGGGTGTAGTCTCGAGGCGTGACATCTACTCATAGTCTTGACAAGTCAATCTATACATAAAAGAAATGGTCGAAATTCGAAAAGCAACCCGTACACCTCATACAAGATAAAAAATCTAAAACATAAGAAAACAAAATAAAGGTGACATGGTCCTCGCAACATGAGGACTCATCAAGTAATCAAGAACAATTGATCAACTAGCCACAAGCGAAAGGAGAAGAAGAATCAAACCCTACGTTATGATGAGACGATGTAGGCACACATATGCATTAGTACATCAAATGTACTAAGTATGAGAGATATACATAAAATGTAAAACACAATCATCATGGGACACAAGGTATGCATGAACAAACTAAAACATAGTAAAACCATTAAAGAAGAATCATAAATAATTAGCATGGTCAATGCATCTTAAAATAATAACGAAAGCTTTATTAAACCTTTGAAGTAACTTTAGTTCATTTTGTGGAATATTTCCATTAACTGATACAAACCACGTGAGCTATAACATAAAATCTGGTGTCTTGCTTCCACACAAAAAAAGATTTTCTTACTTGCCAAGGCAAAGACCTTATATTGCTAGCATAGCTGGATCCACTAGGTATATCTTCTAAGATAGATCATACGGGCGCACGTAGATAGGGACAAGGAATTGATACTGTCATGCCCCTAGCCTACACCCTGAGCGGGATTGAAACCCATTGTTGGCCCCAAGCTTTAACATTGTCAAACTATCCAAATTTGACTATTTCCACAAACAATTTTGTTCTAATTCTAAGTCTTTCTAGTAGTAGAATGTTACACTTACCGTGGACTCTTCCACCGTTCTTGAACCCTTCCTTACAAGTCTTTTTTTTTCTTTTTGTTTTTTCGAGTTGTTACAACAATTTGATCTAATTATTAGTTAATAAAAAATTATAATTATTGAAATTTAATCATACCAATTACTTTTTCTTTAAATAAATGATCATTACGTAAAATAAATAAATTAGACAACGATGAAGTTTTAACTATGTCTTTAAAGTATTAAAATTGAACAAATATTCTTTGTTACTAGTGTAGCTCACGTATATCCTAAACGTTCAATAGGTGATTTAAATATCCATTTAATTTTACTCAAAGGCCTATTTTTTTTTTTTTCTATTAACCAAATTGGGCCCAAGTTTCATAGTCAAATAGGAGCCTGGTCGGCCCAAAATTGACCAATCCAGGTGAATACAACAAAGAGACTACAATAGGGTTTTGTAAATTAGGTCGTCATTTTTCCTATTCCTACCCCTAATATTCCTCTTCCTTGTTGTTGTAGCCTTCTGAGGATGTTCTTCATAGTTCCCTTTAACTCCAGCTTCAAGGTTCTTCTTTGGGGGATAAATGTCATTACTCTTCCTCTATTGTTTCTATCAACTGTCAAATGTTTGTACCTCTTCTTGGTTGTTGATCTCTGACATGTTCTTCTCAAAGTCTCAATTGCTTGCTCCATTTTATTTTTCTTTGCACCTTACATATATATATATATTTGTTTTCTTTCACACTTGTTTATTTTAAAAAATTAAGAAAAAATAATTATTGGTCAATCAAGTTTTATTTGATGATTTTCTTTTATTTTTAAAATATTTTAGTTTGTTAATTATCCTAATTAACAAAAAAAAATTTTTTTTTCTAGAAACCTCTGAATTTCCTCTAGAGGTTGGAGCTCTCAAGAGGTCACAACACTGACAGACGAGAATTGTGATATGGATGATCCGAATGTAATTTGTATTATCATTTCTTTTTTCATATTATATTATTTATTTAGTTCTAGTTTATCTGTTAATGTATTAGGGTTTACATGGTTGTTATGATCCAATAAATTAAACTAAATCGAATGATACTCAACGATTTTGGGGAATTTTATCGTGTTTATATAAAGCAAAACTTGAACTCTATTACAAAATAGAAACTATACATACAAAATGGAAATAACTTGAATAATAAATCTTCACAGATGAGATGAACTCTTAAATTATAATAGAAGAAGAGGTGAGAGAAAATTGAAGAAAGTTAGAAGAAAAACCAATTAATCATACCTTTCAAGAATTTAGTTATACAATGCTCATGTGTAATCAACGTCGTTCAATTTCATTAACTAAAATAAAATCTCGTGCATTCATTTGTTATAGTACTATTCGTCGTTTGTTTATACTTCACTTAGTTCATTTATTCTTCTCATTCCAATACTTTTGTACGAAGACTTTTTTTAATTAAAAAAATTGATATCCCTTTATTGATTTGAACAAAATAGAAATTAAAGTTGAGGGTTGGGGATAATACAATTTTGTCTACATATTTGTTTGAAATAATTAAAGAATGTAAATATACAGTTCGTAGTTGAAACAAAATTAATGATGCCTGTAGCTGTCATATTTTTATCGAAGTGATTTTCCATCTGTTTGACTACTTCTATGTTTTTAAAATATTTTACTTTTTAACTATCCTAATTTAGAAAAAAGTTATTTTTTCTAGAAACCTCTGAATTTCCTCTAGAGGTTGGAGCTCTGAAGAGGTCATAACACTGGCAGATGAGAATTGTGATATGGATGATCCGAGGGTAATTTGTATTACCATTTCTTTTTTCCTATTTTATTATTTATTTATTTCTAGTTTATCTGTTAATATATAAGGGTTTACATGGTTGTTATGATCCAATAAATTAAACTAAATCAAATGAAACTCAACAATTTTGGGAAATTTTATCGTGTTTATATAGCAAAACTTGAACCTTATTACAAAATAGAAACTATAGATACAAAATGGAAATAACTTGAATAATAAATCTTCATAGATGAGATGAACTCTTAAATTATAATAGAAGAAGAGCTGAGAGAGATTTAGGAAAGTTAGAAAAATACACAATTAATCATAACTTTCAAGGATTTAGTTATACAATGCTCACGTGCAATCAGCGTCGTTCAATTTCATCAACTCAAATAAAATCTCGTGCATTCATTTGTTATAGTACTATTCCTCGTTTCTTTATACTCCACTCAATTCATTTATTCTGCTCATTACAATACTCTTGTAGGAGAACTTCTTTTTATTAAAAATATTGATATCCCTTTATTGATTTCAGCAAAAAAAAAAAAAAAGTCGAGGGTTGGGGATAATAGAATTTTGTCTACACATTCGTGTGAAATAATTAAAGAATCTAAATATACAGTTTGTAGTTGAAACAAAATAAATGATGACTTTAGCTGTCTTATTTTTATCGAAGTGATTTTCCATCTGCTTGACTACTTATATGTTTTAAAAATATTTTACTTTGTTAATTATCATAATGTAGAAAAAGTTTTTTTTTTCCCTCGAAACCTATGAATTTCCTCTAGAGGTTGGAGCTCTCAAGAGGTCTCAACACTGGCAGACGAGAATTGTGATATGGATTATCCGAGGGTAATTTGTATTACCATTTCTTTTTTCCTATTTGATTATTTATTTATTTCTAGTTTATCCGTTAATGTGTTAAGGTTACATGGTTGTTATGATCAAATAAATTAAACTAAATCAAATGATACTCAGCAATTTGGGGGAATTTTATCGTGTTTATATAAAACAAAACTTGAACTCCATTACAAAATAGAAACTACAGATACAAAATGGCAATAACTTGAATAATAAATCTTCATAGATGAGATGAACTCTTAAATTATAATAGAAGAAGAGGTGAGAGAGAATTGAGGAAAGTTAGAAAGATACCCGATTAATCATACCTTTCAAGGATTTAGTTATACAATGCTCACGTGCAATCAACGTCGTTCAATTTCATTAACTCAAATAAAAAATCGTGCATTCATTTGTTATAGTACTATTCGTCATTTTTTTATACTCCACTTAGCTCATTTATTCTTCTCATTGCAATACTCTTGTAGGAAAACTTTATTTTATTAAAAAAATTGATATGCCTTTATTGATTTCAGCAAAAAAAATAAAAATAAAGTTGAGGGTTGGGGATAATAGAATTTTGTCTACATATTCGTGTGAAATAATTAAATAATTTAAATATATAGTTTGTAGTTGAAACAAAATTAATGATGACTTTAGCTGTCTTATTTTGATCGAAGTGATTTTCCATTTGCTTGACTACTTATATGTTTAAAAATATTTTACTTTATTTAATTATCCTAATTTAGAAAAAAGTTTTTCTTCTAGAAACCTCTGAATTTCCTCTAGAGGTTGGAGCTCTCAAGAAGTCACAACACTGGAAGACGAGAATTGTGATATGGATGATCCGAGGGTAATTTGTATTATCGTTTCTTTTTTCCTATTATATTTTTTTTCTAGTTTATCTGTTAATGTATTAGGGTTTGCATGGTGGTTATGATCCAATAAATTAAACTACATCAAATGTTTCTCAAATACTTTGCTGTCTGAAGTGCATCTGCTTGACTACATATAAGTTTTTTGAAGAACTATTTAATTGACTGACTTTAGTCTGCTAGGAAATCACAAAGTAGTTGTGAAGAAGATTAATTCTTATGTGCTTCTTTGAGTAATTATTTCTAGTCTTAGGTTTCACATCTATGTGTTATATACAGATTGTGGCTTTTTCTTTCTCTCTTAACATAGTAATCGGCTGTTGATTTTCCAAGGAAAATACTAAAAATTATGGTCTGGATCATTATTGTTTTATCTTCATTCTTTTTATCTATATAGGTTACTCAAAACCTCCAAAACTGTTATTGCGCATATGTTGGATAACTAAAAAATGCTTAACTTTGGAAGGATTTATACAAACTAGACGGAATTTTCTAGGAGCTTAGGTTTAAGTTACTTTTTTGTAGTTCCAAAAAAAGACTTATTTTTTTGGTACCTTCTCCTTTATTAATTTATATAGCTATAACGCAAATACCTCCGCCTTTCTCCAGTCACATATGAAAGGTAGAACATTGCTTTGTTGCTCCACTATATTGTTTGCTTACTTCAGAGTCATAATATAATGTCGGTATAATGATAAATCTAACTTCAATTATCTTTACTCCTCTCATCTCAGGCGTAGGTGATGCTAGCATACATGACTGAATTTTTTCATTGACGGAGGAATCGCGCGACTGGGGCCGTGGAAGCCTAAAAGAATGTGATAATTACTTGTGGATATATAAGAGCTCTCAAGTTCAAGAAAAAAGTCTACTGGAGAGGTGTAGAAACATTTACATGGCCGCAAAACTACCCAGATGACAAAAGGGAATTCTACTGATTATAGAGCAATTGGAGTCCCCATGGGTTGGACTATTCACAGGGAATAGCAATGGTATGGCTCTAACTTCTGTTACACCTAAATTGATAGAGGGGAATAAATATAATTGTTGAACTAGATAATCAAACATTGATATAGCTATATGTATATTTCAGGGAATAGCCTTTTAACCGTTTGACTATTAAAAGTTAGAAGGTTGGGTCATGTCAAGTAAAGAGATGAGTCTTGCATTTGATTGAGCTTTTTAATGTCTTAGAACAACTTTTATATTTGTGTTGCAAAGACAAATAAAATTGAAGAAACTATATTACTTTGATGAGACTCTTGTAGAGTTTTTATGCAAACAAACTAAGCCAAATTAGCCTAAACTAACACCTAGGATTTGGAAACAAATAACAACAGCTAATATAGATGTTGTAGGCAAGCTCATTTGGCGATGTAGTTATCCATTTTTTGTTGCGTTGAGATGTTTTTTTGCAACCTCTTTCAAAAATTACATTGTTCTATGAGTGGAATAATAACAATAAGTTCATATGGGGGAGGTAAACAAAGAGATTCTGGTGGTAGTGAAGATGATGAGGGTGATTGATGCCGATAGACCTGATTAATAGGTTGACAATGATTTATGGAGATTGGAAAAGTTGAGGGGACATGGGGTTGGCTATGGAAAACAAAATGGGGCTAAGAGTAATGAGGTAATGGGGGTATTACCTTGTTCCTGAGTTATGGGGTAAAATGCCTTTGGGTAGTTCTCCTGTACGACACGAATTGAGCATGCGTCTCAGCATGTATCGGTCAATAGTGGAATAGCTGAGGGAAACTGCATGGTACTTGTATCAATTGTTATTTCTGGATAAGAGAAAAGGTTAGACTAATTTTGAGAAAAATTGTTTTTCCATGTTAATGAAGAAAGTTTTTATTTAAAGTGAGAAAACATATAGTCTAATGGGAAAGCATCTTCAAAAAAATTGATATTTTAATAGAGAACAAGTTTGTATCGCGTAGAGTCAAAATACTGATGGGAATGAGAAGTAATGGAGAAACCTAGATAGACACAAGGTTTGGAGTACGGTTTGAAATTATTTTTTGTATATGGTTGAAGCCATGGGTAGCACAAAGAACCCTACATATGAAGATATGTGTCGGCTAGTTTGTAATTGAAAATAGCATCAAATGGTGACTTGCTATTAAATGTGCAAGTGGTTAGAAAGCTGATGAGATATTAGACATGATGAGAAGCAAATGACCAAAAATTAGATCGTAAGGCAGCTTGATGAAGTAGTGTTTTGGCTATGTCAACTTGGTGATAATGGCGTCTATCAGTCATGACATCCCTTTGAGGTGTGTATGGTGGAGAAACAGGTGTTGTATGCCATTGGAATTAAGGTATGGGTCTAGTATTTGCTATACTCCTCTTTCATCGGTATAAAGGGTGGGTATTTTTTTTTATCAAAATGTTTTTCAAGCACAGGATGTAAGGTGTGAAATTTTTCTTTAGCTTCATTGTTTATAACCGAATGTACTTTCTGTACTAATCAATTGAGAGTACCGGGGAGGGTCCCCAAAGATCACCGTTAAGTGTTTCGAATGGAGATTTGTTGGACACTGTGTTTGAAAAAAATGAAAATATATGGGCTTAATTGCAGAAACAAGAATTGCAATAAGTGAAATTTTCTTTGAAAGAATAAGAAAGACTGAAATTATTGAGAATGTAATATAAAACTCGATGCTATAGATGTAAGGGCTCGTAGAAACATTGATGGTTGGTGAGTCATTGACGACCATTCCTACAGTCCTCCTTTATTAGGGCTGCATAAAAGAGGAGTTCCCATAGTCAGATCCTTCACAAGAAAATTTAAAGGAAAAAACTCAATTGAGGTTAGATTGTCTTGGAAAAATTAGAAACCGAAAGAAGGTTACACTTGACAGTAGGAGCACATAAAATAGTAGAGTTTGAAGGCCTTATTTGATGCAGATAAATGATTCATACCAATTTGAGTAATTGGAATGACATTACCATTATCCATCGTCATGTTCTCGATCCCTTTGAAGTGCTAAACATTGTTCATGGAGTTGGAATCATAGGTAATATGGTGAGATACACCCGATTCGATAATCATAGGTTTATGTGCTGGTGTCTAGGCAAAAAAATTAGACTATGCTTCAAAATAGTTATGGGACTGGGACCGAGATATATTTTTTGTATGTCTAAAATTGTGACATAACTTATAACGGAACTGTTAGGGTTAATCTGGAAAATTACGCCATTGAGAACCTTTAGAATGGTGTTTCGATGGTTTGTCTGGTTGGGGGATGACAATTTTTGTTGCTGGATGGGCGTCAAATATTATGTTGGGCTGCTTGGGAATATGTTACACATCAAGCAAATGTTGCAGTCACCTGAGTGGTTGTAGTTTTTAGGTCCTCATGTTTGAGTAAAGATTCGTGATCAAGAAGTTTGTGAAACAGTTCAGCGTAGCTAATTAGAGAGTCTCGTGTCTATATTGCTGACGAAATCTCACAGAACTCTAGAAAAAGACCACTCAATAGTTTAACCACAATTTCTTCGTTAATGTCTAGTGAATCGGTATAGCAAGTTCATCATACGTAGATCAAATCTCATGCAAATAGTCAACAATAGATTTTTGTCTTATCTAACTTGACGGAGATGGTGATGAAGGATAAATATGTGGTTTTGAAACTTGTTTTTAAAGGAGGTGTAAAGGTTACCCAAGCATATTTGGAGTTTTTTGCTGAAGCAATGATGGATGCGATTGTGGCATTAACAGTGGTCATAAGAGTCTTTTGGATCAGTTTATCTTGTCGAAACCAATCCTTGTACATAGGGTTGACAGTTTCAATTTCATTAATGATGACTTTTTTTTAGAGGGGACACCTTGGTGGTGGCGAGATGACTATAGAGGTCATCTCCATGAAGTAGCATGACATTATAGGTTGTCCAAGCGATAAAGCCAAAAAGTTTAATGGGATGTTGAGATGATGGGTTGAATCGAATCAAGTGGTTGACGATAGGGGAGGCATCAACATTAGCAGTTAGGGGTGGAGGGAGTCATTGATATACCGGAAAATATTACCCCTTACAGTATTTTTTGCACTGATACGATACAAATCGAGCGAAATAAAGGAAAAGAAAGTATATTACTTTTATGAGACACTTATGAAGTTTGTTTACATATGAAAACATTAGCTTGAACAAACCTAATCCTAATAAAATTGTGCACAATAAAACAATGTTACAACACAAGTAAAACAGCAATGCCAATGTACTATTAAAAATAGAAACTTTTAGTTAAAGTTGATTACTTCTATAGTTAGAATCTACAAGTCGATGACCTTATGTGAAATTAACCTAAATTAAAACACAATATTATGTTCAGAACCATTTCAGGAATTTCGAGAGAACTCAAATTGGTTGATTTAATATAATATATTCAATGTGTTTTTTTTAATCCAGAGATATCACGCATTTGTTGACAAATTTTGACAATAAGTCTCTGTAAAGGGTAGTTAATAAAGAAGAATTGAAGAAGTAATTGACAAATCTTATAAAGGTGACTTAAATTTAAAATTGTAAATGAATTGATGTCATTTAATATTCAAAAACATGATAAAATGTTGGAGCTAGAATCCCAAGAAATTATTAAATACAATTTGGACCTAGGTGGAAGAAGTCACAAAATCCTTTTCTCCATTGTTTTTCTCTCTTTTCTCTTACAACCAAAATTCCTTTATTTATTTTTTATACTTGAATTTCTTTTTCCGAATAATTCATATTTGGATATTCTTTAGCTAGAGAATTCAATTTAAATCCAGCTTTAATTGGTGAGAGTTTATTTGTACACTGCGGAATGAACGAAAGCATGATGAGATAATAATTTTTTTTTATCAATTTTCTTTAAAATTTTCAAATATTAAGAAGAAACATTAAAAAAAGAGAAAAATAATATTGAATAATACTAGAAACTTGTTGAAAATATTTAATGTTACAGAGGAAGATAGACATAAAGTTTATATGAATTACCTGATAGATGTATCGGTGGAAACAAAAAGTCTTACTCCTTGGTATATATTTCGTAAAGCGATAAATTCCATCCTTTTCATCTCAGGAAAAATTTTTCGAGCCACAATTACAATTTTGTCTTTTAAAATAAAATGTTAATTATTTAAAATGAAATCCGAATTATTCTGGAGATTGTCTTCACATGTAACTTTGTTAAGCTCCGACTAGCCTGGAAATTCTATATATAACTAAATGTGATAAATGATACACATGAGACAAATATATTATAAGTTCAAAAATGGGACATAAGTTTCAATAAAATGACCAAATTTCAGGTTTGGTTCGATATTTTCAAATATATTGAACTCATTGATTTAAAATATAGGATTCATCTCTACTTCTGAATAAAACAAAGAATCAATTACTGAAAATTAGTTTAATTTTTAAGATGTAAAATTCCTTAAGTACCATTGAAATCTTTTTGTTGATGAGATAGTTCCTCCTCAAAGAATCTTTTTTATTTGTGCTTATGCTAACTTCCATTGCATTTTTTGATGTCTCATTTGCTGGCTCTCGAAAATGCACTTGATTCTTTTATAAGTGATTGAAGATAGAAAAATAAATTGGGGAATACAATGAGCATGATCAATGAAATCATGTAAATTGACATAAGTGATGATCAATTACCTAGTAAACATCAACAAGGACAATAAACCTCTTTAATATTCTCTTATATGCATGGTAGTTTTCATTATTTTAGTATATGTATTCTCAACGTTAGAATCAATCAACGTACAATTAGAATTATTTGATGGACTATCTTCATTAAGATTATAAAACTCACTGGAAAATCATGCATGAATAAACGAAAAAAGATAAATGATCAATAGAATAAGCGGATCTATAGTTTTTTCTCATTTGGTTATGCATGATTTTCATATGTGTTTGATAACCTTATAGAAGATAGATTGTTGAAGAATTTAAATCGTACCTAACTTAAAATAACATTGACAGTAGAAAACATTTTTTTATTTTGAAGATTATCATGCATGTAAAGAAATATTATAGAGGTTTAATGCCCTTGATTACCTTTGGAATGTAATTGATCATCACTTATGTCTATTCACATGAATATTTCGTTGAGCACACTCATTGTATTCTACAATATATATTTTTATCTCCAATAACTTATAAAAGGAAAAAAGTGAATTTCCAGGATTTATGAAATGAGACATCCAAAAAATGCAATGGAAGCAATATAAGCACGGACCAAAAAGATTCTTTTGACGAGGAACTACCTGACCAAAATGAATATATTGAAGGTCCTTAATTTTACATCTTTCAATGTAAACTTATGGTAATTATTTTATTTTTGGTTTGATTAAGAAGTACAGATGATTATCAATTTTAAATCAATGATTGCAATATAATTGAAAGTCTAGACCAAAATGACACATAGAATAGCAGTAACCTAAAATGTAGTAATTTTTTTTTGAAGCTTTAGTCCCAATATTTGAACATAGAATTTGTTTCCTGAGTATCTTTTGATCACACTTGGTTAATATAATTTTTAGCTGAGTCTGAGCTCAACAATTTTACATGTTAAGAAGGTCTCCTAGATAATTCTAATCGTATTTTAAATAATTCTGATTGTATTTTAAAATGCAATATAGTCAATTGTACCTTGAAACTTTGGACAAGATATGAAAAAGATGAAAATTACCACTTCATACAAGGAACACCAAGAAAAATAAAATTGTATTTCATTGATTACGTCTACAAGGTAAATCAAAAACCTTATGTCTATCTTCCTCTATAACATTAAGTAATTCCAACAAGTTTCTAGTAACAATAGTTTGTTCTTTCTTTACTTTTGGTTCATAGATATTTGACAAAACAAAATAAGATTGTTCAACTTCTTTTGATTATCTCATCAAGTTTTATTTTATGCCACAATGTACTAACAGGTTCTCACCAGTTGAAGGAAAATTTAAATGAAATCGTCAAACTAAAGAAGATTCAAGTATCAGAATAAACAAAAGGAATGTTGTTCGTAAGATAAAAAATAAAATGGCAATGGAGAAAATCATGTTGCATCTTCTTCCATCTAGCTCCAATATTGATTTAATCCTTTCTTTAAATTCCAACTTCAAAATTATATCATTTCATTGAAGAGAAAATGGTCTACCCCACCCCCCCAACCCCACCCCATCCCACTCCCCTCCCCTTCTACATCCGAAATATTAAAAAAATACTCTAACTTTACGAGTTTCCTATAACCTCTGAACATTTAAAAAGTAGAATATATACCCCTTAAAAAGTCATACCCAGATATTTACTGAGCAGTGATCAGTACACTTCTGCCACATCATATCACCCTTTTGAATATAAAAAATAATTCTTTTTCTTTGTTCTACAGCCATAGCATCATCAAATGGTGCTAATTATTTTGTTCATCAATTTTCTTCTTAATTCCTATCAATTCAATCTTCAAAATTTTCTTCTAATAATTGTTGCTTCAACATTCAAATTCTCTAATTTTTTTGCATAATCTTTTGTTTTTTATCTTTTGTTTAATGAAATTTTCACCCAAAAATCATTATCAGTTGAATGCCCAAAAATTCATTTTTATCAATTTTAGGGTTTACGTTCTTAGTTATAGTTAGTTTAGTAGGAATGTTAAAAAATGAAGATTTAGTATAATTTTTGTATAATATGATGTTCTTTGTAGATTTGATAATCAATATCTTTTTAGATCTGGAAAAAAGATAAAGAGTGCAAACCTGACTTGTAAATTTTGTTTTTGAGCTTGAATTTGCATCTTCTATATATGAAATATGAAACCAGAGTATGTGGTTATGGAGATTTAAGTGGTGGTTTACATCGAAATCGATTGTTGAGAGCTTGTTCTAACATACGGGAATAACAAAGATTATTTCCGTTGGATTTTTAGCAGAACTACATTCGAAAATGAGAGGGAGCTTAGTGATGGAAGATTTATGGGGGCAGAGACCTCACAGTGGAGGAGTCAAGCTCACCTGGTGTATCAAAGAAGCCATTACCGCCGGCGTTGTTGCCGGTTTTGTAAAGAGAAAAATAATGAAGAAGAAAACGTAAAAAGTAATACATGAATAAAAGGAAACATAAACATTATTTTTAGAAGGCATAAAGTAATACTCCCTCCGTTTAAAAAAGAGTTACCTCCTTTCCTTTTTAGTCTATTTCAAAAATAATGACCTCGTTCCTTTTTTGGTAATATTTTAATTTCAGCTTTCCACTTGGCATGTTTAAAGGTACAAGATTGAGTGTAATTTAGTACATTTGACATAACTTTAATTTAGAACCACAAGATTCAAAAGTCTTATTTATTTTCTAAAATTTTGTGTCAAGTCAAACCACGTCACTCTTTGTGAAATGGAGGTAGTATCAAATAAGGAAAATATTAAATTTTTAAATAGTTTTTTTGCATGAACTACGCCTTCTTTGCAACCTCATCATTGAGTGAGAAAATAATTTCTCTTTAAAATAGTTTAAGGGGTGATAGGACTCCCGTGAAATATAAGTGTATAGTTGGAATTTCGAATATAGATTGGGGCGTGGGTGGGGTTAGACCATTTTCTCTTTCTTTGAATGTTGAATGGTACAAATTAATTTACTATTTGATACTTTTATTTGATGTCTAAAAGTATATATCCATGTTCTATGTCTTAATGAATAATTTTTCATGAATACTTGTTAGATTTAACTAAAGTATGATAAAAGATGATCGCCAAACAAAAATGCCCCTTTTCTTGATCTCTAATTTAAATATATAAATAAATACTTCACATAGATAACTTTTTTTAATTTATATTCGGGCATCAACCCATTTTATTAGAATAAACGAAATCATATCCAGGTCTAAACGAGACCTAAAATGAAAGAGAAAAAATGCAGATAATAAAAAACATAAATCATAAAATATTATTGTAAAAAAGGAAACTATCCACATCTGGTCTAAGATAAAACCAGGTCTCTTAATCTTCTTCATTGTGTAGTAGATTCAACGTCCTTCAATGGCCATCATGTCATCTCCTATTTCCTTCATCTCCTTGCGCTTGAGCGATTTCCATTTAGACATTTAATCTCTCATAAATTTCATGGAATCTATCTCGATGAAAGCTTATTCAGCTCAACAATTGTAAGAGACACCAGATCGAGAAAATTGCCAGGATCAAGTGCAGGAGAGAATAGACAGATAGTGACCAATTCACCCTTGTTATGTTCCCTCGTATACATAATTAATGAGTTCCGTAAGAACTAATACCACTGCGTTCAAATTCAGAAATGGGTCTGTTATTAACTAACTTTCTATCGAACTCCTTCTCCTAACTTTATATAGAAATGCGCGGTAGATTAGCTCACTTGTCCACTACGGTTGATTGATTAATTTTTTTTTTTTGCAGCTTTAGTGTACTTGTATCTTTTCTTATGTTTATGCATTTTTGTTGTATTTTATATCAGCTACTTTGATTGCGCCTTGAACTATTTATATGCCTAGTAAAGTCCCTGTTTTTTCCAATTGTAGAATGGCTTGAGCTTGAACTGGTAATTGTGGAAACTAATTATAATTTGTATAATTGTGTCTGTACCTGCAAAATGAGTAGCATTGTTCGATAAAAAATCCACCAATTTGTTCCCTTCTCTATAGATGTGCGCAATCTCCCCATTCCCGTTGTTTAACAACTTCTTAATGTTTTGCACACCTACAGATACAACCCACGGGATGTCCTAAACATCATCTAATATCTTCTTTGTAATTAGAGAGTCAGTTTCTATAGTCAATGGAGAAAGACCCATATGCACACAGTACTCCACACCGGCCCTTAATGCTTTGGAAGAATATGATTGTCAAATTCCTGAAAGAATATACTGCTCTAACTTGCACTAAAGTGGTGCTTTGGAAGCATCCAACTATGGGAAGTTTCAAATACAATACAGATGGTTGCAGTAAAGGAAATCCTGGGAAAGGTTCTATAGCCTTTTGTGTGGGAGATGGAGTAGGTGAATTGGTGTATGTTGAATCTAGAAAGCTCAGAAATGATGTGTTAGCTATTGAGGTTGAAGTCAAAGCATTAAGGGCTGGCCTGTAGTACTGTGTGCAGATGGGTCTTTTTCGATTGACCATAGAAACTGACCCTCTAATTACAAAGAAGATATTGGATGATGTTTGGGACATTCCTTTGGTTGTATGAGTGGATGTGCAAAACATTAAGAAGCTGTTATGTAATTGGAATGAGGAGATTTAGCGCATAAATAGAGAAGGGAACAAATTGGCAGATTTTTTATTTAACAATGCTACTCACTTTGCAGGTACCGATACAATTATACATAATTATAATCAGTTTCCAGGATTACCAGTTCAAGCTCAAGCCATTCTACAATTGAAAAAAAAGGAAAATCCACAATTTCAGAATCAAACAAGTATAGAATAGGGACTTTACTAGGCACACAAACAGTTCAAGGCGCAATGAAATCAGTTGATATAAAGTACAACAAGAAAATGCATAAGCATAAGCAAAGGTACAAGTAAACTAAAGCAGTAACAAACAACAATTTATAAATCAACCGTAGTGGACAAATGACCTAATCTACCGCACATTTCTATATGAAGTAAGGAGAAGGAGTTTGATAGATAGTTGGTTAATAACATACCTATTTCTGAATTTGTATGCAATGGTATTATTTCTTATGGAACTCATTCTGTATACGAGGAAAGATAATGAGGGTGTATTGGTCACTATCTATCTATTTTTTCCCGCACAAGTTCCTGGCCATTTTCTCAATCTTGTTGCTCTTACAATCGTTGAGCTGAAGAAGTCTTCACAGAGATAGATTCATGACATTTCTTAGAGGTTAAATTTCTAAATGGAAGTCTCTCAAGCTCAAGGAGATGAAGGTAATAGGAGATGACATGGTGGCCTTTGAAGAACCTTGAAGTTGCTGCACAGTAAAGAAGATGAAGAGACCTGGTCATATCTAGACCATATGTGGATAGTTTCCTTTTTTAGAATATTAGTTTATGCTATAGTATGTTATTATCTGTATTTTTGCTTCTTTTGTCCTAGGTCTCGTTTAGGCCTGGACATGATTTCGTTTATCGTAATAAAATGGGCTGCTGCCCAAATTTAAATTTTTTAAAAAATTTATTTAACTCACGTATTTATTTGTATATTTAAATTAGATATCAAGAAAAGGGACATTTTTGTTTGGAAATAATCCTTATGTTTTGATTTTATCAAACTTTAGTTAAATCTAACAAGTATTCATGCAAAATTATTAATAAAGACATATAACATAGATATATACTTTTAGAAGTCAAAGAAAAATAACAAAATGTAAATTAATTGGTACCATTCAACATTCAAAGAAAGAGAAAATTGTCTACCCCCCCCCCTCCCCTCCCCCAATCTATATTCGAAATTTCAACTATACACTTATATTTCAAAGGAGTCTTATAACCCCCTTAAACTATTTTAAAGAGAAATTATTTTCTTCCTCAACGCTGAGATTGCAAAGAAGGCATAGTTTATGCAAAAATACTAATTAAAAGTTTAATATTTTCCTTATTTCATATTACTTTTTGCTTTTTTGAAAAAACACTTATATTCCTTTTATTTATTTATTACTTTTTACGTTTTCTTCTTCATTGTATTTTTCTTTACCGGCGATATGGGCTTCTTTGATCCACCAGGTTAGCTTGACTCATCCACTGTCAGGTGCCCGCCCACATAAATCTTCGATCACTAAGATCCCTCTCATTTTTGAATGTAGCTCTACTAAACATTCACCCAAAATAATCTGTGTTATTAAGTATGTGAGAGCAAGCTCATCAACAATCGGTTTTGATGTAAACTACCACCTAAATTTCCATCGCCACATACTCTGTTTTAATAGCTCAAAGATAGAAGATGCAAATGTTGGGTATGTAGCAAGAGTAAACTGGAAATGGAGGGAAGATGAAAAGAAGAGGAACTTGGAAAGTTGGAAACTTGAAAAGTACTTTCATGCTTTAGTTAAAAGGCATTTGCCCCTCATCGGTGGTGGAAAGAAAACTTGGAGAGTTTAAATATAGAAACACTCCTATTAATTGTTAAAAGGGTTGGAAAGAAGGACCCTGTTGCGCTGTCGTCGTCGCTCGCTCGGCTTCGGCCTTGGAAAATGATCGAGATATTATTTTTTGGACAACGTTTGTGTTAATTATTTAGTTAATTAATTAAAATAAATTAAATGGCCAAAACATTTCAATTTATTAGTTAATTAACCGAAATGACCAAGAATTTTCAATTATTCAGTTAATTGACCGACCTGACTCGGATCTTTGTGCGACCCATTTACTTAAATTCTTTCCCGTCTTATTTGAATTTCCCGTGGTTCGCTGACACCAGAGTTTTGGATTTCAATACGCTGGCGATTGATATAATTCTATCTTGAGAGGACATATTCAAAATCAAACCTCGAATACTAGAGGAGAATAATTTCCTTAAGTGGACACTGTGCATTCAGTGGGCTTGATCATTTTTTGTTCTAATTTTTCAGATTCTAGTACGTTGACAAATTTTTGTTTTTTTTGTTAATTAATTTATGTTCATATTTCTGATTGGTTCATTAAACTTTGGTAACTTCGTGTTTTTGCAAAGTTTTGTTTGAATCGGTAATTTCATTTTCCGAATACAGATTGGCAACAATCTTAAGGAAATTATATTTTTATTTTAATCTGTGTTTCTGGTGGAGAGAAAAACCTTCGTGGTTATATACTCATTTAAGTTTGCAATTTTAGGTTATTGCTTACTGAATCTGTGTCGATTTTGTTTATTAGAAATGGCAAACAACAATGTTATAGTGGTTGTTGCTGCACCAACCCAAACTGTTGTACCACCAACAGAGAAATCGAAAAAATTCTCTAGTGCGAATTTCGAAGGATGGCAGCAACATGTAATTTTCTGGCTAACCACTCTTGCTTTTTAGAATTTTACCAATGAAGAAGCTCCAGTTCCTACAGCTGAAATGCCAGACAGAAAAATTCATGATTATTAAAGCATGAAAACAGATAGACTTCCTATGTAAATGCTACATTCTGAGTGCTTTAGAGGATGAATTATATAATTTCTATAGTGTAATGAAAACTTCAAAAGAATTGTGAGATGCCCTTGAGAAAAAATATAAGACAGAAGATGCATGCTTGAAAAAGTTTGTGGTCGCAATGTTTTTACATTATAAAATGGTATATAGTAAAGCTGATGGATCACAAGTGCAGGAACCTCAACTTATTTTCCATGATCTGGTTGATGAAGATATGATGGTAAATGAAGCTTTTCAAGTGGCGACAATGATCGAAAAGTTGCCTACTTCATGAAAAGACTTCAAGAATTATCTAAAGCACAAGCGAAAGGAAATGAAGCTTGAAGATCTTGTGATTCGTCTCAAGCTTGAGGAAGATAAAAAAAATTGCAGAAACAAAGTTCGTAAGAGTTCGACAATCATTGGAGTTAATATTGTTGAAGAAGCTCCTACCAAAGACAAGAATAGAAAGAAGTCCAACGGACAAAAGTCAAAAAAGGCCAAGAAGAAATTCAAAGGCAACTGTTATAATTGCGGTAAGACTGGTCATAGGGCTTCTGACTATCGTGCTCCAAGAAAGGACAAATGCAAAGGCAAAGGAAAAAGTCAAGCAAACATCATAGAAGAGATGAAAGATGCAGATGACTTTTGTTCAATGATCTTGGAGTGTAACTTAGTTGGAAATGTCATTGAGTGGTTTCTCGATTTATGTTCCACTCGACATATTTGCTCTGCGAAAGAAGCCTTTGCAAGGTACACCCCGGCTGAGTACAATGAAAATTCAAAGATTGCATGAACTGGGAAAGTAATGTTGAAAATGATATCCAACAAGGTGTTGACTTTGAACAGTGTTCTGCATGTCCCTACTATTAGGAATAATTTAGTTTCTGCTGCACTACTTGTTAAGAACGGGTTTAACTGTGTCCTAATTAGTGAGAAAGTTGTAATAAGTATAAATGAGATGTTTATAGGAAAGGGCTACCTCAATGAGGGCCATTTAAAAATAAATGTAATGGTTGTGGACTTGACAATATTAATAAGAATTGTGCTTCTGTTTACTTATTGGAGTCAAATGATTTATGACTTGCCCGTTTGGGACATGTAAATAACAAAACCTTGCGAACATTGTTTACTCTAGAAATATTGCCTGATTTAAATGCGATAAATTGTATTGCAAATTTTGTGTTGAAAGTAAGTTTCTTAAACATCCTTATAAGTCTGTTGAACGAAATTCAAAA
Organism: Solanum sitiens; assembly: GCA_016801875.1. Classification (NCBI taxonomy): domain Eukaryota; kingdom Viridiplantae; phylum Streptophyta; class Magnoliopsida; order Solanales; family Solanaceae; genus Solanum; species Solanum sitiens. The sequence continues at coordinate 113,819 of JABWTJ010000323.1, forward strand.
CCTTTAGACTTAATTCATGCAGATATATGCAATATGAAGTCGACACCATCTCGTTATGGGAAAAAATATTGTATAACTTTAATTGATGATTGCACTGGATTTTGTTATGTATATTTTCTTAATAGTAAGGATGAATCAATTGATGGATTTAAGCAATAAAAAGTGAAGTGGAGAACCAATTATATCTAAATATAAATATGATTGGTAGTGATAGGGGTGGAGAATACGAATCTCGTTTTACAAAGATATGTATGGAATATCATATTATTCATCAAACTACTGCACCATATACACCACAGTCAAATGGTTTGGTGAAATGGAAGAATAGAACATTAATAAAAATGATGAATGCGTTGATAATCGGTTCTAGTTCACTGCGAAACCTTGGGGGGGGGGGAAGCCATCCTTACAGCTAATAAGATACGCAATAGGGTACCCCATAGCAAAACACAATCAATTCCATATGAGTTGTGGAAAGGAAGGAAACCCAACTTTAAATATTTCAAAGTGTAGGGCTCTCTAGATAAGGTAGAGGACCCTTTACCCAAGAGGGTGAAAATTGGGCCCAAAACTATGACTTGTATATTTATTGGATATGTTGTGACCAGTAAGGCCAGCCGGTTTCTGGTTCACAGAATATGATAACCTTGAGATTCATGTTAATACAATAATTGAGTCAGACCACACAGAGCTCTTTAAACACATTTACCCATATAAAACTGGATGTGAGTTGACAAGTGAAAGACCTAAATGACCACGTGAAGAATCAACGGAAAATACACTACCTAGTGAGGATCTTAGGTGTAGCATACGCCAACGGAGACTTATTTCTTTCAGACCATATTTTTTGGCTCTATTTCTTGAAAATGAGCCTTAAAGCAGCTATGTCTTCATCTGAGCTCGTATGACTATGTTATGCCCATTTGAAGTTGGGTTGTTCGAATAAGGAAATGTCCAATCTGGAGTTTTGAAGGGTAGTTTGGTCTTTTCCTTACCGAATTAATTTAATTCGATTTAGTTAATAATTAAGGGTTGAATAAGAATTAGATCAGTTACGCCTTTACCAAAATACGCCAGGGCTTGGAGAAAAGAGAAAAGAAGAAAAGGGAGAAGAGAAAAAGCAAGAATTCACCAAGAACGATCAATTTTGATTGTGGATTTGCCAAGGAATTTGTCCTAAAAGGTATGTCAGTCTTTCATAGCATTGGGTTCATTCACCCACATTCCAAACATGTTTAGTTCATCGCAATTAGTCCTAAAAGAGTTTGAAAATTGATGTTTTTCACATGTATTATTGAATTATAATGTCTTTTTTTTATTGGCTGAATTTTGGAGTTTCTAAGATCTTTACGTTGAGTTTTAGAGTTGTTTTGAGTTAGGTTCTTGAGTACATATGCTGGGTATCATAATGTAAAATGAATTTGAGAACAATAGTCGAGTTTAGGCGAATTGGGGCTGGAAAATGAAAAGGAAAAAATAGGACAAGAAGTAGCTACAAGGTTTGCGTCGCTGACATGTTCCCTCAGTGAACAAAAGTTAACTCTATGTCACGGTTAGGACGCGGACTCCTCTGTCTCAAGATTAAAATTTTTGAGCAATTATTTAAAAGCATCTCTGCATCGCAGACTTGTTCCAATACGGTGATTTCGTGACTTTTCTCATGTTTAACTATTTAAGATCAATTCTAAACATCATGGGATCTCTCCTATAAAAAATCGTAATCCTTCATTCCATAATTAAATTAAAGGACCAGTTAAGATCAATGTCATGAGAAGTTATTAGACCCTCCTTAAGTCTTTTCCAAATCTTTTAACTTTCATTTAAGACTTGAAGTTCAAGTTAAGTAAAGAGTAAGCGTGAATGTTGAAGATAATTTCTTCAAAACTATATGGGAACTATGAAATCCCAAAAAGTTAAAAATGTTTCCACATTTAAACAAGATAGGAACCTCGATTTCCAAAGGGCCTTCAGACTAGTTTTCAAAAACGAGTAATACTTTCCTAAATGAAGCACGAGGGTAAACTTTGATTTTCAAGGTAGTCTTTGAGATATGTTTTGAGCACTAATCTCAAATAACAAAAGGAAATATGTTTTTAAGCATAAGAGACAATATTATATTATTTTTGGGAGTAGTATTGAGCACCAATATGGGAGAGAGTTCAGACAACTCACAGCCCCCATAAATCATGTAGCCACCATGGGTAGAAAAGGGTCATACTTTTTAGATTATTCCTTTAGTTCTTTTTTTGTAACAACCCTAAGAAAATGAATAAGATAAATGCTTAAGGTGTCAAGAATGCTTCCGATTAGACCAAGGTTCACACGGATTTATACGCGTAGAACCAGACCTCAGAACCCTTACTACGGCCAAACCAACTAACTTGGGGAGTTAATTGAGCTTGGAAAGGTTGGAACCAACCATGTAGGGCTCTCGAAAATGAAGATTTAATCGAAGGAGTCTTTACCGGACTTAAAAAGAAGAAATCTTGAGTTTTGAGGGTCTAGGGGTAAAATGGTCTTTTCCATGCCAAGGGCAATATTGTAATTACCCTAAGGAATTAATTAATTAATTAATTAATTAATTTAATTAAAGAATCAATTCGGGTTGGGTCGACCCGAAGTGACCCATTTTAATTATCAATTAAAATCTGATTTTTTGTAAGGGAAAAATGGTCCTTTCAGGTATAATTAAATAAATCAGATTTTTGTTTGTTAAGGAGAGTCCTAAATTGACTAAGTCATCCTCTAATCCTAAACAACTTCACACGTTTCACTCTCTCACGTCTATCACCTCTTCACGCTCAAAAACTCTCTTTCACATTTGCTCTCTGCCAAATTAACGTGAAGAACTGAAAATACATCAAGAGTTCTTCACACTTGAAGAACTTACATGAAATTTTAAGAAAAACAAAGTAACCAAAAACGTTAAGGCAAAGAGAAGATTCCATCGAGTTGGTGGTGAAACTTGAGGAGGCTTGGACTGATTTTTGGAGAGGGTTTTGGGCAGAAACTTCTACGTTTGAACATCAATTAAGGTATGGGTTTCCTCTCTCTTGGTCCCTTTCCCAAGAGACCCCTTAAGATTCAAGATAATCATTCCGAAAACTAGGATTGTTCCCCGTTGCATGTCCCTGTCACTATCTCCCATTGAATTATAGGTTGGGTATGTTTGCTGGTACAAAGTAGGGATGAAATGTGTTTTCGTGATGTTTATGTGTAAGTATGCATGTTCGGAATTATGTGAATATTGAATATGTTGTCCAAAATCATGTGAAAAAAATGATGTGTGTGTGTGCAACGTTGGCAGTGAATGTACTCATTGTTGGAAGTGTGAATTAGCATGTTTAATCTAGGTATTTTATGTGCAAACGTTGTACACAACGTGTTCATTGTAGTGAAATGTGGCTGATTTTAATAACAATCTTTTAGCCAAATAAGCTTATGAAATATGCGCCTAAAAATGTGTTAAAATGATTTATGAATGCACCCTATGAATCATGTGAAAACGTTGATGAAAATGAGTTGAAAAATGACCAAAATTTCCAGCAACTATGCAATATTAATTTAGATAAAAGCTTAACAAAGAAATCTGGAAATTTAAATGAATTTTAAAGGGGTGAGGCCACCAGGATTCGAACCTGTGACCTCACCCATTAGGCTACTGTAATTCGCGGAAAAAGGAATGAAAAATGGGGCTGGGGGGAATCGAACTCGCGTCACTGGATGAGAAAGAGGAGAACAATAAATTAAACAAATATATGGGAGGCGTTGGAATCGAACCAACGACCTCCAGGTTGCGAAGGAGAGAAGAGAAATTAAAGAAAAAGAAAGTCTGAGGCGTGGGAATCGAACCCACGACCTCAGGGATAGAAAGGGAGGAGCGAAATTAATTAAGAAAATGAGGTGAGGCTGTGGGGGCTCGATACCACAACCTCACTGCCTAAAACCCCAAGCCTAGTGAATTTAATAAAAAAAATAAGATAGGAGGCTGTGGGGGTTCGAACCCACCACCTCACAGCCTCTAGAGAAATTAAAAGAAATAATAAGGAGGCTGTGGGGGTTCGAACTCACAACCTCCCAATTCCCCAGCGAAATAAATAACAAAATAAAAGAGGCTGTGGGGGTTTGATCCCACAACCTCTTGGTTTAGGCGAAATGGGACAAGACGACTTTAAGGAAAAATAAAAAGGGGTTGTGGGGGTTCGAACCCACAACCCTTCGGCCAACATAAGAAGAAAACCAAGTAGAAAACTAATGATACAATGTTAATGTTGGGGTTCATTCTAGAGCCCCAATGTCATGGTGATTAATAATAAAGTCAATGAAAAATGTAAATGTTATCCAAGTGATTCGAACTTGGGTTTCCTTGCCCAAACTTCCGTATTGATACATAAGTCATACGTGAACAAAATATCCAAGAATAATGCCACCTACTTAGATCGAAATTAAGATCTTGGCATATATACAAGATACATAAGTCTTGTACTACATAATCTTAGGAATGTATGAATCACTTAACGAATTATGAATGAAGCCTCATGGCTTGTGTGTATAGACTCATAAGTCTAGCATACATTTTACAGAAGTGAACCTAAGATGTATGTAATGAAAGGATGTAACCCTAGAAGGGTTAAGTATGAATGTACAACACACTAAATGGCCTAGTGCATTGGCATACGATGAAATGACTATTATGTAATGAAATGACGAAACCCTAGAAGGGTTAAGTAAGAGTGTGAAACACACAAATGGCCAAGTATATTAGCATATGATACAATGAACATTCACGTAAAATGGGGTGTGTAATTATGAAGAGCAAATGTGCTAATGTTAATGAATGTGGTGACAACATGATATGAGGCTAATTTAAAAGATGAGAACAATCTCAAATGAGCCTAAGTAAATGTTACCTAAAAGTACTTACCTATGAGAGTGTAAAGTTAATGAAGAAACCAGTATCTATTAACACTCTAATGAAAGTATTGAGATTAACACACTTAATACTAATGATGAGATGAAAAATCATCTATTGAGCTATGATGTCCTCATACTAGAAGCCAGCTTCGATGATGTATGAGTTGAATGTAATGGAACTTTATACTGAGCACCGATAGACTAGCTATGAGCGGTGATGCCTTCTTTAGGGAAGGGCGGAGGTTGGCGTAACTCTCATGAGATGAGACTGTCCGGCTTGCCGGGTATGGGTCTCCTTATATCTCCTGGTCTTCGAACCTATACTGCCAATATAGGGATCTGGCGGGGTTAAATTCCCATGTACGCTAGCATATTTTTGGGTCACTTTGGCCGGTGATTCCACCTCTTTTCGTTGTGGGGGAGACACTGGATTTCATGATGCTCACATGATCTATGTTGGTTAAAGTTAAAGTTCCCAATGAATGAATGAGGCCAGCCTCAAATGAAGCACATATTGAAATGAATGATACCAAAGGTGTTAGGATAGGATAATCAAGAGGTGAGCTAGACTCAGGTAATGACACTAGGTTATTCTTGATCATTGCACAGCCAACCCGATGAAAGTCTTAAACTACACCCTAGGTATAGTGGTGTTTACACTGCCTATGAATGAAATGAAATGAAGTACGTATTAATGAATGAAGCAGACTCTGTGTTTGCTAATGAAGACTCCCTATTGAGGTCCCATATGTTGAGCCCTCATTTTGGAAAGTCTTAATGTCAAGTCCATGATTCCAAGGTCTCATGACATATGAATGAATGATATGAAAGAAGCTATGTGCTACATGTTATGTGCTATGATATGTGCTATGTGTAAGATGTTATGTGCTCTGTGCAATATGATATTTATGATGATGCATGTTACTCTCATGGCATGACTTTCCTAATCAAAATTTGGAAAGCTCATTGAATTTCCTAATCCAAATTTGGAAAGTTCACTGACTTTCCTAATCCAAATTTGGAAGGTTCACTAACTTTCCTAATTTCAATTTGGCAAGTCCACTGACTTGACTTTCCATAATCATGTTGTTAGGAAAGAGGTATATTTTCTCATGCATGTCCTTGGTGTGTGCTTGCATATACCCATACTTAGTACAAGTGTGTACTAACCCTATACAATTCTACAATTTTAGGTGTAGGAACAAGTGGACGCTAGACCTACAGGTTGACGGTGAAGTTATTCGGACGTCGAGCATTCATCCGAACTTGGTAGGCCCTCATGCTTTCGAGGATGATGCCATTTATATTCTAGCTTAGTTTTAGAGTTGTGCTAGTGGAGCATGTTCCACTAGTGTTTCTTTCCTGTTTTATTCAGACATTGTATTGGTGCCATTTTGGCAAGTACATCTTTTTTACTATATTATACTATTTCTTTCATTTAATGATCTTAATATTAGATGGTTGATGGTAAACAATTATGTAATGATGAGAATGTTTAATAAGTATGTTAAGAAACAAAAACTTTCAAATTTTCCCCTAAAATTAACCTAGATGAAGTAAGAATGACGTAAGTAGGCTTGTCTGCGACCTCTGAGAGATCAACGATGCCGGTCTCGTCTGGGGTCTAGATTCCAGTCGTGACAAAGTTGGTATCATAGCACTAGGTTAAATTATGAGAATAATGAGTTCACATCAACCACATTGAGTAGTTTCTAAGTTATGGTAGTGAAGTGCACCACTCTCCTGGATTAGAGACTGCATGATGCGTAGGAAAATTTCCCTTCTTCTGATCTTATCATGCTTTTCCTAATGTCTGATTTCTTGGTGTTATGAGCGTGTAACATCAATTATTATTGTTTTCAGAGAATGAATACTTGGAGGAATGTTGGTCAGAGGAGAGGAGGAGCAGCTGCTGGGAACAATCAAGTTCCACCCCAGGATCCAGCTGAAGGAGTGGATATACCAGTTAGCCCAGCTGGGTTGACTGATGCTGAGGTGAGGGCATCCCTGACCAAGATGGCATAGGCCATTACTATGCAGGCCCAGGCTATGACTGCCCAGGTCAACTGGCAGAATGTTCAGAGGGAGAACCCATCGGTTCATAGCATGGCTGACAGGCTGAGAGACTTTATTAGGATGAATCCTACTATTTTCATAGGGTCCAAGACTTCAGAGGATCCCCAGGAGTTTGTGGATGAGGTGCATAAGATTTTGGTGGCTATGGGGGCCGCAGATACTGAGATGGCTGAGCTGTCTTCCTATAAGCTCAAGGATGAGGCACAGACTTGGTACAAGATGTGGCAGGATAGACGAGCTTTGGGCGGAGTTCTAGTCACTTGGGAGCTGTTTAAGATAGCCTTTCTGGAGAGATTCTTTCCTAGAGAAATGAGAGAGGCCAAGGTTGAGGAGTTTATCAACCTTAAGCAGGGATCTATGATAGTCAGGGAGTATTCTCTGAAGTTTGTTAAGCTATCCAAGTATGCTACTTTCCTTAGTATCTAACAACAAGGATAAGGTGAGTACTGAAGTTTGTTAAATTATCCAGGTATGCTTCTTCCCTTGTGTCTAACAACAGGGATGAGATGAGCAGGTTCCTCACAGGAATCAATGGAGATTTGGAGGAGGAGTGTCGGTCTGCGATGCTCCATGATAATATGGACCTCTCCAGGATGATGGTGCATGTCCAGCAGGTAGAGGACAGCCGCAAAAAGAGGGGTATTCGTGATGCTAGGAGGCCTAAGACTCAAGATCAGGCAGGTCGCAGCCATGGAAGCCACAGAAACAATGTTGGCGTGCGTGAGCAGCCCAGGTTCAAGAAGGGCCAACAGAGTTCTGGGAACTCTAACTTTCAAGGGAGTACAACACCTAGAGGAGGTAGACCTGAGCCTAAGAGGGGCAATGGAGGTCAGATTCAGAGTCCTAAAAAGAATTGTGTGAAGTGTGGCTGAGCTCACAGTGGAGAGTGCAGACAGGGCACTAATGCCTGCTTCGGTTGCGGTAAGAGTGGGCACATGGTTAGGGACTGCCCACAGAATAGAGGTTAGGCTGGAGGTAATGCTCAGCCTAGGCCTAATCCATAGGGTGCAGCAGCAGCCGAGCCTCCTAAGAGGACCAGGTTCTATGCCCTGAAGGGCAGGGAGGAGCAGGAGAAGTCCGCTGATGTGGTCACAGGTATGCTGCAAGTATTCTCAACTTCTGTTTATGCTTTACTTGATCCAGGGTCTACGCTTTCCTTTGTAACTCCTTTGCTTGCTCTCACTTTTGAGATATTGCCTGAAGTTCTGCATGATCCTATAGTAGTTAGTACACCTTTAGGATAAAATGTAAGAACTGATAGAGTCTACAAGGATTGCCCAATAGTGATAAGTGGTAAGACTATGTGTGCAGACTTGGTTAAGTTACCCATGCATGATTTTGATGTTATTCTTGGCATGGACTGGATTCACAGTTGTTATGCTTGCTTGGACTGTCGTAGTAGAGAGGTGAGATTTCGTTTCCCTAATGAAGAGGAGCTAGTCTGGGAGGGGTACAACTCGAGTCGTCCTAACCTCTTGATTTCTAACCTTAAGGCCAATAAAATGGTGTCCAAGGGGTTATTGTGTCATCTTGTGAGTGTTAATGATTTAGATCATGACATTCCTTCCATAGACTCAGTACCTGTAGTGAATGAGTTCCTAGATGTATTTCCTAATGATTTACCTGGATTCCCTCCCCCTCGAGAGATTGATTTTGGTATCGACTTAGAACCCGATACTAAACCAATTTCAATTCCTCCTAACAGAATGGCTCCAGCTGAACTCAAAGAGTTGAAGTTGCAGTTAAAAGATCTCACTAACAAGGGTTTCATTCAGCCGAGCATATCCCATTGGCGCACTCCAGTGTTGTTTGTGAAAAAGAAAGATGGAACCCTTAGAATGTGTATTGATTATCGGCAGCTCAACAAAGTCACTATAAAGAATAAGTATCCACTTCCCAGAATAGATGATTTGTTCGATCAGCTCCAAGGGTCTAGTTTCTTCTCTAAGATTGATCTTCGTTCAGGGTATCATCAGCTTAGGGTTAGGGATGGAGATATCCCAAAGACATCCTTTCGTACCCGTTATGGTCACTATGAGTTCTTAGTCATGTCATTTGGTCTTACGAATGCACCTGTTGCATTTATGGACCTCATGAATCAAGTCTTCTGTGAATACCTTGACTCTTTTGTCATTGTATATATTGATGACAATCTCATCTACTCTAGGACCAAGGAAGAGAATGACCAACATTTGAGACTAACCTTGCAGGTACTTAGACAACATTAGCTGTATGCCAAATTCAGCGAGTGTGAGTTCTGGCTTAGATAAGTGACCTTCCTGGGTCATGTTGTTTCCGATCAGGGCATGGAGGTGGATCCCAGGAAGACTGAGGCTGTAAATAACTGGCCAAAGCCTCTTACTCCCACTGACATCTGTAGTTTTTTGGGATTGGCTGGTTACTACCGCAGGTTTGTGGAGGGTTTTTCTTCCATTGCTGCCCCATTGACAGCTTTGACTAAGAAGAAAGCGAAGTTTGAGTGGACGGAGACTTGTGAGAGGAGTTTCCAGGAGCTCAAGGACAGACTCACTTCAGCCCCGGTGCTTATTTTGCCTAAGTGTGGTGAGAATTACACTGTTTATTGTGATGTATCTAGGGTTGGTTTAGGTTGTGTTCTTATGCAGGTTGGTAAGGTGATAGCCTATGCATCCAGACAGCTCAAGGTTCATGAGAAGAATTATCCCACTCATGACCTGGAGTTGGCAGTTGTGGTATTTGCACTGAAGCTGTGGAGGCACTACTTGTATGGAGTGCATGTGGATGTATTCACAGACCACAAGAGTCTCCAGTATGTGTTCACACAGAGGGAGTTGAATCTACGTCCAGGTAAGGCTAATATTGTAGCTGATGCTTTGAGCAGGATGAGCATGGGAAGTACAGCCCACATTGAAGATGAGAAAAAGGAGTTGGTGAAAGATGTACACAGACTGGCCAGACTGGGTGTGCGATTTGTTGACTCTACTAGTGGGGTGTTTCAGTTCATCCTAGTTCTGAATCATCCTTGGTAGTTGAAGTCAAGCAGGGTCAGCATCTAGATCATGTGTTGATGGAGCTGAAGGACTCAGTGTTGATGAAGATGAATAAGTCTTTCACTTTGGGAGGTAATGGCATACTTAGATACCAAGACAGGCTGTGTGTACCAGATGTGGATGATTTGCAAACCAGGATTGTTGCAGAGGCCCATGGTTCCATATATTCCATACATCTAGGTTCCACCAAGAGGTTTCATGATCTTAAGCAGATTTTTTGGTGGGATGGAATGAAGAAAGACATTGCAGAATATATGGCCAAGTGTCCTAATTGTCAGCAGGTTAAGGCTGAGCATCTTAAGCCTGGCGGTCTGACTCAGATTATTGAGGTTCCGACTTGGAAATGGGAGGCCATTAATATGGACTTCGTGGTTGGTCTTCCGAGGACTAGGAGACAGCATGACTCCATATGGGTTATTGTGGACAGATTGACTAAGTCTACCCACTTTATCCCTGTGAAGTCTACTTACAGAGCCGAGGATTATGCGAGACTCTATATTGATGAGATTGTAAGATGGCATGAGATTCCTTTATCTATCATTTCATATAGAGGAGCTCAGTTTACTTCACATTTCTGGAGATCTTTCCAGAAGAGCTTGGGCACGCAGGTAAAGCTTAATACTGCCTTTCATTCTCAGACTGATGGGCAGGCAGAGCACACCATTCAGACGTTGGAGGACATGTTAAGAGCGTGTGTGATTGACTTCAGAGGTAGCTGGGATGACCATCTGCCATTGATAGAGTTCTCGTATAATAATATCTATCACTCCAGTATTAGGATGGCACCGTTTGAGGCACTGTATGGTAGGAGGTGTAGATCTCCAGTTGGGTGGTTCGATGTTGGAGAGTCATCCATTTGGGTCCAGAGATCATTTATGAGGCCTTAGAGAAGGTCAGAGTGATTAGGGACAGGTTGGCTACTGCTTACAGCCGATAGGAATCATATGCAGACAACAGAAAGAGGCCCTTAGAGTTTGATGTTGGTGACCAGGTCTATCTGAAGATATCACCTATGAAGGGGGTAAGGAGATTTGGCAGGAAGGGGAAGCTGAGTCCGAGGTATGTTGGGCCATATGAGATCCTACAGCGTGTGGGTGAGGTGGCCTATGAGTTAGCATTGCCTTCGGAGCTAGCTTCTGTTCATCCAGTCTTTCATGTTTCTATGTTGAAGAAGTGCCTAGGTGATCCAGCATCGGTTCTACCTGTTGAAGGTTTGGGGGTTGATGAAGACTTGTCTTATGAGGAGGTACCTGTTGAGATCTTAGACATACAGGTCAAGCGGCTGAGGAACAAGGAGATTGCCACAGTGAAGGTATTGTGGAGAAATCATCTTGTTGAGGGTGCTACGTGGGAGGCTGAGGCCGACATGAGATCCCGCTACCCTTATCTTTTCAGCTCTTAAGGTTAGACTTCCTACTCTTAAGTCTAAGTTTCCTTATCTCTCCGTATTTTGTTGCTATTGCTTGACTATGCATAGTGATTACGTTATGATATGACTGGCATTACGATATGTAGTGGTAGTGTCATTCGGGTATGAATGTTCCTAAGGGGGGATAATGTAACAACCCTAAGAAAATGAATAAGATAAATGCTTAAGGTGTCAAGATACTTGCGATTAGACCAAGGTTCACACGGATTGATACGCGTAGAACCAGACCTCAGAACCCTTACTACGGCCAAGCCAACTAACTTGGGGAGTTAATTGAGCTTGGAAAGGTTGGAACCAACCATGTAGGGCTCTCTAAACGAAGATTTAATCGAAGTAGTCTTTACCGGACTTAAAAAGAAGAAATCTTGAGTTTTGAGGGTCCAGGGGTAAAATGGTCTTTTCCAGGATAAGGGTAATATTGTAATTACCCAAAGGAATTAATTAATTAATTAATTAATTAAAGAATCAATTCGGATTGGGTCGACCCGAAGTGACCCGTTTTCGCGAAAAGGTGTCACTCGGGTTCGAGCCCCACTGGAAGCAACGAATTGATGATTTAATTATCAATTAAAATCTGATTTTTTGTAAGGGCAAAATGGTCGTTTCACGTATAATTAAATAAATCAGATTTTTGTTTGTTAAGGAGAGTCCTAAATTGACTAAGTCATCCTCTAATCCTAAACAACTTCACACATTTCACTCTCTCACGTCTATCACCTCTTCACGCTCAAAAACTCTCTTTCACGTTTGCTCTCTGCCAAATTAACTTGAAGAACTGAAAATACATCAAGAGTTCTTCACACTTGAAGAACTCACATGAAATTTTAAGAAAAACAAAGTAACCAAAAACGTTAAGGCAAAGAGAAGATTCCGTCGAGTTGGTGGTGAAACTTGAGGAGGCTTGGACTGATTTTTGGAGAGGGTTTTGGGCAGAAACTTCTAGGTTTGAACATCAATTAAGGTATGGGTTTCTTCTCTCTTGGTCCCTTTCCCAAGAGACCCCTTAAGATTCAAGATAATCATTCCGAAAACTAGGATTGTTCCACGTTGCATGTCCCTGTCACTAGCTCCCAATGAATTATAGGTTGGGTATGTTTGCTGGTACAAAGTAGGGATGAACTGTGTTTTCGTGATGTTTATGTGTAAGTATGCATGTTCGGAATTATGTGAATATTGAATATGATGTCCAAAATCATGTGAAAAAAATGATGTGTGTGTGTGCAACGTTGGCAGTGAATGTACTCACTGTTGGAAGTGTGAATTAGCATGTTTAATCTAGGTATTTTATGTGCAAAAGTTGTACACAACGTGATGTTCATTGTAGTGAAATGTGGCTGATTTTAATAACAATCTTTTAGCCAAATAAACTTATGAAAGATGCGCCTAAAAATGTGTTAAAATGATTTATGAATGCACCCTATGAATCATGTGAAAACGTTGATGAAAATGAGTTGAAAAATGACCAAAATTTCCAGCAACTATGCAATATTAATTTGGACTAAAGCTTAACAAAGAAATCTGGAAATTTGAATGAATTTTAAAGGGGTGAGGCCACAAGGATTTGAACCTGTGACCTCACCCGTTAGGCTACTGTAATTCGTGGAAAAAGGGATGAAAAATGGGGCTGGGGGGAATCGAACTCGCGTCACTGGATGAGAAAGAGGAGAACAATAAATTAAACAAATAAATGGGAGGCGTGGTAATTGAACCCACAACCTCCAGGTTGCGAAGGAGAGAATAGAAATTAAAGAAAAAGAAAGTGTGAGGCGTGGGAATCGAACCCACGACCTCAGGGATAGAAAGGGAGGAGCGAAATTAATTAAGAAAATGAGGTGAGGCTGTGGGGGCTCGATCCCACAACCTCACTGCCAAAACGCCTAGCCTAGTGAATTTAATAAAAAAATAAGATAGGAGGTTGTAGGGGTTCGAACCCACCACCTCACAGCCTCTAGAGAAATTAAAAGAAATAATAAGGAGGCTGTGGGGGTTCGAACCCACAACCTCCCAATTCCCCAGCGAAATAAATAACAAAATAAAAGAGGCTGTGGGGATTTGATCCCACAACCTTTTGGTTTAGGCGAAATTGGACAAGAAGACTTTAAGGAAAAATAAAAAGGGGTTGTGGGGGTTCGACCCACAACCCTTCGGCCAACTTAAGAAGAAAACCAAGTAGAAAATTAATGATACAATGTTAATGTTGGGGTTCAATCTAGAGTCCCAATGTCATGGAGATTAAAAATAAAGTCAATGAAAAATGTAAATGTTATCCAAGTGATTCGAACTTGGGTTTCCTTGCCCAAACTTCCGTATTGATAAATAAGTCATACGTGAACAAAATATCCAAGAATAATGCCACCTACTTAGATCGAAATTAAGATCTTGGCATATATACAAGATACATAATTCTTGTACTACATAATCTTAGGAATGTATGAATCACTTAACGAATTATGAATGAAGCCTCATGGCTTGTGTGTATAGACTCATAAGTCTAACATACGTTTTAAAGAAGTGAACCTAAGATGTATGTAATGAAAGGATGTAACCCTAGAAGGGTTAAGTATGAGTGTAAAACACACTAAATGGCCTAGTGCATTGGCATACGATGAAATGACTATTATGTAATGAAATGACGAAACCCTAGAAGGGTTAAGTAAGAGTGTGAAACTCACAAATGGCCAAGTATATTAGCATATGATGAAATGAACATTCACATAAAATGGGGTGAGTAATTATGAAGAGTAAATGTGCTAATGTTAATGAATGTGGTGACAACATGATATGAGGCTAATGTAAAAGATGAGAACAATCTCAAATTAGCCTAAGTAAATGTTACCAAAACGTACTCACCTATGAGAGTGTAAAGTTAATAAAGAGACCAGTATCTATGAACACTCTAATGAAAGTATTGAGATTAACACACTTAATACTAATGATGAGATGAGAAATCATCTATTGAGCTATGATGTCCTCATACTAGAAGCCAACTTCCATGACGTATGAGTTGAATGTAATGGAACTTTATACTGAGCACCGATAGACTAGCTATGAGCGGTGATGCCTTCTTTAGGGAAGGGCGGAGGTTCACGTAACTCTCACGAGATGAGACTTTCTGGCTTGCCGGGTATGGGCTCCTTATATCTCCTGGTCTTCGAACCTATACTGCCAATATAGTGATCTGGTGGGGTTATATTCCCATGTACTCTAGCATGTTTTTGGGTCATTTTGGCCGCTGATTCCACCTCTTTTCGGTGTGGGGGAGACACTGGATTTCATGATGCTCACATGATCTATGTCGGTTAAAGTTAAAGTTCCCAATGAATGAATGAGGCCAGCCTCAAATGAAGCACATAATGAAATGAATGATACCAAAGGTGCTAGGATAGGATAATCAAGAGGTGAGCTAGACTCAGGTAATGACACTAAGTTATTCTTGATCATTGCACAGCCAACCCGATGAAAGTCTTAAACTACACCCTAGGTATAGCTGGTGTTTACACTGGCCTATGAATGAAATGAAATAAAGTACGTATGAATGAATGAAGCAGACTCTGTGTTTGCTAATGAAGACTCCCTAGTTGAGGTCCCATATGTTGAGCCCTCATTCTGGAAAGTCTTAATGTCAAGTCCATGATTCCAAGGTCTCATGGCATATGAATGAATGATATGAAAGAAGCTATGTGCTATATGTTATGTGCTATGATATGTTCTATGTGTAAGATGTTATGTGCTCTATGCAATATGATATTTATGATGATGCATGTTACTCTCATGGCATGACTTTCCTAGTCCAAATTTGGAAAGCTCATTGACTTTCCTAATCCAAATTTGAAAAGCTCACTGACTTTCCTAATCCAAATTTGGAAGGTTCACTAACTTTCCTAATCTCAATTTGGCAAGTTCACTGACTTGACTTTCCATAATCATGTTGTTAGGAAAGAGCTATCTTTTCTCATGCATGTCCTTGGTGTTTGCTTGCATATACCCATACTTAGTACAAGTGTGTACTAACCCTATACAATTCTATAATTTTAGGTGCAGGCAGAGGTGGACGCTAGAGCTACACGTTGACGCTGAAGTTATCCGGACGTCGAACATTCATCCAGACTTGGTAGGCCCTCATGCTTTCGAGAATGATGCCATTTATATTCTAGCTTAGTTTTAGAGTTGAGCTAGTGGAGCATGTTCCACTAGTGTTTCTTTCCTGTTTTATTCAGACATTGTATTGGTGCCATTTTGGCAAGTACATCTTTTTTACTATATTATACTATTTCTTTCATTTGATGATCTTAATATTAGATGGTTGATGGTGAACAATTATGTAATAATGAGAATGTTTAATAAGTATGTTAAGAAACAAAAAGTTTCAAATTTCCCCCTAAAATTAACCTAGATGAAGTAAGAATGACGTAAGTAGGCTTGTCTGCGACCTCTGAGAGATCAGCGACGCCGGCTCGTCTGGGGTCTAGATTCCAGTCGTGACATTTTCAGCATAGACTAGTGGATCCACTTAGTAGTTCAAGTTCTATACTTATGGCAAGGTATAGGACGACTTTGGAAGCTTGTATCATCACAATAGCTCTTACTTGATTATTGTCAGTTAGAGAAACTCCCACAACAATATTTTGTATCTTTATATACATCAAATATATTTGTATTTTCATATACAAACAGAGTTCATATTGTATCTTTGCATACATCCAGATATTATTGTATTTCTAAATACACGGAGTTGAAAAATATCTTTTAAAGCTTTTCTTTATTTTGCACTTGTTTTAAACTGCTTTATTTTGGAATGAGTTCAGTTATGTTGAGTTGAGTTGAGCTAAGTAAGTTCTTCAGATTCCTTTCAAGCCTATGTTGTATTTAGCTTTCCAACTCGCATATGCGTACATTCAATGTACTGATGCCAGTTGACCTGCATCGTATTATGATGCAGACATAAGTGACTAAGATCGGCATCCAGCGTATCATAGATCTAGTGAGCAGCTCAAAGTGTGTTGGTGAGCCTCTTGCATTCCAGAGGAATCATTTTATTGCTTTCAGTTTTATTTTCAATTTAGTAAGATGTTGTGGGGTTTGTCCCAACATCCATCTCAGTTGTTTTAGAGGCTTCATAGATAGTCAGATAGTTAGTTATGAGTCTTTTAGCTTTGTATTTGTGATGTTTTGCTATGAGACTTGAGTAGCCATTTTGGCCAGTTGAATGCTTCTTTTGAGAATGCTTCTTTTAAGACATTCCCAGTTTATATTACAAGTTCTTTATTTAGACTATTCATGTTGTTTAAGTCTTCTGCTGAGTAAGTAAGTCAGGCCACGAGTTCGCTTGAGACCATCAATGGTCTTCGTGTGCCATTCCCGCCCATGGTGTATGCTTGGGGTGTGAAAGTAGCGCACAGTATGTGTTAGTAATTGGAAGGTATTGAGCATTGAACATAGGGTTTGAACAAAACATATAATTGATCAAACCATAACTGAGAAATAACATAATCTTAACATGATGGAAATCATATATATCATCATATATATAAAAGAGAACCCTAAGACCGCCTACATAGGGCCTCCACAAACCAGAATTCCCTTTTAATTAATTTATTTAGAAAACTAGCCTACCCATTTCATGAAAAAATGTGAATTTATGAGAAATGGTCACTTTTATGAAAAGTTGTGACTATTATGATCATTGCAACTTTAATATATAAAGTTGTAACTTTTTTGAAAAGTTGTGACTTTTATGAAGAGTTGCACTTTATTAATGAGTTGCGACTTTTATGAAATATTGTGACTTTTATGAAAGGTTGTGATCTTTGCAAAGGGTTGCAACTTTTACAAAGAGTTGTAATCTTTTAAATAATGCACAATAAACATATATTCAAACTATCCTGTGTTGTCTATAAATAGAGTGATTTCCTGCTACAATTATTTGTAGGTTTTTTCCCGTTGTTGGGTCGTCGAATTAAAATACATTAGTTAAGCATCTTATGAAGTTTGTATAATTCCTCAAAATTTTCAACCTCCCATTTTATGGAGCTTAATCTTTACTATAACTCATTGTGATTCATGTAATTATGATATTTCTTTTTGCTATTTTGGTGTCTTTTTATTAACATTGTTAAAAGTTTCACTGAAGATGATTGAAAATTTATATTCTCTTTTGTCCCTTTCTACAGTTTTTTTTTTTAGATAAACAGAAAAAATCGAATTTGAATGCAATGCCACGTTACTACTCTTGCACCTCTCATTCCACAACTGATAACGCTATTGAAATGGTTGAATTCAGTAGATTTGGTTTTTTAGTAAATAAAACTTTTATTTCTGCCACTATTATTTGTAGGTGTTTTGTCTATAGGGGAGTCGAATTGAAATACATTAATTAAAATTCTCATGAAGTGTGTCATTCCTTAAATTTCATGAAGCTTAATCATTTGTTGTAAGTCATAGTGATTGGTGTATCTATTGCAATTCCTATTTGCTATTTTGGTGACTTTTTTTAACTTTGTTAAAACTTCGATTGAGGATGATTGAAAATTTATCTTCTCTTTTATCACTTTCTACAGTTTTTTTTCATATAATTTTTTGGTAAATTGCTTGTTTGTTGTGCTATATTTGATAGAACAAAACAACAAATATGTGATAACTAATACAGAACCAATGATAAAGTTTGTTAAAAGAACCAAACAGATTGCTCTCTTTCTTGCAATGGTTCACATATTATTTTGATTTATTTTTCTTAGGTACAAATAAATCTTATGTCATTGCATTGTTCCTAGAATATTAGTCTAGACATAATTAGTCCACTTCTTTGGTCGCAAGTTAAGTAATTTGACATATTTCTTCGTCTCTTCCTTTTGAGCTTAATAAGACATCATGTTTTTTTAAAACTAACAAATGTCCAAAATACACTATAAAAAAATAAAATATTTATCAACAATAAATTTGCACATTAACAAAGAGTGCTAGAGCTTTTACAAACATTATTTAATTGTCATTAGATTCAATGTTGCTGTAAACTTTAGGGACATTTATATGGAGTACCACTTGCCTTTGAAAATAGATATTAAGCAACAATTCAGCTATTAAATGTCATCAAAGATCATTTTAACGGTAGTGATAACTCTTCATTTTGATAATGTTTTTTATTAAGAAGTAACAACTCTTTCTTTTTGGATTATTTCAATTAAAATTGTGAACTGTAAATGTGGATACAACCCAATAGACTATCTTTATGAAAAATATGTTAAGCAACATGTCTTTTTCTTCTTGATTGCTAGGAAAATATGGTTGTCTTTATTATTATTTGTGGATATTTGTGAGTTCATGTTCTCACAAAATTATGTTGTGAAATTTAAATATGTTAAGTGTCAAAATTTTAGCTTAGAATATCCAACTATGAACGATCAAATTCAGATGTCACCTACTTCTTGGTTGATAATTACATTAATGTAACTGCATACTATGACCATAACAATAACTATGGTTCAATTCCAAATAAGTTGGGGCCCTAAGCAATATTAATGACTATTCTGAAACAATGAGGAAAAACATTTATGATACTAAAATTTTTAGGGTCATTTTTAAAACATACATGACACGTCACACTACAATATAGATCGATGGAGGTTCATAAAAAAGGAGCTGAAGGTCTTCCATTTTAGTTTTGTTAAATATTTTCTTTTATGGACGTGATGTTCCACTTTACTTGGGAGTAGTTTCGAGGCTTTTGGTCTCTTCTTTAACTTCTGATGTTGTTTTTCATAACTTTTATGAATTTAACAAATTTCATTACTTCTGACCAACTATTTCTGTGGAGATTTTTAGACTTCCTTCTTATACTAAAAATCTCTCTATGACTCATAATTTTTGTTTAAAAAAATAAAATTAAAAAATATAACACATTAAGATTTCGGAGAAATGCTTTGTGTTAATATAAAATATTCTTGAAAATGTAGAGTATGTAAAGAAAATATATGTAACATGTCGTAGTTCGTAATAGCTAAGAATTAGCTAAGGAACTAAAATTTATCATTTTTGGAAGGAATAGGAAAAATCTGGAAAATCTCCTAAGTTCAAAAAAAGTGATTTTTGGTCATTTTCAAACGGCCATAATTTCTAGCTTAGGATGAGTTAGAGTCAGTTCTTTATATGATTGGAAAGATCTTTCCAACGGCGCCGGGTTTGCACGATTTTAATATCGTATAAGGGCGATATGTCTTTCGGAAGTTTGGTTGTTGAAGTGAGAAAGCTCAATTCCAGATTTTAGTAACGACAAACTTGTCACTTCACCTATATATTTCCCAATTCATTTTAAAGTTTTATTAGGGGTAAAACTAAGCCTTAAGTCAGTTTTTGAAAAGTTATTCACGCTTAGGGCTTGGGAGAAAAGAGAAGAGAAGAAGGAGAAGGGGGAAAGACCAATAATTCATCAAGAACGCCAAGATCATCGAGTGAAATCCGTTGGGGTGATACCTATTAAGTTATGTGAGGTCTTTTTGTGTTGGGTTAGTTCACCCACACACCAACTTGTTTAATTTAACGAATTTTGAGTAGTTTGAATGATGAACATTGAAGTTATTAAAGAACAATGGTTGAATCCTTGTTGGTTGAGTTGTATTATTCCTTTAGTTGATTTAATTCGTGTCTCGGGGTTGTTTTTAGGGTCTAATTTATTGGGTATTGAGGTATTAGTGATCCTAAGTAATTGGGGAAAGATCCATGGAAGTTTAGTATGTTTAGAGTTGAAAAATGGAGAATAAAAGACCAAAATCCCGTATGACAAGCCTTGGGGCGCCGCGCCAACCAGAGCCCCTCTAGACAGAGTCTGTCCCTCAGGCTCTGGTGCACCGCGCCATCCAGAGCTCCTCTGGACAGATTCTTGTAACACTCTGAAAGTCTATGAGCTAATATATAGCTTCACATGATAAACTAAACTTTAAAACACTATTTCCAAGCCTAAAATAATGTTTATAAACCATTTAGGAAGTTTTAGAGTCAAGGTGTCAAGAAACGTCCATGATGTCCGAAAACTAGCAAAATTGAACTAGTAGACGTCCCTAGGTTGTGTGAAGGTTTGGGAGTGTCATATCAAGTATAAACATTGTAAAAAGGCTTTAAATAGGTAAAATATAGTATATAAGGTCTAAACGTCCAGTAAAGGCTCCCCAAGGACCACACAAAGGGTCCTTGAGGAGGACCGAACATGGGCAAGCAGGTTGCCAAAGAACCCTGCACACAGACAAGAAAGTGGAGGCTACTGCGCGTCGCGCAGACAACACGAGGAGGCAAAAAAGTTGCCTCGCGACGCTGTGTCTACACGAGGCTCACTGCCTCAACCCGTATTTCAAAAATAAAATATGGAATTGACCCCGCTACGCGCAGTCACTTCCCAGATTCGTTAGTGTCGTATTTTAAGCATTTTGACTTCACAAAAGACCCAACTAAGTGAAGGTGTTTTGGGTAATTTAGGGGGTGAATATATATTGACTAACGGTCATTTTTAAGTCATTTTTCACTCACTTAAATCAAATCCCCAAAACAAAACCCAGAAGCTCTCATCTCTTTCTACTTTCTCTCTCCCAAAATCCTCCATTGAAGAAGCAAGAAAGCTTGAGGAAGAAGAACGATTCCTCTGGATTTCACTTGGATTTCTTGGATAAAGCTTCATTAAGGTGTGAGTTCTTCACTCTTGGGATTCCTTTCCCTAAGAGGTTCTTTCAAAGTTGATTTCTAAATCACCCAATTCCAAGGGTTTTTCTCTACTAATGATTTTTCTTCTAAACATTGAATTGATGATTGATTATGACTTATTGTGATTGCCCATGGATAATTAAGTGTAGATTGTTGAGTAATTGATGTTAATTAAGGGAATTTTGTATGGATCATGTCCCTTTCCCCAAATCTTGGATCCTGCTTATAAATTGATGGGAGTTGATGAATGTATTGATTGTTAGACTTGTTTTATCTATTCTAATTCATCTATGGACTGCCTAGGTTAATGTATTGTTCAGATTGTATCTATTTCTCGATTAATTCATGAAGAACCTTATTTCCCCTAACCCTAGGTTATGAATTGAAGTTAATTGGGATAGTGATGATGCAATTGATCTAGTTATTGTATTAATTACGATTGAATGATATTACAACACCTATTACTGGATGAAATTGGTTGGTTGATGGTAAGACCATGATGATGGCTTTTTTAGGAGATTGGGTAAGTCTTTGTTATCCTAAACCTTTACTTCAATTGTGATGGCTTGTACTTGGTGATGAAGTTCAATTGAAGTATGTTTTGTCATTAGATTAAGTATGTGTGGTATGATGATGCAATTGAAATGTCTTGATTATGTGATTGTGAGATTATGCTTAAGATGTAATGATATAAGGTTGGTTATGAAGTAATTATATGCCTTACGATGATATGATGATGTTAATGTGATAATTTCACATATGAGGGTTGTATTGAAAGGATGTTCTCATGCAATTCCTATTGAGCTAATGACTATGACTATACAAGAAGCTATTCTCCTATGACCTAAACTAAGTTATGATTGTTAAAAAAAGACATTTCAAAGAGGTATTCTAGCTTAGCACCGAGTGTACTAGTAGTGAGGAGAGTCCCTTTCCATGTAGGAAAGGTAGGTTCACTATTGTACTAATGAGATTGGAGACTATAATGACAAAGGCATAAAGAGGGTCCCAAGTAATATGTCCTAGTTCTTGAACTATGTTGCCCCCATAGGAATACTAGTTAGTGGATCCACCTAGATGCTATGTTCATGTCTTGGACTACCTTGGCAAGTAGTCCGCCTTTCTTCGGTGTAGGGTTTTATGACACCGGATTCACATTAGCTCATATGGTCTACGTCGGTTAAGGCAAGATGTTACCGAAAGTAAAATGAAGTAACAAAGTGAACACTAACTAGGGTGACATAATGGGTTTGACTTAGTATAGGTAGGGGTATGGGACTCTACCTAGACATTGCACAAGTTGACTCTAAGAGGAGTCTTAGGAGGTTGTTCTTATGTATGATGTTATGAAATGTATGATGTTGACTTTATATGATGCTATTCTTACATGATGATGATTATTGATGAATGTGATATTGGTCTATATTACTAATTATGATGATATCTACTCATGATGTTACGTTATGCGAAGTTAGACATTGCTTGTAATCTTTCATTTGGTTTACTTGGTTGAGTAAGGTTATGAGGCTTTGCTTGGTCATTGCACATGTAGACTTGATGTTGGGTTATGAGTAAGGGTCTTGTGAGTAATGTAATGTTAAGGATGCTACTATACATTTTTACTTGATTATACTTGATGATGTTGATTTTGTGATAGATATGTCTTGTCTCAATGAATATGTGGTTATTGGCTTATATGGGTTCTTGAATATGCATTGAAGGCTTTCAAATGACTTGGCATGTCTTCTAAAGTAAATGTCCCTTTTTCATGCATGTTTCAAATGTTTTATGTGCATATGCCTATACTTAGTACAAGTGATGTACTAACCCATGCTTCTATGTTTACTATAAAATGTAGGTTTCGGCCGTTGAGAATTTAGAGGGCCATTGAAGAAGGCTTGGAATCCTATTCTCCAAGTTCGGTAGGTCCTCTCTTTCTGAGGACGATGCCATTATCTTTCCATTGGATATTGTTTAGTCTTAAAGACAATTTAGGTCATTGTCTTTCTTTGATGACTTTGTATATGCCTATATGAGGACTTTATTGAAATGAAGTATGGGTTATGCCCAATGTTGTACTCGTTTTAGATGGTTTAATATGAGATGTATCCTAGACATTCTTATGAATATATATTGCTATATAATGTATGTGAAGTAAAAGTAGAAGCCTATGTATTGCTTCCTATGCGAGGAGTCTATGTAAACTCCCTATATATATGTGTGTATGCGAGAGGTCTATGTAAACCTCAATGTAGAAGTAGATGAAAAGTTTTAAATTTTCCACAATTTAAGTTATGATATGTAATGACGAATGCTAAGAGGTTAGTCTTAGTCCTCTTCAAGGACGACGACACCGGTTACTTCTAGGGGGTGCTCCCTGGATATGCCAATTATGTCTGTCAAGCTCTGGCACTCCGCGCCTCTCAAAGCGCCACGGATCATAGAGAGACCCTATTTTTGCCCCCATCTTTTGGTACTAGTTCTTAAGTCTTGTTCCTAGAATTCCTAGTCGATTCCAATACTCTAAGGTACATCTGAGCATCATGAAATCATCCATAAACATGAACCTTGAATCCATAATCCAATTCAAGAAAAGTTAGGAATAAAGTCTAAGAATCTAAGTGTTAAGTCTTAAGGTTAAGAAGTAAGTCAAAGTAAAGTTTCTTATAATTTCCAAGAGTCTTATTTAAACATTTTAACTTCGTTTTAAGGCTCAAGTTTTGAGTTTAAAAAAGAGTAAAAGTTGAAGTCTTTCCTTCAAAAAAGTATACAGGAACTAAGTATTCTCTAAAGACTTGATTAAGATCAAAATTTTCAAGTCAAGCAAAGAGTAAAGAGTTAAATTCATTTCTCAAAAGATATAAGGAACTAAGTATTCCCTATAAAGTTTATAAATATTTTTTCATTTAAGTTAAGAGGAAACTAAGATTTCCCAAAAGATCATTGAACAAGAAAAAGGGAACATTGATTCCAAGAGACCTTTTAAAGGTAGGTGTTGAGCAATTATATCAATCCAAAGAAAGGAAGTTATTTTTAAAGCATGAGCTAACGTATCTTTTGGGAATAGTATTGAGCATTGATAGGGGATAAAATTTCATTTTAACTCAAGTCCCATGTAAACCATGTAGCCATCATGGGTGTTAACGGGTCATACTTTTTAGATGATCATGTAATCTAAGCTAGTGGATCCACTAAGTTAAGGAGTTCAATACGACGGCAAATTATAGGACAATTCTGTCAGCGTGGTCAAGAAGTTGTATCATCACTTAGGCTAATAGTGGTGGTTTTAGGTTAGAAAATCTCCCACATAACTACATTACTTTCATATATAAGAAAAGTTGAGTTTATTATGGCATTTCCATTAATGAGCAAAGTTTTTTTGATGTTTTATAATGCTTTTTGTGTATTACATATGTTTTTATTACCTTATATATATGCATTGAGTTGAGTATTCATGTGTTGTGCAGAGCCAATGTAAGTTCATCTTATTCTTATCAAGCTTAAGTGTTGTTAGCATTAAAACTCCCATAATCGTACATTCAATGTACTGATGCTAGTTGGCCTCTGCATCTTCTTATGATGCAAACGCAGGTAACTAGGACCAACATCCAGCGCCTCAGTGATCCAGTTTGAGCACTAAGAATTAGTGGTGAGCCTCCTTGAATTTCGGAGGATCCTTGTTATTGTTTTCCAGTCTTTTCATTATAGAATGTTGTGGGGTTTGTGTAACAACTCTAAAAGTGGATATGATAAGTAATGCTTAATGTGTCTAGAATGTCTACGATTAGACCGGGTTCACACAGATTTATGCGCGTAGAACCAGACCTCTGAACCCTTGCTACAGCCAAGACAACTAACTTGGGGAGTTAGTTGAGCTAGGAAAGGTTGGTTCCAGCCATGTAGGGCTCTCGAATACGAAGATTTACTCGAATGAGTCTTTACCGGACTTAAAGAGGGAAAATCTTAGGTTTGGAGGGTCTAGGGGTAAAATGGTCTTTTACCAGGCTAAGGGTAGTATCGTAATTATCCTAAATAGATAATTAATTATTTAATTAATAAGGTGGAGGGGTATTTTGGGGAGAGAGGGCCGAAAATTGGCTTCTTGAGTGAAGTCTTGCTCCACCCGGGTTCAAACCTAGGTGGAAGCAATGATTTAAATTGTTTTTATTTAAATTTGTAAATTAATTTAGTTAATTAATAATTATTAGCTGATTTGAGAAAAAGGAAAAATCCAATTTTTAATTAACTTAATAAAGAGTCCTAGTTTGACTAAGTCCTTACCTAAGCCTAAACTACTTTCACGTTTCACTCTCTCAAGTCTGTCTCACTTCACGATCATTATCTCTTCTCTTTCACGTTCTCTCTGCCTAAAAAACTACAAGAACAGAAAAATGACGAAATTTCTTCACACTTGAAGAACTCACAACAAAAATTATAAACAAACAACTAATCAAACACGTTAGGTAAAGAGAGGTGTTGTCCGTCGAATGGGTGTTGATGTTCTCGGTGTTGGACGTGAGTTTGGAGGAGAAACTATGGGCAGCAGGTCAAGGTTTAAACGTCAAAAAGGTATGGGTTTTCTTACTCTTGGTCCCTTTCCCAAGATACCCTTAAGATTCAGTCAGTTCTAATCCTAAAACTAGGATTTTCCCCCGTTGCATGTCCCTGTCACTAGCTCCCATTGATTCGTAGGTTGGGTATGTTTGCTAGTAGATAATAGGCATGT
Source organism: Solanum sitiens (assembly GCA_016801875.1). Classification (NCBI taxonomy): domain Eukaryota; kingdom Viridiplantae; phylum Streptophyta; class Magnoliopsida; order Solanales; family Solanaceae; genus Solanum; species Solanum sitiens. The sequence goes on from JABWTJ010000323.1 coordinate 139,677, forward strand.
AATGTGTTTTAGTGATGAATATATTCATGAATGTGTGTTTGGAATCGTATGAATGATAACCTATTTTTTCCAAAAATACGTGTATGTGTGTGCAATGTTAGCCGTGACTTGTTACTCTTGGGTTTAAGGCTCAAAAATGTAATCTTATGGTTGTATTCTTACGTGCACAAACTTGTGTAAATCATGATGTTCATATGAAGTGTAATATGGCGGATTTGAGGGATAAACTCTTGGCTAAATGAATCCATGAAAAATGCACCTAAAGACGTTCAAAATGAACCATGAAATTTTCCTAAGAACTAACGTGTAACTTGATGAAAAACATGCTGAAAAACTACAAAATTTCCAGCTACAAGTTGATGAATTTCGGTCAAGTTGAACTAGTTCAAAATGCAGTGAAAAATGATCTAAACAAGTGAGGTCATGGAGGATCGAACCCACGACCTCACTATGTTAAAAATCATGAAAATAAGTAAGTTAAAATAATATGGTGAGGGGGATTCGAACCGTGATCTTGGCTGGAAAATGAAATTATGAAAATAAGAAATGAGAGGAGTGGGATTCGAACCCACAACCTCTCAGTCAGACTTAAGGAAATTAAAAGAAAATAAATGTTGAGGCGTGTGGGAATTGAACCCACGACCTCTAGGCTGATTAAGGGAATTAAAGAGAATTATAAAGTGAGGCTGTGGGGATTCGATCCCACACCCTCATGGTCAACTCGGAAAAAGTCAAGGAAAAAGAAATTAAAATAAAAGGGGCTGTGGGGGTTCGATACCACAACCCCTCGGCCAAGAAAGAGAGAGTTTAAAGAAGAGAAATTAAAAGGAAATGAAGGTGTTGGGGCTCGATCTTGGGTCCCCAAGCCGTATGGATCAAACCAAAATAAATAAAAAAATGTAAGTGTTGTCCAAGGGATTCAAAATCGGGTTCCCTTGCCCAAATTCCGTATTGATACATAAGTCATACGTGAATAAATGTTCAAAAATAATGTTTCCTACGTAGATCGAAATCGAGATCTTGGCATACTTACAACATACATAAGTCTTATACCACATAATCTTAGAAAGATATGAATCACTTAAACGAACTATGAATGAAGCCTCATGGCTTTTATGTATAGACCCATAAGTCTAGCATACGTTTAGAAGTAAGTGAACCTAAGATGTATGTAATGAAATGATGAGATGAACAATGAAGGATAAGACCCTAGAAGGGTTAAGAAAGAGTGTGAAACACACTAAATGGCCAAGTGCATTGGCATATGATGAAGTGAACATTCACGTAAAATAGGGTGAGTAATTATGAAGAGCAAAATGTGCTAATGTTAATGAACATGGTGACAACATGATAAGAGGCTAATGTGAAAGGTGAGAACAATCTCAAATGAGCCTAAGTAAATGTTACCAAAACGTATTCACATGTGAGAGTGTAAAGTTAATGAAGAGACAAGTCTCTATGAACACTCTAATGAAAGTATTGAGAATAATGTATACTTATACTAATGATGAGATGAACAATCATCTATTGAGCTATGATGTCCTCATACTAGAAGCCAGCTTCCATAACGTATGAGTTGAATGTAATGGCACTTTATACTGAGCACCGATAAGCTAGCTATGAGCGGTGATGCCTTCTTTTGGGAAGGGCGGAGGTTCACGTAACTCTCATTAGATGAGACTGTCCGGCATACCGGGTATGGGTCTCCTTATATCTCCTAGTCTTCGAACCTATACTGCCAATATAGGGATCTGGCAGGGTTCATTTCCCATGTACGCTAGCAATTTTGGGTCACTTTGCCCGGTGATTCCACCTTTTTTCGGTGTGGGGGAGACACTGAATTTCATGATGCTCACATGATCTATGTCGATTAAAGTTAAAGTCCCCTAGTTGAGGTCCCATATGTTGAGCCCTCATTTTGGGAAGTCTTAATGTTAAGTCCATGATTTCAAGGTCTCATGGCATATGAACGAACGATATGAAAGATGTTATGTGTTATATGCAAGATGTTATGTGCTATATGTAATATGTTATGTGCTATGTGGAATATGTTATGTGTTTTGTGCAATATGATACGTATGATAATGCATGTTGCTCTCATGGCATGACTTTCCTAATCCAAATTTGGCAAGTACCCTGACTTTCCTAATTCAAATTTGGCAAGTCCCCTGACTTTCCTAATTCAAATTTGGCAAGTCCCCTGACTTTCCTAATCCCAATTTGGCAAGTCCACTAACTTGACTTTCCATAAATCATGTTGTTAGGAAAGAGCTATTCTTACTCATGCATGTCTTTAGTGTGTTCTTGCATATACCCATACTTAGTACAAGTGTGTACTAATCCAACAGAACTCTATATTTTTAGGTGCAGGCACAGGTGGACGTTAGATCTTACAGTACGACGTTGAAGCTATCCGGACGTGGAGCTTTCATCCGGATTTTGTAGGCCCTCATGCTTGTCGAGGATGTCTAATGTTATTATCTAGCTTAGATGTAGGCTTTAGCTAGTGGGGCATGTTCCACTAGTGTTTCTTTCTCGTTTTATTTCAGACATTGTATTGGTGCCATTCTGGCAAGTATACACTTAATTCAGTATTGAACTATTTCTTTTAGTTGATGATCTTAATGTTAGATGGTTGATTGTGAACGTACATGAATTTAAGTAGAATGATATACATGCATGTTAAGTAACAAAAAGTTCAAATTGTCCGCTAAAATTAACCTATATGAAGTAACAATGACGTATGTAGGCTTGTATGCGACCTCTGAGTGGTCAACGACGCCGGTCTCGTCTGGGGTCTAGATTCCTGTCGTGACAAAGTTGGTATCAGAGCACTAGGTTAAATTCCGAGGATAATAAGTTCACATCAATCACATTGAGTAGTTTCTAAGTCATGGTAGTGAAGTGCACCACTATCCTGAATTAGACACTGCATGATGCGTAGGAAAATTTCCCTTCTTCTGATCTTATCGTGCTTTTCCTAATGTCTGATTTCTTGGTGTTATGAGCGTGTATAACATCAATTCTTATTATTTTCAAAGAATGAATACTAGGAGGAACGTTGGTCAGAGGAGAGGAGGAGCAGCTGCTGGGGGCAATCAAGTTCCACCCCAGGCTCCAGCTGAAGGAGTGGATATGACGGTTAACCTAGCTGGGTTGACTGATGCGGAGGTGCGGGCATCTCTGCCTCAGATGGCACAGGCCATCACTATGTAGGCCCAGGCCATGACTGCCCAGGTTAACCGACAGAATGTTCAGAGGGAGAACCTACTGGTACGTAGCATGGCTGACAGACTGCGAGACTTTACGAGGATGAATCCTCCTATTTTCACAGGGTCCAAGACTTCAAAGGATCCCTAGGAGTTCATGGATGAGGTACACAAGATTTTGGTGGTCATGGGGGCCACAAATACCAAGAAGGCTGAGCTGGATTCCTATCAACTCAAGGATGTTGCACAGACTTGGTGCAAGATGTGGCAGGATAGCCGAGCATTGGGCGGAGTTCCGATCACTTGGGAGCTGTTTAAGACAGCCTTCCTGGAGAGATTCTTCCCCAGGGAGATGAGGGAGGCCAAGGTTGAGGAGTTTATCAACCTTAAGCAGGGATTAATGACAGTCAGGGAGTATTCCCTGAAGTTTGTTAAATTATCCAGGTATGCTACTTCCCTTGTCTCTAACAACAGGGATGAGATAAGTACTGAAGTTTGTTAAAATGTCCAGGTATGCTACTTCCCTTATATCTAACAGCAGGGATGAGATGAGTAGGTTCCGCACAGAAATCACAGAAGATCTGGAGGAGGAGTGTCGGGCTGCGATGCTCAATGATAACATGGACATCTCCAGGTTGATAGTGCATGTCCAGCAGGTGGAGGACAGCCGGAAGAAGAGGGGCATCCGCGATGCTAGGAGGCCTAAGCCTCATGATCAGGCAGGTCCTAGCAATGGAGGAAACATGAATAACTTTGGCATCCGTGAGCAGCCCAGATTTAAAAAGGGGCAACAGAGTTCAGGGAACTCTAACTTTCAGAGGAGTACAACACCTAGAGGAGGCAGACCCGATCCCAAGAAGGGCAATGGAGGTGATATGCAGCATCCCAGAAGTGACTATGCTAAGTGTGGTCGTGCTCACAGTGGAGAGTGCAGATAGGGCACTAATTCCTGCTTCGGTTGCGGTAAGAGCGGGCACATGGTTAAGGACTGCCTACAGAACAGGGGTCAGGCTAGAGGTAATGCTCAGCCTAGGCCTAATCCATAGGGTGCAGCAGCAGCCGAGACTCCTAAGAGGAACAGATTCTACGCCCTGAAGGAAAGAGAGGAGCAGGAGAAGTCCGCTGATGTGGTCACAGGTATGCTGCAAGTATTCTCAACTTCTATTTATGCTTTACTTGATCCAGGGTCTATGCTTTCCTTTGTAACTCCTTTGCTTGCTCTCACTTTTGAGATATTGCCTGAAGTTTTGCATGATCCTATAGTGGTTAGTACACCCTTAGGAGAAAATGTAAGAGTCGATAGAGTGTACAATGATTGCCCAATAGTTGTATGTGGTAGGACTATGTGTGCAGACTTGGTTGAGTTACCTATGAACGATTTTGACATCATTCTTGGCATGGACTGGCTTCATAGTTGTTATGCTTGTATGGATTGCCGTAGTAGGGTGTTGAGATTTTTTTTCCCTAATGAGGTAGAGCTGGTCTGGGAGGGGTACAACTCGAGTCGTCCTAATCCCTTGATTTCGAACCTTAAGGCAAATAAAATGATGTCCAAGGGGTTATTGTGTCATCTTGTGAGTGTTAATGATTTAGATCATGACATTCCTTCCATAGATTCAGTGCCTGTAGTGAATGAGTTCCAAGATGTATTTCCTGATGATTTGCCTGAAGTCCCTCCTCCTCGAGAGATTGACTTTGGTATCGACTTAGAACCCGATACTAAACCAATTTCAATTCCTCCTTACGAAATGGATCTATCTGAATTCAAAGAGTTGAAGCTGCAGTTAAAAGATCTCACTGATAAGAGTTTCCTTCAGCCGAGCATATTCCCTTGGGGCGCTCCAGTGTTGTTTGTGAAAAAGAAAGATGGAACCCTTAGAATGTGTATCGATTATCGGCAACTCAACAAAGTCACTATAAAGAATAAATATCCACTTCCGAGAATAGATGACTTGTTTGATCAGCTCCAAGAGTCTAGTTTCTTCTCTAAGATTGATTTTCGTTCAGGGTATCATCAGCTTAGGTTTAGGGATGGAGATATGCCAAAGACAACCTTTCGTACTCATTATGGTCATTATTAGTTCTTAGTCATGTCATTTGGTCTCACTAATGCACCAGCTGCCTTTATGGACCTCATAAACCGAGACTTCCGTGAGTAACTTGATTCTTTCGTCATAATATTCATTGATGACATCCTCATCTACTCTAGGACCAAGGAAGAGCATGAACAACATTTGAGACTAACCTTGCAGGTACTTAGACAACATCATTTGTATTACAAATTCAGCGAGTGTGAATTCTGGCTTAGATCAGTGACCTTCCTGGGTCATGTTGTGTCTGATCAGGGTGTGGAGGTGGACCCCAGGAAGACTTAGGTTGTGAAGAACTGGCCAAAACCTCTTACTCCCACCGATATCCGTAGCTTTCTGGGATTGGATGGTTATTACCGCAGGTTTGTGGAGGGTTTTTCTTCCATTGCTGCCCCACTGATAGCTTTGACTAAGAAGAAGGCCAAGTTCGAGTGAACGGAGACTTGTGAGAAGACTTTCCAGGAGCTCAAAAACAGACTCACTTTAGCCCCGGTGCTTACTTTGCCTAAGTGTGGTGAGAATTACACTGTTTATTGTGATGCATCTAGGGTTGGATTGGGTTGTGTTCTTATGCAGGTTGGTAAGGTGATAACTTATGCGTCCAGACAACTCAAGGTTCATGAGAATAATTATCCCACTCATGACCTGGAGTTGGCAGCCGTGGTATTTGCACTGAAGCTGTGGAGGCACTACTTGTATGGAGTGCATGTGGATGTGTTCAAAAACTACAAGAGTCTCCAGTGCGTGTTCACGCAGAGAGAGTTGAATCTATGTCAGCAGAGATGGTTGGAGCTGTTGAAGGACTATGATATGAATGTCCACTACCATCCAGATAAGGCTAATGTTGTAGTTGATGCTTTGAGAAGGATGAGCATGGGATGTACAACCCACATTGAGGATGAGAAGAAGGAGTTGGTGAAAGATGTACACAGACTGGCCAGACTGGGTGTGCGGTTGGTTGACTCTATTAGTGGGGGTGTTTCAGTTCATCCTAGTTCTGAATCATCCTTGGTAGTTTAAGTCAAGCAGGGTCAGCATCTAGATCATGTGTTGATGGAGCTGAAGGACTCAGTGTTGATAAAAATGAATGTGTCTTTTGCTTTGGGAGGTGACGGCGTACTTAGGTACCAGGACAGGCTGTGTGTACCAGATGTGGATGATTTGCGGACCAGGATTGTTGCAGAGGCCCATGGTTCCATATATTCCATACATCCAGGTTCCACCAAGATGTATAATGATCTTAAGCAGATTTATTGGTGGAATGGCATGAAGAAAGACATTGCAGAATATGTGGCCAAGTGTCCTAATTGTCAGCAGGTTAAGGCAGAACATCTTAAGCCTGGAGGTCTTACTCAGATTATTGAGGTTCCGACTTGGAAGTGGGAGGCCATTAATATGGACTTTGTGGTTGGTCTTCCGAGGACTAGGAGACATCATGACTCCATATGGGTTATTGTGGACAGGATGACTAAGTCTGCCCACTTTATCCCTGTGAAGTCTACTTACAGTGCCGAGGATTATGCGAGACTCTACATTGATGAGATTGTGAGATGGCATGGGATTCCTTTGTCTATCATTTCAGATAGAGGAGCTCAGTTCACTTCACATTTCTGGAGATCCTTCCAGAAGAGCTTAGGAACGCAGGTAAAGCTCAGTATTGCCTTTCATCCTCAGACTGATGGGCAGGCAAAGCGCACCATTCATACATTGGAGGACATGTTGAGAGCGTGTGTGATTGACTTCAGAGGTAGTTTGGACGACCATTTGACTTTGATAGAGTTCTCGTATAATAACAGCTATCACTCTAGCATTGGGATGGCACCGTTTGAGGCACTGTATGATAGGAGATATAGATCTCCAGTTGGGTGGTTCGTGGTTGGAGAGTCATCCATTTTGGGTCTAGAGATCATTCATGAGGCCTTAGAGAAGGTCAGAGTGATTAGGGACAGGTTGGCTACTGCTTACAGTCGGCAGAAGTCTTATGCAGACAACAGAAAACGACCCTTAGAGTTTGATGTTGGTGACCAGGTCTATTTGAAGATATCACCTATGAAGGTGGTGATGAGGTTTGGCAGGAAGGGGAAGTTGAGTCTGAGGTATGTTGGGCCATATGAGATCACAAAGCGTGTGGGTGAGGTGGCCTATGAGTTGGCATTGCCTACGGAGCTAGCTTCTGTCCATCCAGTCTTTCATGTATCTATGTTAATGAAGTGCCTAGGTGGTCCAGCATCGATTCTACCTGTGGAAGGTTTTGGGGTTGATGAAGACTTGTCCTATGAGGAGGTACCTGTTGAGATCTTCGACAGACAGGTCAAACGACTGAGAAACAAGGAGATTGCCAAAGTAAAGGTATTGTGGATGAATCATCTTGTTGAGGGTCCTATGTGGGAGGCCGATGCCGATATGAGATCCCGCTACCCTTATCTTTTCAGCTCTTGAGGTTAGACTTCCTACTCTTAAGTCGAAGTTTTCTTATCTCTCCATTCTTTGTTGCTATTGCTTGACTGTGCATAATGATTATGTTATGTTATGACTGGCATTGTGCTAGATAGTTAGTAGTGTCATTCGGGGACTAATGTTCCTAAGGGGGGGGGGGGGGGGATAATGTAACAACCCTAAAAATGGATATGATAAGTAATGCTTAATGTGTCTAGAATGCCTACGATTAGACCGGGTTCACACAGATTGATGCACGCAGAACCAGACCTCTGAACCCTTGCTACAACCAAGCCAACTAACTTGGGGAGTTAGTTGAGCTAGGAAAGGTTGGGTCCAGCCCTGTAGGGCTCTCGAATATGAAGATTTACTCGAATGAGTCTTTACCGGACTTAAAAAGGGGAAAATTTAGGTTTGGAGGGTCTAGGGGTAAAATGATCTTTTACCAGGATAAGGGTAGTATCATAATTACCCTAAATATATAATTAATTATTTAATTAATAAGGTGGAGGGGTATTTTGGGGAGAGAGGGCCGAAAATTGGCTTCTTGAGTGAAGTCTTGCTCCACCCGGGTTCGAACCTAGGTGGAAGCAATGATTTAAATTGTTTTTATTTAAATTGGTAAATTAATTTAGTTAATTAATAATTATTATCTGATTTAAGGAAAAGGAAAAATCAGATTTTTAATTAAATTAATAAAGAGTCCTAGTTTGACTAAGTCCTTACCTAAGCCTAAACTACTTTCACGTTTCACTCTCTCACGTCTATCTCACTTCACGATCATTCTCTCTTCTCTTTCACGTTCTCTCTGCCTAAACAACTTCAATAACAGAAAATTGACTAAAGTTCTGCACACTTGAAGAACTCACAATGAAAATTATAAACAAACAACTAATCAAACACGTTAGGCAAAGAGAGGGTTTCTCCGTCGAATTGGTGTTGAGGTTCTCGGTGTTGGACGTGAGTTTGGAGGAGAAACTTTGGGCAGCAGGTCAAGCTTTAAACGTCAAAAAGGTATGGGTTTTCTTACTCTTGGTCCCTTTCCCAAGAGACCCTTAAGATTCAGTCAATTCTAAATCGAAAACTAGGATTGTTCCCTGTTGCATGTCCCTGTCACTAGCTCCCATTGATTCGTGGGTTGGGTATGTTTGCTGGTAGATATTACACATGTAATGTGTTTTCGTGATGAATATATTCATGAATGTGTGTTTGGAATCGTATGAATGACAACCTATGTTTTCCAAAAATATGTGTATGTGTGTGCAATGTTAGCCGTGACTTGTTACTCTAGGGTTTAAGGCTAAAAAATGTAATGTTATGGTTGGATTCTTACGTACACAAACTTGTGTAAATCGTGATGTTTATATGAAGTGTAATATGGCAGATTTGAGGGATAAACTCTTGGCTAAATGAATCCATGAAAAATGCACCTAAAAACGTTCTAAATGAACCATGAAAATTTCCTAAGAACTAACGTGTAACTTGATGAAAAATATGCTGAAAAACTACAAAATTTCCAGCTACAGGTTGATGAATTTTGGTCAAGTTGAAGTAGTTCAAAATGCTGTGAAAAATGAACTAAAACAAGTGAGGTCATGGAGGATCGAACCCATGACCTCACTATGTTAAAAATCATGAAAAGAAGTAAGTTAAAATAATGTGGTGAGGGGGATTCGAACCGTGATCTTGGCTGGAAAATGAAATTATGAAAATAAGAAATGGGAGGAGTGGGATTCGAACCCACAACCTCTCAGTCAGACTTTAAAAAATTAAAAGAAAATAAATGTTGAGGCATGTGGGAATCGAACCCACGACCTCTAGGCTGATTAAGGGAATTAAAGATAATAATAAAGTGAGGCTGTGGGGATTCGATCACACACCCTCATGGTCAACTCGGAAAAAGTCAAGGAAAAAGGAATTAAAATAAATGGGGCTGTGGGGGTTCGATCCCACAACCCCTCGGCCAAGAAAGAGAGAGTTTAAAGAAGAGAAATTAAAAGGAAATGAAGGTGTTGGGGCTCAATCTTGGGTCCCCAAGCCGTATGGATCAAACCAAAATAAATATAAAAATGTAAGTGTTGTCCAAGGGATTCAAAATCGGGTTCCCTTGCCCAAATTTCGTATTGATACATAAGTCATACGTGAATAAACGTTCAAAAATAATGTTACCTACATAGATCGAAATCGAGATCTTGGCATACTTACAAGATGCATAAGTTTTGTACCACATAATCTTAGGAAGATATGAATCACTTAAACGAACTATGAATAAAGCCTCATGGCTTGTATGTATAGACCCATAAGTCTAGCATACGTTTAGAAGTAAGTGAACCTAAGATGTATGTAATGAAATGATGAGATGAACAATGAAGGATAAGACCCTAGAAGGGTTAAGAAAGAGTGTGAAACACACTAAATGGCCAACTGCATTGGCATATGATGAAGTGAACATTCACGCAAAATGGGGTGAGTAATTATGAAGAGCAAATGTGCTAATGTTAAGGAACGTGGTGACAACATGATAAGAGGCTAATGTGAAAGGTGAGTTCAATCTCAAATGAGCCTAAGTAAATGTTACCAAAACATACTCACCTATGAGAGTGTAAAGTTAATGAAGAGACCAGTCTCTATGAACACTCTAATGAATGTATTGAGAATAATGTATAATTAATACAAATAATGAGATGAACAATCATCTATTGAGCTATGATGCCTTAATACTAGAAGCCAACTTCCATGACGTATGCGTTGAATGTAATGGAACTTTATACTGAGCACCGATAGGCTAGCTATGAGCGGTGATGCCTTCTTTCGGGAAGGGCGGAGGTTCACGTAACTCTCATTAGATGAGACTGTCCGGCATGCTGGGTATGGGTCTCCTTATATCTCCTAGTCTTCGAACCTATACTGCCAATATAGGGATCTGGCGGTGTTCAATTCCCATGTACGCTAGCATGTTTTGGGTCACTTTGGCCGGTGATTCCACCTCTTTTCAGTGTGGGGGAGACACTGGATTTCATGATGCTCACATGATCCATGTCGGTTAAAGTTAAAGTTCCCCATGAATGAATGAGGCCAGACTCAAATGATACACAAAATGAAGTGAACGATACCAAAGGTGTTAGGATAGGATAATTAAGAGGTGAGCTAGACTCAAGTAATAACACTAGGTTATTCTTGATCATTGCACAGCAAACCTGATGAGAGTCTTAAACTACATCCTAGGTATAGCTGGTGTTTACACTAGCTTATAAATGAATGAAATGAAGTACGTATGAATGAATGAAGCAGACTATGTGTTTTCTAAAGAAGGCTCCCTAGTTGAGGTCCCATATGTTGAGCCCTCATTTTGGGAAGTCTTAATGTTAAGTCCATGATTTCAAGGTCTCATGGCATATGAACGAACAATATGAAAGATGTTATGTGTTATATGCAAGATGTTATATGTAATATGTTATGTGTTTTGTGTAATATGTTATGTGTTGTGTGTACTAATCCCATACAACTCTATATTTTTAGGTGCAGCCACAAGTGGACGTTAGAGCTTACAGTACGATGTTGCAGCTATCCGGACGTGGATCTTTCATCCGGATTTGGTAGGCCCTCATGCTTGTCGAGGATGTCTACTGTTATTATCTAGCTTAGATGTAGGCTTTAGATAGTGGAGCATGTTCCACTAGTGTTTCTTTCCCATTTTATTTCAGACATTGTATTGGTGCCATTCTGGCAAGTATACACTTAATTCAGTATTGAACTATTTCTTTCAGTTGATGATCTTAATGTTAGATGGTTGATTGTGAACGTATATGAATTTAAGTAGAATGATATACATGCATATTAAGTAACAAAAAGTTCAAATTTCCGATAAAATTAACCTAGATGAAGTAACGATGACGTACGTAGGCTTGTCTGCGACCTCTGAGAGGTCAACGACGCCGGTCTCGTCTGGGGTCTAGATTCCGGTCGTGACAGTTTTTCCCGACATTCATCATAGTATGTTTAGAGGCTTCATTAACGAATAGTCTGTCATTTAGTTCAGTTGAGTCTCTTTATTTACAGATATTTTATTTTGAGACTTAAGTTCCCTTTTGGCAAAGACAATTAATTTAAGTTATTTATGAGAATTTTCTTACTTTATCATTGAGTAAGTCTTCCACTGAGTTAAGTAAGACAAGTCAAGGGTTCGCTCAAGACCATCAATGGTCATTGGGTTCCAGCCACGTCCAGGGTGTAGGCTTGGGTGTGACAAACTTGGTATCAGAGCACAGAGTTCAAGATTACTAGAGAGTCTATGAAGTCGTGTCTGTAGAGTCTTAGTCATCGTGTGAAGGGTGTCACATCTATGATTAGGAGGCTACAACATTCAGGATTTCCTCACTTCTTTCATGTTCCTTTTAGTGAGTTAGAGTTTATCTCTAAAACGTTTCCCTCTAATTCATGTTTGCGCGTGTTTCAGATCATCATGCCTCCACGAAGAACAATCAGAGGTCGTCCAGCCAAAATAAATGTAGAGGAGCCGGAGGTACCTAATGCACACAAATTGCGACCTCAAGGCAAAGTTACCAATGCTGAGTTCCACGAGGCTATCCGGATGTTGAGCCAAGAGGTGACTATCCATGTCGGAAAACAAAGAGGAGCTCGACCATAAGGGGCGGACATTTCGAGGATTCAAGAATTCTTGAGAATGAATCCCACAAGCTTTTCTGGTTCAACCACTACTGAGGATCCGGAAAACTTTGTGGAAGAGGTGAAGAAGGTGTTTGAGGTGATGTATGTCGTCGATACAGAAAGGGTTGAGCTAGATGCATATCAACAGAAGAATGTGGCTAGGACTTGGTTCGACAAGTAGAAGGAGAGCAGAGATGAGAATGCACCATATCCAAGTTGGGCTGGTTTCGAAGAGGATTTCTTGGGACCAGAGGAGGATCCAGGATTTAAAGGTCGTGGGTGCCATATCGCGTTTAAATAGACATGTTCATTATATGATCAAATATTTAATCTATTTTGCCCTTGTAAATAGCAACTTGGGACTGTTGTTCGGTTATTCCTTTTTGATTTTATAAAGACAAATGAATCGTAAAGTAATATTACAAATTATTTCATTAAGGGTAAAAGAAAAATTATAAATTAAAGTTGTTTCTAATAGTAGAAAAACAATATTCTTTTGAAATAATCTAAAAAAGAAAGTGTATCACATAAATTATATTGAAGTGCTTAATATTTTATGTTTAAGATAAAAAAAAATTAAAAAAAGAAAGTAAAATAAAATTGTTTCACATGTTAATATTTGCATATTATACGATAAAGTAAAACATATACCATTGTATTGTGCTCATAGCCTAATGGTAAAAGTATCTGAAATAGCACCCACGTTGGGGGTTCGAATCCAAGTGGGGATTTTATTGCAAAAAAAATAAGAAAGAGAATTGCAGCATAAAATATGTATAATTAAAATGTATAGATCAAGATTCGATCCCGCATGTTTGGGGCAAAAAACTTAGCGTGCGACCAGTGGCACCATGCTTCAATTTGTTCTCTATGTGGCAAGTGTAATATTTATAAGATTTGATACATATATACATACATAAATGAAATTACGACTGCACATAGATCCGCCCCTACTTGGGACGTTTATTTCCCCGAGAACTGAAGGAGGGAAAGGTACGAGAGTTCCTTAGTTCGAAACAAGACTCCTTGAGTGTTCATGAGTATGGGCTAAAATTCACCCAACTGTATCGCTATGCTCCTGAGATGGTTAAAGATATAAGGAGCAGAATGAGCTTGCTTGTGGCTGGTTTGGGGAGTGCATCTAGTAAAGCGGGCAGAGCGGCAATGCAGATCAGTGACATGGACATATCTTGATTGATGGTTTATGTGCAGAAAGTTGAAGAGGAAAAGCTAAGGGACAGAGAAGAGTACAGAAACAATAAAGCCAAGATTGGGAATGAGTCTGGATAGCAGAAATGTTGTTCAAATCGGCCACAATTCCATAAACAAAAGAGGCTTGCATCAGTATTTGCTAGTGCTCTTGCACCCAAAAACATAGGTGAGCATCATGGCCAGAATTCCCAGAACTACAGAGCTAGGCCAGCACAGACTCAAGGAAGCATGGCACAGGGAGGTAGTTGGGCTCCTGCATATGCTAAGTGTGGTAGAACCCACACTGGTAAATGTCATGATGGCCAGACAGGTTGCTTCAAGTGTGGTCAAGAGGATCACTTCATGAGAGAGTACCCTAAGAACAGGCAAGGTAGTGGAAATCTGGGTAACACAGCTCAGTCTTCATCAGTTGCTCCACCAGGCAGGGCTGCACCTAGAGGAGCCACTTCTGGTATTGGCAGAGGGACAAACCACCTCTATGCAATAACTAGCTTCCAAGAGCAAGATAACTCTCCAGATGTTGTCACAGTTATGATCAAAGTCTTTAATTTTGATGTTTATGCTTTGTTAGACCCAAGATCAAGTTTATCTTTTGTAAGTCGTTACGTTGCAATCAGTTTGAGATTCTTCCTAAGAAACTTTCTGAACCTTTCTGTGTATCTATCCGTGTTGGGGAGTCTATTCTAGTGGAAAGAGTCTATTATGATTGTCCTATTTCTATCAATCACAAGAACATCATGGCTGACCTAGTGGAGTTAGACATGGTATATTTTGATGTTATTCGAGGTATGGACTAGCTCCATGCTTGTTATGCGTCAATAGATTATAGAACTCGAGTTGTCAGATTTCAAATTCCTAATGAGCTAGTCATAGCGTAGAGTAGTAGTTCAACAGTGCCTAAGGGTCGTTTTATTTTGTAGCTTAAGGTGACGAAGTTAGTTTCAAATGGGTGTATCAATCACTTAGTCAAAGTTAATGACTCAAGTGTTGAGGTACCTTCTCTTCTGTCAGTATCTATAGTAAAAGATTCCCATAAGTTTTTCCTGATGATCTACCCAAAGTCCCTCATGAGAGAGAAATAGACTTCGACATAAATATCTTTCTAGATACTCGTCCTATCTCTATTACTCCATATAGAATGGCACCAGCAGAGTTAAAAGAGTTAAAAGAACAACTGAAAGATCTATTACATAAAGGTTTTATTCGACCAAGTGTGTCTTACCTTGTGGAGCTTCGGTCTAGTTTGTGAGAAATAAGGATGGTTCCCTTAGGATGTGTATAGACTACCGTTAATTGAATAAGGTTACCATCAAGAATAAGTATCCTCTTCTAAGGATAGACAATCTTTTCGACCAACTTCTGGGTGCCACCTGTTTCTCGAAAATTGATCTCAAATCTGTCTACCAGCAATTAAAAGTTAGAGAATGTGACATTCCAAAGACAGCCTTTAGAACTAGATATGGGCATTATGAGTTTTTGGTTGTCTTTTGGGTTGACTAATGCACCAGCAGCGCTCATGGATCTTATGAACAGAGATTTCAAGCCTTACTTAGATATATTTATTATCGTATTCATTGATTACATACTAATCTATTCAAGGAATGAAGAAGATCATGCTAGTCACCTCATAATAGTACTTCAGACTTTGAAAGAAAAGGAGTTGTATGCCAAGTTCTCCAAGTGTGAGTTTTGACTTAAGTCTGTGGCATTCTTGGGCCACATAGTTTCCGGTGATGGGTTTAGAGTCGATACCCAAAAGATAGAAGTAGTTCAGAGTTAGCTTAGACCCACTTCTACAACAGATATTAGGAGTTTCTTAGGTTTGACTGGCTACTATAGAAGGTTTGTGGAGGAGTTTTCATCTATCTCGTCTCCCTTGACCAAGTTGACTTAGAAGACAATAAAGTTTCAATCGTCTAAAGCTTGTGAGAAAAGCTTTTAGGAATTGACTACAGTTGCGGTTTGGGCCTTAACGGAAGGTACTCAAGGTTATGGTGTATGGTGATGCATCAAGAGTAGGTTTGTGTGTTAATGAAGAAAGGCAACGTCATAACTTATGCCTCCAGACAGTTGAAAGCTCATGAGAAACAATACCTAACCCATGACTTAGAGTTGGCTGCTGTGGTTTTCGCCTTGAAAATATGGTGTCACTATTTGTACGGCGTTCATGTGGATATATTCACTGACCACAAGACCCTACAATATGTGTTCACCAAGAAGGAGCTCAATCTCAGGAAAACGAGGTGGTTAGAACTACTCAAGGATTATGACATGAGTATTCTTTACCACCCAGGTAAGGCTAATGTGGTTGTTGATGCCTTAAGCAGGTTATTCATGGGGAGTACCTCCCATGTTGAGGAAGAAAAGAGGGAGTTAGCTAAAGATGTGCACAAACTTGCACGCCTGGAGTCAGACTTATGGATTCCACAAAAGGAGGGATAGTGGTGACTAATGGGGCTAAATCATCACTAGTGTCAGAGGTGAAAGAAAGAAATATCAAGACCCCATTTTCTTTATTTTGAAGGCGAATGTTCATAAGCAAAGAGTATTGGCTTCTGAACAAGGGGGGACATGGTGTACTGAAGTACCATGGTATATTGTGTGTATCTAGGGTTGAGTGACTCCAAGAGAGGATCATGGAGGAGGCTCATAGCTCCAGATATTCCATTCATCCGGGTTCCACCAATATGTACCGCGATTTGAGAGAGGTATATTGGTGGGAAGGTATGAAGAAGGAAATTGTTGTGTTTGTTGACAAGTACTCGAATTGCTAGCAAGTCAAAGTAGAGCACCAAAGACCTGGAGGTATGGCTCAGAATTTAGGAGTTTTGGAATGGAAGTGGTATATGATTACTTCATCACAGGCTTGCCAATGTCTCGCAAGCAGCATGATTCTATTTGGGTAATTGTCGATAAAATGACCAAATCAACCCATTTTTTGTCGGTAAAGTCTACCCATATCGTCCGAGGATTTGCTAAGCTATACATTTAAGAAGTGGTTAGACTTCATATGGTTCCGGTCTCCATTAATTCAGATAGAGGTGCATAATGTACTGCTCAGTTCTTGAAGTCATTCTTGAAGGGTTTGGTTCGAAGGTGAACTTAAGCACTGCTTTTCATACTCAGATGGATGAACAAGAAGAGCATACTATTTGGACATTAGAAGATATGCGAAAGGCTTGTGTGATTGATTTCAAAGGGAATTAGGATGATCACATACCTCTCATTGAGTTCGCTTACAACAATAGCTACCATTCTAGCATCCAAATGGCTCCATACGAAGCTCTTTATGGGAGAAAATGTAGATCTCCTATTGGGTGGTTTGAAGTTGGTAAAGAAGGTTTGATAGGACTAGATCTAGTTCACCAAGCCATGGATAAGGTGAGAGTGATTCAACAGAGATTAAAGACGGTACAGATCCTCAAAAGTCCTACACAGATGTTAGGAGGAGCCCGTTGGATTTTGAGGTGGATAATTGGGTATATTTAAAAGTTCCACCCATGAATGGAATTATGAGGTTTGGTAAGAAGGGGAAACTTAGCCCCTGTTATATTGGACCTTAAAGAATATCCAAGAGAATTGACAATGTATCTGATGAGTTGGAGCTACCACAAGAGTTAGCAACGATTCATTCGGTATTTCATATATCCATATTGAAGAAGTGGATGGGTGATCCTTCATTGATAGTACCAACTGAAATGTTGGAATTAAAGATAGCTTATCATGTGAAGAGATCGTGGTTCGTATTTTGATCGCCAAGTTCGCAAGTTGAGAACAAAGGAAGTTGCGTTAGTCAAGGTCCTTTGGAGGAACCAATTTGTTGAAGAAGCGACTTGGGAAGCTGAAGAGGATATGAAGAAGATATATCCACATCTATTTGAATCCGTAGAGAATGCATGTCAAAGAACTAATTCTCTTCTTAATACTTTATGAACTATGAGTAACCATGATTGTTATTTGCTTTGGGATTGTTGAGTGTTAAACTTGATGTCACTATTCTTAGCATAGTGAAAGAAGTCTCATTCGAGGACGAATGTTCCCAAGGGGGAGATACTGTAACATGGCGTAGTTCGTAATAGCCAAGAATAAGCTAAGGAACTAAAATTTATCATTTTTGGAAGGAATAGGAAAAATCAGGAAAATTTCCTAAGTACAAAAAAAGTGAGTTTTGGTCATTTTCAAACGGTCATAACTTCTAGGTCATGAGGAGTTAGAGTCAGTTCTTTATATGGTTGGAAAGATGTTTCCAAAAGTGTTGGGTTTGCACGATTTTGATATCTTATGAGGGAGATATGACTTACGGAAGTTGGGATTATGAAGTGAGGAAAGCCCAACTTCGGATTTTAGTAAGGGCAAACTTGTCATTTCGCCAATCTATTTCCTAATTAATTTTAACTGTTTATTATGGGTAAAACTAAGCCTTAAGTCAGTTTAAGAAAAGTTATTCACGCTTAGGGCTTGGGAGAAAAGAGAAGAGAAGAAGGAGAACGGGGAAGACCAAGAATTCATCAAGATTATCGAGTGGAATTCATCGGGGTTGATCCCTATTAAGGTATGTGAGATATTTATGTGTTGGGTTAGTTCATCCACACACAAACTTATTTAATTCAGCGAATTTTGAGTAGTTTGAATAATGAACATTGAAGTTCTTGAAGAACAATGGTTGAATTCTTGTTGGTTGAATTGTACTGATTCTTGTTTTCGGGTTGTTTTTAGGGTCTAATCTATTGGGTATTGAGGTTTTTAATGATCCTAAGTACTTGGAGAAAGATCCATGGAAGCTTAGAAGGCTTCGAGTTTAAAAAACAGAGAAGAAAAGACCAAAATCCCGTATGACAGGCCCAGGGACGCCGTCCCAAGAAGATCCCCTTAGGACAGTCTCTGGCGTGCCGCACAAGCCAGAGCCCCTCATGACAGATTCTGTCGTTAGGCTCTGGCACTCTGCGCCTGTCAGAGCGCCACACACGCCTGGAGATCCCACTTTTACCGCATCTTTTTGTACTAGTTCCTAAATGATGTACATACAATTCCAA
This sequence comes from Solanum sitiens, assembly GCA_016801875.1. Lineage (NCBI taxonomy): Eukaryota > Viridiplantae > Streptophyta > Magnoliopsida > Solanales > Solanaceae > Solanum > Solanum sitiens. The sequence continues at coordinate 158,325 of JABWTJ010000323.1, forward strand.
GTTGATTCCAATACTCTAAAGTACATCTAAGCATCATAAAATCATCCATAAATATGAAATAATGAACCTTGAATCGATAATCCAATTCAAGGAAAGTTAATATTAAAGTCTAAGAAGCGAAGAGTTAAGTCTTAAAGTTAATAAGTAAGTCAAAGTTAAGTTTCTTTAAGTTTCCAAGAGTCTTATTTAAACGTTTTAACTTCGTATTAAGGAACAAGTTTCGAGTTAAAGAAAGAGTAAAAGTTGAAGTCTTTCCTTCAAAGAAGTAAAAGGGAACTAAGTATTACCTAAAGAGTTGATTAACATCAAAAGTTTCAAGTCAAACAAAGAGTAAAGAGTGGAGTTCATTTCTACAAAGATATTAGGGAACTAAGTATTCCCTCGAAAGTTTATAAATGTTTTTACATTTAAGTTAAGAGGAAACTAAGATTTCCCAAAAAGAGTTTTGAACAAGATAAGGGAACATTGATTCCAAGAGAGCTTTTAAAGCTAAGTGTTGAGCAATTATCGCAACCCAAAGAAAGGATGTCATTTTAAAAGCATGTGCTAAAGTATATTTTGGTAGTAATATTGAGCACCGATGTGGGGATAAGAGTTCATATTAACTCAATTCTCCATGTAAACCATGTAGCCATAATGGGTGTTAACAGGTCATACTTTTTAGATGATCACGTATGTTAAGCTAGTGGATCCACTAAGTTAAGGAGTTTGATGCGATGACAAAGTATAGAAAAGTTTTGGCAGTGTGGGAAAGACGTTGTATCACCAGTTAGGCTCATAGTGGTGGTTGTAGGTTAGAGAATCTCCCACAGAACTACATTACTTTCTTATATAAGAAAAGTGTAGTTTGTTATTGCATTTCCTTTAATGAACTAAGTTGTTTTACTATTTTAAAAAGCTTTATGTGTATTGCATTTATTTTATTTACCTTATATATATGCATTGAGTTTAGTAGGCATGAGTTGAGTTGAGCAGAGCCAAGGTAGGTTCATCTTATTCTTATCAAGCTTAAGTTGTTGTCATTCCAACTCTCATACTTGTACATTCAATGTACAAATGCTAGTTGGCCTGCATTGTCTTATGATGCAAATGCAGGTAACAAGGATCAGCATCCAATGCCTCGTTGATCTAGTTTGAGCACTCAGAGTAAGTGGTGAACCTCCTTGCATTCGGAGTATCCTTGTTATTGTTTTCCAGTCCTTTCATTATAGAATGTTGTGGGGGTTTTCCCGACATTCATCATAGTAAGTTTAGAGATTTCATATACGGATAGTCAGTCATTTAGTTCAGTGGAGTCTCTTTATTTTCAGATATTTTATTTTGAGACCTAAGTGTCATTTTGGCGAATACAATTAATTTAAGTTATTTATGAGAATTTTCTTGCTTTATTATTGAGTAAGTCTTCAGTTAAAAAGCCAGGCCATGGGTTCGCTCAAGGCCACCAATGGTCATTAGGTGCCGACCACGTCCAGGGTGTAGGCTCGGAGAGTGACAATATAAATAATACCAAATGATCATACGTAAGCTTAATAAAATAATTAAATCCCGTGTGAAGCACGGGTAATTCACCTAGTACTTGTATAGATATTGAAAAGAACTGAACTTAATGCAATGACCAAGTACAGAACATGTTGAGACCGAATATTATAGTATAAATGAAAACCTTGTCAAATGTACTAGAGTTTCACTGTGAGAGCTACTAGTAACCGACATAACCACCACGTGCGCTAACCGTGTTTTCTGATGTAAATGTCCATTCGATGGGCCCGATATACCTTGTCAGGGGTATAAAGGCAGGACTGATCTGATCACTAAAAAGCATGCCCAGAGAGGGGACTTAACCTTGAAGTGCACGTAGTTTTAGGACTGAGTGTACGCTTAAACCCTAGTCCACTCGGTGCTAAGCCTACTTCCAACGTAATATGTAAATCACACATACAACTGAAATATGATGTGCTGAATAGCTCAAAATACTTACATCCAAATCTGAGAATGTAACAATTATATACTGATAATGTGACATTCGAAAACTGAAACATGTATATTTGTTTAAGTGACCACAACTAAAAAAACTGGATCTAGCAACAGAAAATTTTTGTAGCTAAACAACAAATTTCGTTGCTAAGCCCACTTAGCAATGAATTAGCGACTGATTTTTGTTAGCAACAAGAAAAATAGCAACAGAGTAGTGAAGACCTTCGTCGCTAAATGTAATGCAGTTTTTTTAGTAGTGGACCTAGCATGTGTAATTCATGGACTAAGAGAATCTACACAACTAGGGTTTTTGAATTTCATGGAAAGAACTAAGCAAAAATTCCATGAAAACATGATAATCTATTGAGGAATATTCTAACAACTAAATAACAACTAATATCTAAGGTTTTCGAAAACGTAGGTCTATGCAAGATATTGGAATCAAGAATCTAACTGAATTCGAGGAACTTAATGGACAAAAAGAATCCACTAGTGAAATCCCACTACCTGGTGACATATTTCACAGAGAAATCTTTCGATTTAGGGGTTTAATCTGAAGAAATCCCGTGTGGATGGTTTTGGGTCGCCTTTTTCTCCTCTTTGTTCTAATCTTGGTGAATTCTAGTGAATGATGGTTTAGGGTACAATCTGACTAGGTTAATATGCTTAGACTGAGAAAAAGGACATAGTTTTGGGGGTTAAAACGATGTAGTTTAGGTTTCCAACAAATGGGGAAAATACCAAAACGATCCTAACTTAAAAGCTAATGGGGCCACACTTTTAACAGAATTGAAATAAAGTCAACAAAAAAGCAAAAAGAATTTTTATAATTACATGAATCACTATGAATCATAATAAAAATTAAGCTCCATAAAATGGGAGGATGAAAAATTTGAGGAATGAAACAAACTTCATAAAAATCTTGATTACTGTATTTGAATTCGACTGTCCAACAACGGGAAAAAACCTACAAATAATAGTGGCAGAAAATAACTATATTTATAGACAACAAAGGATAGTGTGAATAAATGTTACTTGTGCCTTATCGGAAAGGTCATAACTCTTTGGAAAAATTATAACCCTTTGGAAAGGTCACAACTTTTCATAAATACAATAATTTTTCATAAAAATTGCGACTCTTCATAAAAGTCGCAACTATTCATAAAAGTCACAAATATTCATAGAAGTCACATATTTTCATGAAAGGGGAAGGGTATTTTGGAAATAAATAAATTTAAAAGGAAATTTTTGCTTGTGGTGGCACCACGTAGGCGGGCCTAAGGTTCTATTGTATATAAATATATGATATGACTAATAAAATCACCCACGCTCCACGCGGGAATTTAATATCACAGAATTTTTTAAATAATACTTGAAACCTGTGAGTCATTAAAACTAAAATATGATATGATCTTTTGTAAAAGATTATGTAGTAACAAACATTAATAATGGAAAGGACGATGATAATTAAAATATTTATCATTGATCCTTCAATCAATATCTATAATTTGATTATATAATTTATCTTTTTTCCTAGGGTGTGTTATTAGTTTATATATTTGGGGAATCAAATGAATATCAACCACACAGGAGATATTAAATTTTCGAATAAATAAATAATCGTTGGTGAACGGATAAATGTTTTTTAAAATGATGGAAAAATGAACAAATATTCTAATTCTAACGTGTAGAATATTCAGCTCTACCTTTTGCTTTCATATATCATTTTAAAGTTCTCATTTAAATGTATCATAAGTAATTGTTAAAATGAAAAATTAAAGGGAGAATGTCTCATATATATTGGACAACAATTCAACTTATTATATATACTTGAATGGGAAAAGATTACACAAATATTTCAATTTGTTTGGGTGTTTTTTAAAAATAAACATACCAGACTGATAATGTTCAGTTTGAAACTATAGTTCTACTCCAATCTCAGTGTCGAGAAACACACCTATTACTTCAAGAAAGTAATTGCAACTTGTAGTAAATTTGACAATCTGTCTATACTTCATATTGAATATGAGCAATTATTTTATTGTGCAGTTATTTATGTCTTTGGGATTAAAATAGGCTCCAGTTTAGTCATATTTCTCTATAGGTTATCCAGCACATCCTTGAATGCATGTCAAAATTTTATTATTTCATGTTTTCTTTTTCTAGTTCACTTCGCACATCAAGTTGAGATAAAGCTTTTAAGGTCTTTCTATTCGTACAATGGCATACCAAATTTGAATTTTGTTTTCAAGAGATGGTAATATAAATCTTTAAGGAAATTTTTTACATACCTTCAACAATTTGAGTAGAGAAACTTGCATAAATACTCCGTTAACGTGTGTTATTTAATTTGTACTATCAAATACTTATAACAATAACTTTGAAGATACATAAAATTTAAAACATGTATTGAAAAAGAGCAATTAACAATATAAGCATAAATTAATGACTTTATAAGAACATACCAGAATCTGTAATAATAGGATGAAATGGAAAGGAAAAATTATACATGAATATTTAATTGTGCAGAAGAAGAAGAATTTCAATATTTTTGTTGTTTTAAGACAAGAAGAAATCCCTCTATTTATAGCTAGACAAGAAAGGGTAGTGTGAACAAACGTTTATTGCGCCTTATCAGAAAGGTCACAACTCTTCAGAAAAGTTACAACCCGTCGGAAAGGTCATAACCGTTCATAAAAGGAACAACTTTCATAAAAGTCACAACTCTTCATAAAATTACAACTTTTCATATAAGTCGCAACTTTTCATTAAAGTCACAAACATTCATAAATGTTACATCCTTTTATTGAAGTCCAAACTTTTCATTAAAGTCGCAACTTTTCATAAAATTCACAACTTTTCATCAAATGGGAAGGCCAGTTTTGGAAATCATAAATCAGATATATGTGTAAAAGAACACCTTAGGCCCGTTTACATGGCGCCACCACAAACCAGAATTCCCATTTTAATATATTTATTGTTGTTGATCTTGTATTCCTAACATACTTAGAATAAAACTTTGAAGAACTTTGTAAGACAACAAAGTTTAAGAACACTTTCACAACTAGAAAATTAAAACTAATAGAGAAACTAGAATCAGAAACAAATTAGAAAAATATACAAATATATGAAATATTTTTCTTAAAGAAGAATTGTTTTCTAATCTTTGTTTAAAGAATCTTACTGATTCCAACAAACTTTGCAGAAACACGATGTTACCAAAGTTTAATGAACAAGTGAAGAATAGAAGAACAAAAATTAATTCACAAATCTAAAAACCAGAATATGGAAAAACAGAAAGAAGATCAAGCCCACTGAATGCACAGTGTCCCCTTAAGGAAATTATTCCCCTCTACTATCTAAGGTTTGATTTGGAATATGTCCTCCCAGGATAGAATGTTCTCAATCACAAGTGTATTGATACCCAAAAAGCTGATGTCAGCGAGCCACTCAACGGCAGTAAGGTACACGTAGAATGCTAGATTTAGTAGTAGAAGAAGAAGTCCAGAAAAAAACTCTTTTTAAAATGAGAGGAAATACCTCAATTTATAGAAAACAAAGGGTAGTGCGAAAAGGTTCTTATTGTGCCTTATCAGAAAGGTCACAAACCTTTGGAAAAGTCACAATCTTTTGAAAAAGCCGTCACCTTTCATAAAAGTCACAACTTTCCATAAGTCACAATTCTTCATAAAATTCGCAACTTTTCATAAAAATCGCAACCTTTCATAAAAGTCGCAATCTTTCATAAAAGTGGGAACTCTTCATTTTCTATTCACACCTTTTAAAATCCAACAATCCCGCGCATGAATGGGGAATGACTCCAAGACAAAGAAACAGACAAGTATGTGTACCAATCAAGAATTAATTGCATCTGGATAAGTAGGTTTCCCCTTGGACTTTTCATAGTGAACATATGTCGGATATACTCGGTCAATCGGTAGATGCGATATCTTTGAACCGTCGAGCTTTGGTATATACCTAGACAATGATATGTTACACAATTAACCCTTTACCGTTTATGGTTCTTACGATTGTGTTAGTTTCATCCATGAACACCTCTTGGTTTCATGAGTGTATAGAGAGATGGGCTATTGACAATCATCTTCTTCGAAGCGGCTTACACGTCACACTCACATAGGTGATTTCTAACCGTGTTATCGCATAGATACACTATTTCGTTAACTCTATCAAACTTAGCAAATCATTAAAACCATTAAGCTTTATTAACTCATTAAAAAGCCTTAATGTTGTCTCTTTCTTCCTGAGCATTGTCTACATCATGAGAATGGATTGATTTGGTTGACAATGTCGAACCATCATTCACAACTTTGTTTTTATCCTTGAATCTATCTCTTGGGATCTCTACTCTACTAGATAGAGTTACCACCATGATGACTTGTCCTAAGCCGTAAATCCATTCCCTTAGATGACCTTTAATCTTTCTCTCTGTTTAGGCCTTTTTGTAAGTGGATCCGACACATTATCCTTTGACTTTTACATAGTCAATTCTGATAATTCCACTAGAGAGTAGTTTTCTAACGGTATCATGTCTATGTCCTATATGACGAGACTTTCTGTTAGACATCATGCTCCATGCCCTACCTATTGCATCTTGACTATCAAAGTGTATGCATACTAATGCCAATGGTTTGGGCCAAAAAAGAATATATATCAAGAAATTCTGGAGTCTTTCAACTTATTCACTGACATTATCTTGAGCACCGATCATTGTAGAGCTAGCGATACATGTCTCTTTTGAAATATTTCCAAGAGACTGCTCCTCTGCCAAGATTAAATACATATTCACTCGTGGATTTTACTTTATTTGTCCGATGATTCAATTTGCATCACTATACCCTTTCAATACTACTGGATATTGTTATAATGCAAGACATAGTTTTAAGTGTTTCTCAAATACTCCAAAACACTTTTTATTGTCATCTCATGAGTTATATTGGGATCACTTGTAAACCGTATTAGATCATTAAAAGAAAATGCTATATCTGATCACACACTTCATGATATACATCATACTTCCCAATACTCTAGCACAATCCAATTGCGAGTCTCTTTCACTTTCAAACTTTTGAAATGCAAAGCTCACATTTATTGGAGACTTGACAATATTGAAATCCAAATATTTGAACTATTCAAGTACCTTTTCAACGCAATGAGACCGTGAAAATGCTAAACATTATGGAGTTCTAAGAATTCTTATACCTAATATCGCATCAGCAACTCCAAGATATTTCATTTCAAACTTGCTTTCTAGCATACATTTAGTAGCATTTATGTCATTTGTGTCTCTATTGATGATCAATATATCACCAATATACAAACAAACAATGACCTTGTGATTTTAATTTGAACACATTTATCACTTCTATCATTCTTAAATTCATTTGTCAACATGGTTTGGTCAAATTTCTTATGTCATTGTTTGGGTGCTTGTTTTAGTCCATAATGTGACTTAACAAGTTCATACACTTTCTTTTATTTACCAGGAACCATATATAAAACCCTCAGGCTGTTCCATGTAAATTTCTTCCTCCAATTCTCCGTTTAAGAGAAATATTTTCACATTCATTTGATGAATTTGGAGGTCATATATCACAACTAATAATATTAGCATCCGAATGGATGTAATCGTAGTTACTGACCAGTATGTATATATATCAACAAGATCAAAACCTTATTTTTTTCTAAAGCATTTTACACAAAGTCTTGCTCGATATTTGTCAATAGTTCTATCGACTTTCATTTTCCTTTTGAGGATTCACTTTGAACCCAAAAATTTATTTCCTGGAGGAAGATCAACCAACTTTCAATAGGATTGCTCAATATTGAACCAATCTCACTATTGCCACCATTTGTTCAAAAGGATGAGTCTACATAAGACACAACAAGGTTACAAAATCATATTCAAGGAAGTATATGTCCCTTGACATTTACTATGCCTCTGAATCTTTTTTTAAGTACATTCTCCTTTGTTTCTTTCCAAGGTCGTTTAGACCTTTCACTAGACTACTCAAGTCTAATTTTACAGTCCAAAGTCTTAGGTCCTATTTCAATCATTTTAGGAATAGGAACTTTGGACTTTGGCTAGACACCACCACACTTCGAAATATTTCAAGTTTGATCGTTTTCCTTTCCATTTCTCATATGGAATAGATTATGTCCTGAACAAACAAAATTGTTTTCTTTCTGAAAAGACAATTTTTTTTGTTAACTTTTGCAGTAAGGAGATTTCCTCCACACAAGTTTTGTCGTAAATCCGAACTTATAAATAATGCATCCATCATTTCTTTTAACGTTCGATTTTTTCTTAAGATTGAGGTGAATAGGGCAGTAGTTTAATGGATAAATCCACTTTCCAAACATATTTCTGCACAAGGAGATTCATACTCTCCATTCTTATCACTTCTTATCTTTTTCACAACTGATTTTCAACTTCGATATTATATTTTCTAGACATTTCTACTGCTTCATCCTTATCATTAAGCAAATAGACATAGTCATTTTTAATGCAATTGTCAATGAAGTAACGAGATACTTTTTCCCACCACGAGATGGTATTAACTTCATATCACAAATGTCATTGTAAATCAATCCTAAGGGATTAGAATTCCTTTCAACAGATTTATAAGAATGCTCAACATACTTAGATTCCACACAAACTTGACATTTTTATTTATTGCACTCAAAGTTAGACAAAACTTCTAAGTTGATCAGTTTTCTTTACAAGGTTTTTTTTAATTGACACGTCCCAAGTGTTCATGTCACAAACTTTGAGTCAAGCAAGTAAGAACAAATAAAATTATTGACTTTGAAAAGCTCTTCGCGAGGTAGCTTTTTTCTAAAATATTTTGTTCCAACTTCTTACAATTTTGTGTGATACAAACATTGTTTAGCGTCAACACCTTGTCAAATGTCCTTTTCATAAGGACCTTTCCATAACTTTCGATTTGATTGTTATAGAACTACCATGAACAAAGTTTCATTGGGTCCAATAAAGACGATATAGTCCAAATGCTTCATTTACAAAACATGACAAATGATTATTCACCAACATTCATGTCTATACAAATTATTATATATAATAGACATATCGTTACATGAAAAATCATAACATTTTAAGTGACACTTTTTCATAAAATAACTCAATCATTTTGAACAAGTATACATATAATTTGGTAGTTTCATACTAGTAACACCAAATACTAGTAATAGAGAAACTCAACAACCACAATAATAAATATACTCAAAGAATTTTGTGGGTAATTGAATTTCATATCTTTTGCTCCAAAATTAATTTAGACACCAAGTCTAATTTTATTTTCATCATAAGCAAAGAACCCCCACATTTTAAATGTGATCTCAAAAATATTTTTCAAGTATTTGATAATAGTTTTTTCACAAGACTATCAAAATGTCATTGGCATGATGAAACCTCTTTTGAAAATATTATTCTAAGAAAGAATTATAGAGTTTCAATTCTCTTTGACAATCTTTACATAGTGTCAAAGTTCATTCCAAAAACTCACCAGCTCAAAGTCGCTAGTTTTGTTTCTCTATAACAAATAGAAATATCACTTAGTATTTAGGATCTTTCTATGTAACAGTGAAATTTATAGAAAATCAAAGTGCAACATAGACTTAGTAGGTGAAGTTTTCATATTCTTCAACTAAATTGCATAGTCTAATTATTCAGAGTAGAAAACTACAAAAGTTTTTAATCCACAACAATCAGACATAATCAAATTCACAAGGAGTACAAAACTACAAAAGTTTTTTTTCTTAGTCTCCAAATGGAATTATTCATATTCTTTATCACATAGAAATGTTTTTCTTTTCAAATAGTCTTTCAATTATAACATTTGGACATACTATTTTATCAAACAAAATTGTGCATCTCTCATTTTTGCAAGCTAAAGAAATTTAAAGGCAACACTATTTGCCAAGCAAAATTCATTCCACATCACATATAGTTTGCAGATCTTTTTCCAAAGATACACATGATAAAAAATCAAAATTGTTAACTCTTAAAAACTATTTTCCTCCTTAGATAAATAAGAAGAAGATTACCTTGTGTAATCTTTAACCGAAATACCACAAATTTTTACGTTACATTTTCAATTCGACCTTGCAAAACAAATCAACGAATTATGGAGAAGTAATGCATTTATCTTATACTTCCATAATCAAATTCTCAGAATTAGTAGAATACAAAAAATATTAACAGTATAATAATTTCCTTAAGATTGTTGTTGATCTTGTATTCCTAACATACTTAGAACAACACTTTGAAGAACTTTGTAAGACAACAAAGTTTAAGAACATTTTCACAACTAGAAAATTAAAACTAGTAGAGAAACTAGAATCAGAAACAAATTAGAAAAAATATACAAATATATGAAATATTTTTCTTAAAGAAGAATTGTTGTTAATCTGTGTTTAAAGAATCTTACTGATTCCAACAAACTTTGCAGAAACACGAAGTTACCAAAGTTTAATGAACGAGTGAAGAACAGAACAACAGAAAATAATTTACAAATCAACAATTTGTAACACATACCAGAATTTGGAAAAACAGAAAGAAGATCAAGCCCACTAAATGCATAGTGTCCCCTTAAGGAAATTATTCCCCTCTAGTATCCGAGGTTTGATTTGTAATATGTCCTCCCAGGATAGAATGATCTCAATCACCAGCGTATTGATACCCAAAATGCTAGTGTCAGCGAGCCACTCAACGGCATAAAGTACACGTAGAATACTAGATTCAGTAGTAGAAGAAGAAGTTCAGAAAAAACTTTCTAAAACGAGAGGAAATTCCTCAATTTATAGAAAACAAAGGGTAGTGCGAAAAGGTTCTTATTGTGCCTTATCGGAAAGGTCACAAACCTTTGAAAAAGTCCCAATCTTTTGGAAAGGTCGTCACCTTTCATAAAAGTCACAATTTTCAATAAAAGTCATAAGTTTTCATAAAATTCGCAAGTTTTCATAAAAGTTGCAACCTTTGATAAAAGTCGCAACTCTTCATTTTCCATTCACACCTTTTAAAACCCAACATTTATTTCCAAAACTATCCTTTACCATTTATGAAAAGTTGTGATTTTTATGGAAAATTGCGACTTTAATGAAGAATTGCGACTTTCATTAAAAATTGTGACTTTTATGAAAGGTTGTGACCTTTTAAAGGGTTGAAACTTTTTCTAATAGTTGTAACCATTCCATAAGGTACAATAAACATTTGTCCACACAACCCTTTGTTGTCTATAAATCGAGGGATTTTCTCTCATTTTAAAACAATAAAAAATTAAACATCTTCTTCTTCAAAATTAAATATTTGTGTACTTTGCTACTGTTGAGTGACTCACTAATATTAGTGGTTATGTTACAGATCCTGGTATGTATTTTTACAATCATTAATTTATGCTTATGTTATTAGGGACAAAAGATAAGATTAAATAATTTTCATTTTCCTTTACATTATTAATGTTTGTCACTACATAATCCTGTATGTAAGATAATAGTGTTTCAGTTTTAGTGATGGATATGTTTAAGTATTAATTTATAAATTATGTGATACTAAATTTCGATTTTAATGAAGAGTTACGACTTTTATTAAAATTTGTGACATTTATGAAAGGTTGTGACTTTTCCGAAGGGTTACAACTTTTCCAAATAGTTGTAACCATTCCGAAAAGGCACTATAAGCATTTTTCCACACTACCATTTGTTGTCTATAAATAGAGGATTTCCTCTCATTTTTAAAGAAAAAAAATTTTGAATACATTTTTCTTCTTCACAATTAAATATTTTTGTACTTTGCTCCTATTGAGTGACTCACTGACACCATTTCTTATGTTACAGATCCTTGTATGTATTATTACAGTCATTAATTTATGCTTATGTTATGAAGGATAAAAAATAAGATGAAATAGTTTTCAGTTTCCTTTCCATTATTATTGTTTTTTACTACATAATCTTGGATGTAAGTTAATATTGTTTTAGTTTTAATGAAGGATATGTTTTAAGTATTAGTTTATAAATTCTGTGATACAAAATTTCCGCACGAAGAGTGGGTAATTTTCCGCACGAAGAGTGGGTAATTTTACTAGAAAATACATTAAAAGGGAATTCTTGTTTGTGATGGCGACACATAGGCGGGCCTAAGTTTCTCTTATATATATATATATATATATATATATATATATATATATATATATATATATATATATATATATATATATATATATATATATATATATATATATATATATGTATATATATATATATACATATATATGTATATATATACATATATATGTATATATATATACATACATATATATATATATATGTATATACTAGGTAAATTGTCTGCGCTTCGCGCGGTGGTAAATTACGTCAATAATCTACTTCTTAACATAGTGTTTATGGATTTTGTTATTAATTCTTCATTTTACTATAGTTGTGCATCTCCAAAGTCTTTCGAAAAGATATGTAATTCTTTCATTGTCTATATTTATATTTTCAAAAGAGGGTACAAACATTATTCATCAACTGCGAGATTGTTTCTCCTATTCAAGGCCTCTACTTACAGAATTTAAATATTATACATCCTATATAATTAGTTGTGTACTTGATAAGATTAATAAAATATAAAAACACATCTCTTGAATTTCAATGAAATAACGTATGTCAATCTAATAGTTGGATTAAATGATGTCTTGGCAAGTCCCTTATTAAAAATCATATGCAGTCGATGAAACTATGTGGATAGACAAAAGACATATTTTGTTATTTATGTTTCGATCAATATGGTTAAAACTTTATTTTTTGGGACTTTTAATCTAAAGTTTATAAGGAGATAATCATTTCTTTAATATTTGATTTATATAGATTCATCTTACTTTGAGGGGTAATTCATTGACTCCAACCCAATATTTGAACCCCAAACATTTGATTAAGGTTTAGTACAATATTTACCATCCCACTACATTCCTTTATTTTTTTGATTCAATTGAATGTCTCGATAAGATAGAGAGTTGAATAAATAAAACTCCAACGTAGTGTGGAACCACCATAACTTTTTAACACTCAAAGTCCCTTCTTGGACATCCCATGGATCTTTTAGCCACTGAAAACTCTATAAAGATCAAAGTCATTTATTTTACAAGTTTAAGAATTCTAATCTATATGAAACCAATAGTCTAATGATTACATTAAACTCTTGATTAACAGATATTTACTTCAACATAATGATTAAAAACATAAATATAAATAACAAACTTTAAAACATGTACTAAAAAAAAATTAATAAAATAAGCATAAATTAATGATTGTAAAAAACATGTCAGGGTCTTTAATAATAAATGGAAACATAATGGAAAAAGTTGAGCCCACTGAATGCACATTGTTCCCTTAAGGAAATTATATCATTCTAGTACTCGAGGTTTAAAGGAATAGATCCTCTCAGGACAAAACGATTCTACTCACCACTGTGTTTGATACAAAATCAATGGTGTCAATGAGCTACTCAGTAGGAGCAAAATGCACCGATGTTTAATTGTGCTAAAGAATAAGAAGAAGTTTAGAATTTTTGTTGTGTTAAAATGAGAGAAAATCCCTCTATTTATAGAAAACAAAGTGTAGTGTGAATAAATTCTTATTGAGCCTTATCGGAAAGGGCACAACTCTTTGGACAAGTCAAAATCTTTCATAAAAGTCACAATTTTTTATAAAAGTTGCAACTCTTCATAAATGTCGCAACTCTTCATTAAAATTGCAACTCTTCAAGAAAGTCGCAACTCTTCGTAAAAGTCATAAATTTTCATAAAAAGTCACAAGTTTTTGTAAAAGTCACAACTTTTTGTAAACAGCCAACTTTTTGTAAAAATCACACTTTTTTTATAAAAGTCGCAACTTTTCATAATAGTCACAACTCTTCATGAAAGGGAAGGATTAATTCTGAAATAAATAAGTTAAAACAGAATCCTAATTTGTGGTTGCGCCACATAGGCGAGCCTAGGATTATCTTTATATATATATATATATATATATATATATATATATATATATATTATATTCTGAATAGATGAAAATACTGACATGCAAAATCTGAGAATATAACAATTATATACTGATAATGTGGCAGTCGTTCAAGCATGTATATATGTTTAACTGACCTAGCATGAGTAATTCATGAACTAAGAGAATTTACTAAACTAGGATTCTGAATTTCATGCAAAGAACAAAGCAACGATTCCATAAAAACATGATAATCTGATTAGGAATATTTTAACAACTAAATGTCAACTTATATCTAAGGTTTTAGAAACCCTAGGCTTAAGTAAGATATAGGAATCAACAATCTAACTAAATTTTGGGGACCATATGGACTAAAAGGAATCCACTAGTGAAATCCCACAGATATGGTAATAAATTTTATGGAGAAATCTTTCGATTTAGGGGCTAGAACTAAATTGCATTCTTGGAGGATTTTTGAGTCGCCTCTTTCTCCTCTATTGTTCTAAGCTTGGTGAATTATAGTTAATAATTGTTTAGGGTACAATATTATTAGGTTGATAGGATTTAAGTGAGTAAAATAACGTAGTTTAGGTATTCAATGCATGTGGAAAGTACCAAAACCATCCTAACTTAAAAGCTGACAGGGCCACCGATAGACCATATGTCGACTGACAGTCTGTCCTGTCGATCATCGATTGGTTCATAGACAGGGGCTGAGGTTCACGATCCACAGACGTTGGACCACAGACCTTAGTCTAACCTATGGTCCATAGGTCTGGCGGTGGGTCATGTATTTTCCTCAAGTTTTTTGGAGGAGCTAGGGTGACCAACCACGGACCGCACCTATGGTCCATAGGTGGCCTCCGCTCGTGGAACCTGCAACTTCTAAAAATCTATAATTTTATCCTTTCTCGAATTTGGGATGTTACAACAGTTGATTCAGTTCATATTGTTCAAAACTGCACATATGTCTTCCCTATCGATTAACTTGGCCTTCCCTTTGTGCACAACATAGATTTATTGATTAAATTGAGCCAGGAAATTGTTCTATATCCGTTCTATTATCATATGGAATCTACAGAGCTTAAGGAGCTTAATGTTCATCTTTACGATCTTTTGGTATGGAATTAATTCGATAAATGTTTCACCATTCGTGCCCCAGTTTTGTCCGTGAAAAATAAGCATGGTTCCATGCTTATGTATATCGATCACAGGAAACTAAACAAGGTTATGGTGAAAAATAAGTACACTTGCTTCATATTGATTAGTTTTTTTACCAACTTCAGGGTGTCGTGTGTTAAGATTGATATGAGATTCGGCTACCATCATCTTCTTAATGTCGTCCCTAAAAAACTTTCAGGACTCATTACGGCCATTGAGTTTCTAGTGATATTCATGTATGTCATTCTTGTATACTCATAGAGTAGGGAGAAGCACGAGCAACATTTGAGGACTGTGTTGTAGACTTTAAGAGACTAGTTTCTTTATTCCAAATTCTCGAAGTGCAAGTTCTTGCTTGAGTCTATAGTATTTTTTGAACACAGGTTGTGTCATACGATGACAATATAATTTACCCTATGAATATTATAGTTATTCTTTATTGGGCTAGTCCCACCTCAATTACTGAGATTTGGAGCTTCATTGAGGGAGTTGGCTACTACTGATGGTTTTTTGAATACATGTCAACTATTGCAGCACTATTGACTTAATTTATTCATCTCTATGTTCCTTTTGAATTGACAGATAGGCGTGAATCAATCTTTCAGAAGCTCAAGGAGTATGTAATTCATGATCCTATTTTGATACTTTCACTTGAGGGTGAGGGGTTCCACTGTATATTGCGACACATTTGGTGTTTGTTCTTGTTGTGTTTTGATGCAGTGCGGTCGTGTGATTGCATATTCGCCGAACCAACTTTATAAGACATTGTTCGAATTAGTTAATGTTTTCATGGAGGTTATAGTTGCTGTATTTAGATATTCTTGCAAGTGATGCATTAATTCAAGGTTTATCTTGTTTCTTTTTATCATAATGGTTATTTTTTACATTAATTAACTTTTTTCTTTGCATTTAATTTAGTAGTTAAATATTTTAACTAGGGTTATGGAACCTAGACAGGGATAAGGATAATGAATTTTTCACGCAAAAATCATTGTATTAAGGTATTCCCATAGAGATTGTCTTTTAGTAGTTGTAAATATAATGGACTCATATTTATTATGCTTGCTTATCTAAATAAGAAGTTAATATAGGGAGAAAAAATCAATACTAAGGATTAGGGGCTAACAATTCCCCATCTAATAGCTTGAGTTAGAGATAAGATAGCTGACGCGAGATCTATCATTATGATCAAGTTAAAGCCACATTAAAGTGTTGAAAGTTCTTAAGGTGGATTTCTTCAAATTGAAACGAAAGACCTCAAAGAATTATTAATTCACTAGTCTTTGCTAACGAACACATATGTATGAGTTGATGTCAAATTATCTGATTGAATTTTGATAGTTAAGAATCATAGCTCTAGTTTGCCTTTAATTGTTGATACAAAAATCATAGTATAAATTATTTTAATAAATACCCAATTAAAACCTCATAAAAAGTAAACATTAGATCGAATTAACTTAACATAATTGGGTTATTATATATGGCAATCACTGTTTTATACCTGAGTTAGGGTGTAATTAAAACCATAGCATAGACATAAAACATTTTCATGGGGAATTCTTGATGTCTCATAAAAAATAAAGAAATAAAGAAAAAATGGTTTCATACCAAACATTAACTCATTCATGTATAAAATTTGTAGACATGAAAACGTTCTTAAATATCTTAAACACTATAAATTATTGAGAAAGGTCTGATATCTTTAGAAGAAAGGATAACAAAAACTTGTTTATGAACCATGGAGATGGATTCTATTGAAAACCCTAGGATCCATAGTAAAGAACTTTGTTAGAATTCCGTAACTATCAAGCATAATAACTTAGCTTGAATTTACATGGAAGTCTGTAGGAGGGATTTATATTTGTATAGGAGGATCATAAGGAGAAAAAACTTGCTAAAGGCTTGAAAGAATGAGAATGGGATGAAAAATCTCATGAAAATGTAGTTTTGAAGAAATTTCACTGTTCAATGCCACCGCATGTCCACATAACTTAAATTATAGGGGACCACAAGTCGCCTCGCCACTCAAAGGAAATCACAACCATTCATTGAAGAAAATCTGAAGTCAAACCAATAAAAATCAAGGGAGAATTATGTCATCGAAGATCTTGTTTGCTTAATAGTAATTATAAACCGTATACTAGAAATCATTATTCTTTTGTTCAGCAATCAACTAAAACAACAAGTTACAAGTTGGAACTGATTTGGTAAGGTATACATCTGGTGAACAAAAAATTGTCTACCATCCCCTGTCTTGCATTTTCATTCAAATTATTTCACCAATTTATCTATCATACATTTTAAATTATTTATTCTATTATATATGGTAAATTATGTGTAGCTATTAATATGTGAATTAATACTGTATGAGTTGTTTTATACCTCAGTTAAAAGGATAAGAAGTATGTGAATTAATACTTGGTTGCTTCTTGTTTGCATCTGCCTCCTTGTTTGTATTTTATTTTAATTTCTTTTCTAACAAATCTAATTTCCTATATTTGCTGAAAATAACATGTCCTTATACGTTATTTGGGACGATCCAATCAGCACTACTAGCTCTACTCATAGAAAAAAGATCTTATGCTAAGGAGATTTAAGCTTGATATGAAGCTTCTTGTCATAATTCTAATTGTAAGCTCACTAATAAAAGAAACTAGACTTTCAATAGTTAAGTTATTTAAAAGGTACTAGAACTTAGTCTATAATATAATTAGCTAATTTTTATACTGTGTGGTTTTAGATACATAATAAACCATTTATGGCAGTTTAATATGTAGTAGTAACAACCAAAAGTAAACCCTAAATGTGACATGTGTATAAGACGTTTTGAGGCTCTACACAAGTCACTTGACATACATGTATACAATATAATGGACAAAAATTGAGAATCTCATAAAATGAAAGAGTTTGACATAAAAGAGGAAGACTACTGTAACATCTCGTAAACCGAAATATCTAAACAAAGAAACTAAGAATGGTTATTTTTGGAAAGAATAAGAGAAATCTGAAATATTTCCTAAGTGTTTAAGTGAGTTTTTGGTCATTTTCAAACGGCCATAAATTGTAGCTCAAAATAAGTTAGGGTCAGTTCTTTATATGGTTGGAAAGCCTTTGGAAAGATATTTCCAATGCCGCCATTTTTGCGCATTTTCAATATTGTATGAGGGAGATATGCCTATCGTAAGTTGGGTTGTTAGATTTAGGAAAGTCCTAATCCGGATTTTAGTAAGGGTAAAGTGGTCTTTTCACCCTACTATTTACTAATTTATTTTAAGGGTTTATTAGGGGTAAAACTAAACATTAATTCAGTTTTAGAAATGTTTTTCAAGCTTGGGGCTTGGGAGAAAATAGAAGAGGAAAAGGAGAAGGGAAAAAGGACCAAGAATTCATCAAGAACACCAAGATCGTTGAGTGGGATTCATCGGGGATGATCCCTATTAAGGTATGTACGATCTTTCGTGTTGGGATAATTCACCCTCACACCAATTCGTTTCAATTCATCAATTTATGAGTGAATTTCATGTTAGAAGTTAAGTTCTTTTAGGAAAGTTTTGATATCTTGTTGATTGAATTGTTGGCTTCCTTTGTTGGTTGAATTCTTGATTATCCGAGTACTTTTGAGTTGAATTCAATAGTAATGAAGAGTACCAACAGTCCTAGGCATTTGGTGAGAGAACTAGGAAGGTTTGGAAGTTTTGGAGATGACAAACGAGTTGAAAAATTCATTAGACACCTGGGTAAAGCAGGCGCGCAGTTCACCAAAATTTGGCCGCAGTCGACTGAGCCTGGCGAGGCGCGCCACCAGTGCGCCAAAACCAAGCCTCAGTCAACTAAGGCTGGCGCGGTGCGCAACCAATACGCCCAACCCGACCTTTTTCGTCCAGTTTTTGTAAATTAGTCATTTTAAGTCCTTCTAAGGTACTTTAACATCTTCCAACGATTCTAGTTACTTCAAATGATTTCTAAATACCTAAAAATCATCAAAGAACTCAAATCAAACCTTGAATCCATAATCCATTCAAGGAAAGTTAAGATCAAAGTCAAAGGAGTTAACAAGTCAAGTCTAAAGCTATGAAGTAAGTTCAAGTAGAGTTTTTTAAAGTTTACAAGAGTCTTATTTAAACGTTTAAACTTCGTTTTAAGGCTCAAGCTTCGAGTTAAAGAAAGAGTAAAAGTTGAAATCTTTCCTTCAAGGAAGTATAAGGGAACTAAGTACTCCCTAAAGAGTTGATTAAGATCAAAAGTTTCAAGTCAAGTAAGGAGTAAAGAGTTGAGTTCATTTCTCAAAAGATATAAGGGAACTAAGTATTCCCTAGAAAGTTTATAAATGTTTTTACATTTAAGTTAAGCGGAAACTAAGATTCCTCAACAGAGTTTTGAACAAGAAAAGGGAACATTGATTCGAAGAGGGCTTTTTAAAGCAAAAAAGGGTTGAGCAAATTATGTCAACCCAGAGGAAAGAGGTTTTTCTTAAAGCATGAGCTAAATTATATTTTGGGAGTAGTATTGAGCACCAATGTGGGGATGAGAGTTCATATTAACTCAATTCTCCATGTAAACCATGTAGCCGTTATGGGTATTAATGGGTCATATTTTTTTAGACGATCACGTAAGTTTAACCAGTGGATCCACTAGTTTGACGATGTTCTATGTGATGGCAAAGTATAGAAAAGTTCTGGCGGCGTAGGCGAGACGTTGTATCACCACTTAGGCTCATAGTGGTGGTTGTCGGTTAGACAAAGTCCCACAGAATTATATTACTTTCATATATAAGTAAAGTTGAGTTGTTATTGCATTTTTATTGATGAACTAAGTTGCCTTACTATTTTACAAACTTTATATATATCGCATGTGTGTTAAATTGCTTTATATACATATATTGAGTTGAGTACTTCTTCAATTGAGCAGAGTCAAGGTAAGTTCATCTTATTATCATCAAGCATAAGTTGTTGATAGCATTCAACCTCGCATACTCGTACATTCAGTGTACTGATGCCAATTGGCCTACATCGTCTCATGATTCAGATGTAGGAAACCAGGATTAGCATCCAGTGCATCGTTGATCCAGTTTGAGAACTAAGAGTCATTGGGGAGCCTCCTTGAATTCTGGAGTATCCTTTTTATGATTTTCAGTCTTTAAATTTCAAAATATTGTGGGGTCTGTCATATCTATTCATCATAGTATTTTTTTAGAGGCTTCATAGACGGATATTCAGTTAGTTCAGTTGAGTCTCTTTCATTTCAGATATTATATTTAAGACTAAAGTGTCATTTTGGCCAAGACGTTAAATTAAGTAAATTATGAATGTTCTTGTTTTACTATTGAGTTAAGTCTTCCGCTGAGTTAAGTAAGTCAGGTCAAGGGTTCGCTCAAGGCCAACATTGGTCATTGGGTGTCGGCCACGTCCAGGGTGTAGTCTCGGGGCATGACAAACTTGGTATTAGATCCCATAGTTCAATAGTACTAGTGAGTCTATGAAGCCCTGTCCGTAGAGTCTTAGTCATCGGTGTGAAGCGCGCGACATCTATTATTAGGAGACTGCGACATTTAGGAATTTATCACTTCTTTCATAATTCCTTTTCGTTCCTTAGAGTTTATCTCTAAAATGTTTCCCTCTAATTCGTGCTTGCGCGTGTTTCAGATCATCATGCCTCTACGAAGAGCAGTCACAGGTCGACCAACCACAAGGAATGTTGAGGAACCATAGAAACCTAATGCACAGAAAGTGAAACTTCATGGGAAAGTCACCAATGCTGAGTTTCGCGAGACTATCCGAATGCTAAGCCAAGCGGTAAATAACCAAGTCGGGAAACAAAGGGGAGCTCGATAAGAAGGGGCTGACACTTCAAGGATTCGGGAATTCTTTAATTGAGGATCCAAAAGACTTTGTAAAGGAACTGAAGAAGGTATTTGATATGATTCATGTGGTGGATACTGAAAGGGTTGAGCTAGATGAATACCTACTGAAGAATATGTCTAGGACATGGTTCGACCAGCGGAAGGAGGGCAGAGATGAGAATGCACCACATCCAAGTTGGACTTGTTTCGAAGAGGCTTTCTTGGGGAGGTTATTTCCCCTAGAACAGAAGGAGGCGAAGGTACGGGAGTTCCTTACTCTCAAACAAAACTTCTTGAGCGTTCATGAGTATGTTTCAAGGTTCACCCAACTGCCTCGCTACACTCCAGAGATGGTTAAGGATATGAGGAGCAGAATGAGTTTGTATGTTGCTGATTTGGGTTGTGCTTCAAGCAAACAAGGTAGGGATGCAATGTTGATTGGGGACATGGACATTTAAAGTTTAATGGTCTATGTGCAAAAATTTGAATAAGAAAAGTTGAGGGACAATAAGAAGTACCGGAACAGGAAATCTAAGACTAGGAATGAGTCTGGTCAACAAAACAGTGGTTCAAGTCAACCACAATTCCACAAACAGAAGTGGCATGCACCATCATCTACTAGTGCACCTGTGCCCAGAAACAGAGTTGAGTATAATGGCCAGAATTCGCAAAACTTCAAGGCTAGACCAGCCCAGTCCCAAGATATGGCACAAGGAGGAAGTTGGGCTCCTACATGTGCTAAGTATGTTAGAAACCACCCTAGTAAATGTCGTGATGTCCAGGCAGGTTGCTTCAAGTGTGTTCAAGAGAGTCACTTCATGAGAGAGTGCCCTAGGAATAAGCAAGGTGGTGGAAATTTGGGCAATGCTCAATCTTCATCAGTTGCTCCACCAAACAGGGTTGCACCTAGAGGAGCCACTTCTGGTTTTGGCGGAGGGGCAAACCGTCTCTATGCAATCACTAGCCGCCAAGAGCCAGAGAACTTGCCAGATGTTGTCACAGTTATGATAGAAGTATTTACTTTTGATGTTTATGCTTTATTAGACTCAAGAGCAAGTTTATCTTTTTCAACCCCTTATGTTGCAAATCAGTTTGAGATTTTTCCTGAAAAATTTTGTGAACCTTTCTGTGTATCAACCCCGGTTGGAGAGACTATTCTAGCGGAAAGAGTCTATCTTGATTGTCTTATATCTATCAATCACAAGAACACCATAGCTGATCTAGTAGAGTTATACATGGTAGATTTTCATGTCATTCTAGGTATGGACTGGCTTCATGCTTGTTCTGCATCAGTAGACTGTAGAACTCAAGTTATCAAGTTCCAAATTCCTAACGAGCCAGTCATAGAGTTGAGTAGTAGTTCATCAGTGCCTAAAGGTCATTTTATTCGTACTTTAAGGCGAGGAAGTTAGTTTGTAAGGGGTGTATCTATCAGTTAGTCTGAGTTAATGACTCAAGTGCTAAGGTACCTTCCCTTTAGTCTGTTCTTATAGTAAAGGAGTTTCCAGAAGATTTTCATGATAATCTACCTGGAGTCCCTCCTGAGAGAGAGAGAGACTTCGACATTGATGTCATTCTAGATATTAGTCCTATATTTATTCCTTCATATAGAATGACACCAGTAGAGTTAAAAGAGTTGAAAGAGCAGCTAAAAGATCTGTTAGATAAAGGTTTTATTCGACCAAGTGTCTCACCTTGGGGCGTTCCAGTCCTGTTTGTGAGGAAAAGGGATGGTTCCCTTAGGATGTGTATAGACTACCACCATTTGAATAAGGTGGGCATCAAGAATAAGTATTCTCTTCCAAGGATAGATGATATTTTCGACCAGCTTTAGGGTGCTTCCTACTTCTCAAAAATTGATCTCAGATCAAGCTACCATCAGTTGAAAGTTAGGGAATGTGATATTCCAAAGACAACTTTTAGAACCAGATATGAACATTATGAATTTTTTGTTATGTCCTTTGGTTTGACCACTGCGCCTGCAGCATTCATAGATCTTATGAACAGAGTCTTCAAACTTAATTTAAATATGTTTGTCATCGTCTTCATTGATGACATACTGGTTTATTCAAGGAATGAAGAAGATAATGCTAGTCAAATATGTGTTCACTCAAAAAGAGTAAAATCTCAGACAGAGGAGGTGATTAGAATTACAGAAGGATTATGACATTAGTATTCTTTACCACCAAAGTAAGGCTAATGTGGTTGTTGATACCTTAAGGAGATTATCCATGGGGAGTACCACCTATGTTAAGGAAGAAAAGAGGGATTTATCTAAATATGTGTGTAGACTTGCACGTCTAGGAGTCAGACTTATGGATTCCATGAAAGGGGGTATAGTGGTGACTAATGGGGATGAATCATCACTAATATCAGAGGTGAAAGAAAAGTAAGACCAAGACCCCATTTTGCTTGAAGTTAAGGAGAATGTCCATAAGCAAAGACTATTGGATTTTGAACAAGGGGGAGATGGTGTGCTGAAGTACCAAGGTAAGTTGTTTTTACCTAGGGTGGATGGACTCCAAGAGAGGATCCTGGAAAAGGCTCATAGCTCAAGATATTTCATCCATCCGAGCTCCACCAATATGTACTGCGATTGGAGAGATGTATATTCGTGGGAAGGCATGAAGAAAGACATTGCTGAGTTTGTTACCAAGTGCCTCAATTGCCAGCAAGTTAAAGTGGAACACCAAAGGCCTGGAGGGTTGGTTCAGAATATAGAACTTTGGGAATGGAAGTTGGAGATGATTAATATGGACTTCATCACAGGCTTACCAAGATATCAAGGGCAGCATAATTCTATTTGGGTATTTGTAGATACAATGACAAAGTCATCCCATTTCTTGCCTTTATGGACTACCTATTCGATGGAGGATTATGCTAAGTTGTGCATTAAAGAGGTGGAAAGACTTCATTGGGTTCTGGTCTCCATTATTTCATATAGAGGTGCACAATTTACCGCTCAGTTCAGGAAGTCTTTCAATAAAGGTTTAGGTTTGAAGGTGAACTTAAGTACTGCTTTTCATCCTCAGACGGATGGAAAAATAGAGCGTACTATCCAGACCATAGAAGATATGTTTTAAGATTGTGTGATTGATTTCAAAGGGAATTGGTATGATCACATACCTCTCATTGAGTTTGCTTACAATAATAGCTACCATTAGAGCATCCATATGGCTCCATACGAAGCTCTTTTTGGGAGAAGATGCAGATCTCCTATTGGGTTGTTCGAAGTTCTTGAAGTAGGATTGATAGGACAAGTATCTAGTTCACCAATCCATGGAGAAAGTGAAAGTGATTCAAGAGAGGTTGAAGACAACACAGAGTCGCCAAAAGTCCTACACTGATGTGAGGAGAAGGCCATTGGAGTATGGGATGACTGGGTATATCTTAAGGTTTCACCCATGAAGGGTGTTATGAGGTTTCGTAAGAAGGGGAAACTTAGTCCTCGGTATATTGGTCCTTACAGAATCTCTAAGAGGGTTGGCAATGTAGCATATGAGTTGGATTTACCCCAAGAGTTAGCAGCAGTTCAACTGGTATTCCATATTTCAATGTTGAAGAAGTGATTGGGTTATCCTTCATTGATTGTACCAACTGAGAATGTTGGGATTAAAGAGAGATTAGCCTATGAAGAGATTTTGGTTCAGATTTTAGATCGTCAAGTTCGCAAGTTGAGAACTAAGTTGCATCAGTCAAGGTCCTTTGGAGGAACCAATTTGTTGAAGAAGCAACTTTGGAAGCTGAGGAGGATATGAAGAAAAGATATCCGCATCTCTTTGAATCCGGGGAGAATGCGGATTAAGGTACTAAATTCTCGTTAGAACTTTATAAGACTGTGTATGCATGTTATTACTTGTTTTTGCTTGTTGACTGCTGAAATGATGTTACTACCCTTAGCTTAGTGAAAGTGTTCTCATTCGAGGACGAATGTTCCCAAGGGGGAAATATCGTAACATCTCGTAAACCGAAATAGCTAGGATTAAACAAAGAAACTAAGAATGATTATTTTTGGAAAGAATAGGACAAATATGGAAAATTTCTTAATTGTATAAGTGAATTTTTGGTCATTTTCAAACGGCCATAACTTCTAGCTCAGGATGAGTTAGGGTCATTTCTCTATACGGTTGGAAAGCCCTTGAAAGATCTTTCCAACACTGCCAAGTTTGTGCATTTTTGATATCGTATGAGGGAGATATGACTATCAGAAGTTGGGTTGTTGGATTGGAGAAAGTACAATCCGGATTTTAGTAAGGGTGAAGTGGTCTTTTTACCCTACTATTTACTAATTTGTTTTAAGGGTTTATTAGGGGTAAAAATAAATCTTAATTCAGTTTTAGAAAAGTTTTTCACGCTTAGGGATTGAGAGAAAAAAGAAGAGGAGAAGGACAAGGGAAAAAGGACCAAGAATTTATCAAGAACGCCAAGATCGTTGAGATGGATTCGTCGGAGGTGATCCCTATTAAGGTATGTGGGATCTTTCGTGTTGGGCTAATTCACCCTCACACCAATTCGTTTCAATTCAACAATTTATGAGTTGATTTCATGTTAGAGTTAAGTTCTTGAAGGAAAGTTTGGATATCTTGTAGATTGAATTGTTGGTTGCCTTTGTTGGTGTAATTCTTGATTATCCGGGTTACTTTTGAGTTGAATTCAATAGTTATGAAAATTACCAATAGTCCCAGGCATTTGTTGAGAGAACTAAGAAGGTTTGGAGGGTGTAGAGATGAAAAACGAGTTGAAAAATTCATCGGACGCACCAGGGTAGGGGCAGGCGCGGCACACCTGCATTACGCCATAATTTGGCCGCAGTCAACTGAGGCCTGGCGGGGCGCACCACCAGTGCACTAGAACCAAGCTTCAGTCAACTAAGCATAGCGCGGCGCGCCACCAGTACGCCCAACCCGGCATTTTTCATCTATTTTTCGTAAATTAGTCCTTTTATGTCCTTCCAAGGTACTTTAACATCTTCCGACGATTCTAATTACTTCAAATGATTTCTAAATATCTAGAAATCATCAAAGAACTCAAATCAAACCTTGAATCCGTAATCCATTCAAGGAAAGTTAAGATCAAAGTCAAAGGAGTTAAGAAGTCAAGTCTAAAGCTATGAAGTAAGTTAAAGTAGAGTTTCTTAAAGTTTCCAAGAGTCTTATTTAAACGTTTTAACTTCTTTTAAGGCTCAAGCTTCAAGTTAAAGAAAGAGTAAGAGTTGAAGTCTTTTCTTCAAAGAAGTATAAGGGAACTAAGTATTCCCTAAAGAGCTTATTAAGATCAAAAGTTTCAAGTCAAGTAAAGAGTAAAGAGTTGAGTTCATTTCTCAAAAGATATAAGGGAACTAAGTATTCCTAGAAAGTTCATAAATGTTTTTACATTTAAGTTAAGAGGAAACTAAGATTTCCCAACAGAGTTTTGAACAAGAAAAGGGAACATTTATTCCAAGAGGGCTTTTAAAAGCTAAAAAGGATTGAGCAAATTATCTCAACCCAGAGAAAAGAGGTTATTTTAAAAGCATGAACTAAAGTATATTTTGGGAGTAGTATTGAGGACCAATGTGGGGACGAGAGTTCATATTAACTCAAGTGTCCATGTAAACCATGTAACCATCATGGGTATTAACGGGTCATACTTTTTACATGATTACGTAAGTTTAACAAGTGGATCCACTAGGTTGAGGATGTTCTATGCGTTGACAAAGTATAGTACAATTCTGGCAGCGTGGGCGACACACTATATCACCACTTAGGCTCATAGTGGTGGTTGTCGGTTAGATAAACTCCCACAGTACTATATTACTTTCATATATAAGTAAAGTTGAGTTTCTATTGCATTTTCTTTAATGAACAAAGTTGTCTTACTATTTTACAAGTTTTATATGTATCGCATGTGTGTTAAATTTCTTTATATATATATATATATATATATATATATATATATATATATATATATATATATATATATATATATATATATATTGAGTTGACTACTTCTTGAATTGAGCAGAACCAAGGTAAGTTCATCTTATTCTCATCAAGTTTAAGTTGTTGTTAGCATTCCAACTCGCATACTCATACATTAAATTTACTGATGTATCCAGCGCATCGTTGATCCAGTTTGAGAACACAGAGTAAATGGTAAGCCTCCTTGCATTCGGAGGATCCTTTTTATGTTTTTCAATCTTTAAATTTTAGAATGTTGTGGGGTTTGTCACAACATTCATCATAATATATTTTTTAGAGGCTTTACAGATAGATATTATATTTGAGACTTAAGTGCTAGTTTTACCAAGACGTTAAATTAAGTAAATTATGAATGTTCTTGTTTTACTATTGAGTTTAGTCTTCCGCTGAGTTAAGTAAGTCAGGACAAGGTTTCGCTCAAGGTTAGCAATGGTCATTGGGTGCCGGAACGTTCAGGGTGTAGACTCGGGGCGTGACATCTACTCATAGTCTTGACAAGTCAATTTATACATAAAAAAAGTGGTCGGAATTCGGAAAGCAACCCGTACACCTCATAAAAACTAAAGAATCTAAAATATAAGAAAACAAAATAAAGGTGACATGGTCCTCGCAACATGAGGACTCATCAAGTAATCAAGAGCAATTGATCAACTAGCCACAAGCGAGAGGAGAAGAAGCATCAAACCCTACGTTATGATGAGACAATGTAGGCAAACATATGCATTAGTACATCGAATGTATTAAGTATGAGAGACATGCATAAAAATGTAAAATACAATTATCATGGGACGTAAGGTATGCATGAACAAACTAAAACATAGTAAAACCATTAAAGAAGAATCATAAATAATTAGCATGGCCAATGCATCTTAAATTAATAACGAAAGCTTTATTAAACCTTTGAAGTAACTTTAGTTCATTTTGTGGAATATTTTCCATTAACTGATACAAACCACGTAATCTATAACATGGAATCTGGTGTTTTGCTCCCACACAAAAAAGAGATTTTCTTACTTGCCAAGGCAAAGACCTTATACTGCTAGCTTAGGTGGATCCACTAGCTATATCTTTCTAAGATATATCATACGGGACGTAGATAGGGACAAGGAATTGATACTGTCATGCCCCTAGCCTACACCCTGGATGGGACTGACACCCATTGCTGG
Source organism: Solanum sitiens (assembly GCA_016801875.1). Classification (NCBI taxonomy): domain Eukaryota; kingdom Viridiplantae; phylum Streptophyta; class Magnoliopsida; order Solanales; family Solanaceae; genus Solanum; species Solanum sitiens. Next base: position 186,458 of record JABWTJ010000323.1, read on the forward strand.
CCCCAAGCTTAACATTGTAAACTATCCAAATTTGACTATTTCCAAAAATGATTTCTTTCTAATTCTAAGTCTTTCTAGTAGCAGGGTGTTACACTTACCGTGGACTCTTCAACCCTTCCTGACAAGTCTTTTTTCTTTCTTTTTCTTTTTGTTTTTCGAGTTGTTACAACAATTTGATCTAATTATTAGTTAATAAAAAGTAATAATTATTGAAATTTAATCGTAGCAATTTTTTATCTTTAAAAAAAGAACATTACGTAAAATAAATAAAGTAGACAACGATGAAGTTTTAACTATGTCTTTAAAGTATTAAAATTGAACAAATATTCTTTGTTAATAGTGTATCTCACGTATATCCTAAACGTTCAATAGTTGATTTAAATATTCATTTAATTTTACTCAAAGGCCCAATTTTTCTTATTTTTCAATTAATCAAACTGGGCCCAAATTTCATAATACAAATAGTAGTCTGGTCGTCCCAAAAGTGACAAATCCACGTGAATACAACAAAGACCCTACAATAGGGTTTTGTAAATTAGGTCATCACTTTTCCTACTCCTACCCCTACTCTTTCTCTTCCTTGTTGTTGTAGCCGCAGAGGATGTTCTTCACAGTTCTCCTTAACGCCAGCTTCAAGGTTCTTCTTCTTTGGGTGATAAATGTCATTCCTCCTCCTCTCTTGATTGTTGTTGTTTTTACCTCTTCTTGGTTGTTGATCTCAGTCATGTTCTTCTCAAAGTCCCAATTACTTGCTCCATTTTATTTTTCTTTGCACCTTACATATATGTTTATTTTCTTTCACACTTTTTTATTTTAAAAAATTAAGAAAACATAATTATTGGTCAATCAAGTTTTATTTGATGATTTTCTTTTTTATGTTTTTAAAATATTTTAGTTTGTTAATTATCCTAATTTAGAAAAAAAGTTTTCTTTTCTAGAAACCTCTTATTTTCCTCTGAGGTTGGATCTCTCAAGAGGTCACAACACAGACGAGAATTGTGATATGGATGATCCGAGGGCAATTTGTATTACCATTTCTTTTTTTCAATTATATTATTTATTAATTTTCCTAGTTTATATGTTAATGTATTAGGGTTTACATGGTTGTTATGATCCAATAAATTAAACTAAATCAAATGATACTCAACAATTTTGGGAATTTTATCGTGTTTATATAAAGCAAAACTTGAACTCAATTACAAAATAGAAACTACAGATATAAAATGAAAATAACTTGCATAACAAATATTCATAGATGAGATGAACTCGTAAATTATAATAGAAGAAGAGGTGAGAGAGATTTAGGAAAGTTAGAAAAATACCCAATTAATCATACCTTTCAAGGATTTAGTTATACAATCCTCACGTGCAATCAGCGTCATTAAATTTCGTGAACTCAAATAAAATCTCGTGCATTCATTTGTTATAGTACTATTCGTCGTTTCTTTATACTCCACTTAGTTCATTTATTCTGCTCATTACAATACTCTTGTAGGAGAACTTTTTTTTATTAAAAAAAATTGATATCCCTTTATTGATTTCAGCAAAATAAAGTTGAGGGTTGGGGATAATAGAATTTCGTCTACATATTTGTGTGAAATAATTAAAGAAAGTAAATATACAATTTAAATTTGAAACAAAATTAATGATGCCTTTAGCTTTCTTATTTTGATCGAAGTGATTTTCCATCTGCTTGACTACTTATATGTTTTTAAAATATTTTACTTTGTTAATTATCCTAATTTAGAAAAAAGTTTTTTTTCTAGAAACCTCTGAATTTCCTATAGAGGTTGGAGCTCTCAAGAAGTCACAACACTGGTAGATGAGAAATGTGATATGGATGATTAGAGGGTAATTTGTATTACCATTTCTATTTTCCTATTGTATTATTTATTTATTTCTAGTTTATCTGTTAATGTATTAGGGTTTACGTGGTTGTTATGATCCAATAAAATAAACTAAATTAAATGATACTCAACAATTTTGGGGAATTTTATCGTGTTTATATAAAGCAAAACTTGTTGGGTATGTAGCAAGAATTGATGGGAAATAAAGGGAAAGAGAGGAATTTGAAAAGTTGAGAACTTGAAGAGTTGGGAACTTGAAAAGTCCTCTTATGCTTTAATGAAAAGGCATTTGTCCCTCATCGGTGGTGGAAAGAAAAATAAGAGAGTTTAAATACAGAAACACTCCTATTAATTGTTAAAAGTGTTGGAAAGAGGGACCCCCCTCGCGCCGTCGTCGTCGCTCGCTCATCTCGGCTACGGCTACGGCTACGGCTACGGCAAATGATCGAGAGATTATTTTTTGGACAAAGTTTGTTTTAATTATATATAATTAATTATTTATTTAATTAATTAATTAAATTAAATGGCCAATATTTTTTCAATTAATTAGTTGAAAACGTTTTCAGTTATGTAGGTGAAATTAACTGAAACGTTTCGATTTTTTAGTTGATTAACCCGACCCGATTCGGATCCGCGCGTGACCCTTTTGAATTTAAACAACTTTCCCGCCATGACTATTCTGAAAGGTTGCAACTTTCAGGAACAGTCATTACCATTTGAAAGGTTGCAAACTTTCATTAATGGTTGTGAGGATTCTGAAAGGGTTGCAACCTTTCGGAACCTATTATTCTTGCCTATAAATACCACTCATTCTTCAGAATATTTCCTTACAAATTTTTTGATCTTCTTCTTCTTCTTCTGCACACATTATTTCTTCGTGTACTTTCCTGTTGTGGATTGGTTCACTGACAGTAGAGTTTTTAGTATCTACACTCTGCTGATTAAGATCATTTTACCCTGGGAGGTTATATTCCAAATCAAACCTCAGATATTAGAGGGGAATAATTTCCTTAAGGGGACACTGTGAGTTCAGTGGACTTGATCTTTTTCCGTTTTAAAAGTTTCTTTTAGATTTTGGTACGTGTTTATAGATTTTAGTTTTTTTTTGTGAATTAAATTTTTGTTCATCTCTCTTACTGGTTCTATAAATTTCAGTTACTTCGTGTTTCTGAACAATTTATTAGAATCAGTAATTTCTGGTTTTATAACACAGATTGACAACAATCTTAAGGAAATTATATTTTAATCTGTGTTTATGGTGGAGACAAAAATCTTCATGATTTTATACTCCTTTAAGTCTGCAATTATATTTTATTGCTTACTAAGACTGTATCAATTTTTGTTTATCAGAAATGGCAAACAATGGTGTTACAGTGGCTGTTGCTGCACCAACCCGAACTGTTGTACCACAAGCAGAGAAATCGGATAAATTCACAGGTGTGAATTAAAAAGAATGGCAGCAGCGAGTATTTTTCTGGCTTACCACTCTTGGTCTACAGAAATTTACAAGTGAAAAAACTCCACTGCCTGCTGATGATATGCCAGAAAGGGAAAAATTCATGATTATTGAAGCATGAAAACAGGCAGACTTCCTATGTAAAGGCTATATTTTGAGTGCTTTAGATGATGACTTATATAATGTCTATAGTGCAATAACAACTTCAAAAGAGTTGTGGGATGCACTTGAGAAGAAATATAAGACAGAAGATGCATGCTTGAAAAAGTTTGTGGTCGCAAAGTTTTTAGACTATAAAATTGTAGATAGTAAAATTCTTGGATCACAACTGCAGGAACTTCAACTTATTCTCCATGATCTGATTGCTGAAGATATGGTAGTAAATGAAACTTTTCAAGTGGCTGCAATGATCGAGAAATTGCCTCCTTCGTGGAACGATTTCAAGAATTATTTAAAGCACACGTAAAGAAATGAAGCTTGAAGATCCTGTCATTCGGCTCAAGATTGAGGAAGATAACAAAAACGCCGAAAAGAAGTCTCGTAAGAGCTCAACAATCATTGGAGTTAATATTGTTGAAGAAGCTACTATCAAAGACAAAAAGAGAAAGAATTCCAATGGGCAGAAGTCAGAAAAGGCCAAGAAGAAATTCAAAGGCAACTGTTACAACTGTGGCAAGGATGGTCATAGGTCTTCTAATTATCGTGCTCCAAGAAAGGACAAGGAAAAAGGCAAAGGCAAAAGTCAAGCAAACATCGTGGAAGAGATGGAAGATACAGATGACTTATGTGCAATGATCTTGGAGTGTAACTTAGTTGGAAATCCCAAGGAGTGGTTTCTCGACTCATGTGCCACTCGACATATTTGCTCTGGGAAAGAAGCCTTTGCAACGTACACTCCTGCTGAGTACGATGAAGATTTGTTCATGGAAAACACAGCAACAGCAAGGATTGCAGGAACTGGGAAAGTAATGTTAAAAATAACATCCGGCAAGGTGTTGACATTGAACAGTGTTCTGCATGTCCCTACTATTAGGAAGAATTTAGTTTCTGCTGCACTACTCGTTAAGAACGGGTTTAAGTGTGTCCTAGTTAGTGATAAAGCTGTAATAAGTAAGAATGAAATGTTCATAGGAAAGGGCTACCTCAATGAGGGTCTTTTCAAACTGAATGTAATGGTTGTTGACAGTATTAATAAAAATTCTGCTTCTGTTTACTTATTGGAGTCAAATGATTTATGGCATGCCTGTTTGGGACATGTAAATTACAAAGCCTTGCGAAAATTGGTTAATCTAGAAGTATTGCCTGATTTTAAATGCGATAAATCGAAATGCAAAATTTGTGTGGAAAGTAAGTTTGTTAAACATCCTTATAAGTCTGTTGAAAGAAATTCCAAAACTTTAGACTTAATTCACACAGATATATGCGATATGAAATCAACACCATCTCGTGGTGGGAAAAAGTATTTTATAACTTTTATTGATGACTGCACTCGATTTTGTTATGTATATTTTGTTAATAGTAAGGATGAAGCAATTGATGCATTTAAGCAATACAAAAATGAAGTGGAGAACCAATTGAATCTAAAGATAAAAATGATTCGGAGTGATAGGGGTGGAGAATATGAATCTCCTTTTGCAGAGATATGTTTGGAATATGGTATTATTCATCAAACTACTGCACCTTATACACCACAGTCAAATGGTTTGGCAGAACGGAAGAACAGAACATTAAAGGAAATGATGAATGCCTTAATGATCAATTGGTTCACCACGAAACCTTTGGGGGGAAGCCATCCTTACAGCTAATAAAATACTCAATAGAGTACCCCATCGAAAAACACAATCAATTCCATATGAGATGTGGAAAGGAAGGAAACCAACTTGAAATATTTCAAAGTGTAGGGGTGTTTAGCCAAGGGAGAGGTCCCTTTACCAAAGAGGGTTAAAATTGGACCCAAAACAGTAAACTGTGTGTTTATTGGATATGCTGTGAACAGTAAGGCATGTCGGTTTTTTGTTCACAAATCTGATAATCTTGAGATTCATGTTAATATGATAATTGAGTCAGATAACGCAGAGTTTTTTGAAAATATTTATCCGTATAAAACTGAATGTGAGTCGACAAGTGAAAGACCTAAACGACCACGAGAAGAATCAACGGAAAATACACTAACTAGTGAAAATCTTAGGCGTAGTACTCGCCAATGGAAACCTGCTTCTTTCGATCAGCTTTTGTGGCACTATTGCTTGAAAATGAGCCTCAAACATTTAAAGCAGCTATGTCTTCATCTGAGTCAACTTATGGGAAAGAAGCAGTCAATAGTGATATCGAATCAATTTTAAGTAATCACACTTGGGAATTGGCTAATCTTCCTCCAGGAAATAAACCTTTAGGATCAAAGTGGATCTTTAAAAGAAAAATTAAACCTGATGGGACTATTGACAAATATAAGGCTAGACTGGTAGTCAAAGGGTACAGACAAAAGGAAGGTCTGGACTACTTTGACACATACTCTCCAGTAACAAGGATAACATCAATTAGGATGTTAATAGCACTAGCAGCAGTGCATGATCCTAAAATCCACCAAATGGATGTAAACACAGCCTTCTTAAATGGAGAGTTGGAGGAAGAAATTTACATGGAACAACCTGAATGGTTTATAGTTCCTGGTAAACAAAAGAAAGTGTGCAGACTTGTGAAGTCACTTTATGGACTCAAGCAAGCACCCAAACAATGGCATACTACATTTGACCAAACTATGTTGGCAAATGGATTCAAGATCAACGAATGTGATAAATGTGTTTACATTAAAAATGTTATGAATCATGAAGTCATTGTTTGTTTATATGTTGATGACATATTGATAATGAGTAAAAACATTGATGATATAAATGCTACTAAGCGCATGTTGTCTAGCAAGGTCGATATGAAGGACTTAGGAGTTGCAGATTTGATCTTAGGGGTCAGGATTATCAAAACTCCTCAGGGACTAGCATTATCTCAATCTCATTATATAAAAGTATTGGATAAGTTCAAGTACTTAAAATTGAATATTGTCAAAACTCCAATTGATTTAAGTTGTACATTTCAAAAGAATGAAGGTCATAGTGACTCTCAATTGGAATATGCCAGAGTATTGGGAAGTTTGATGTGTATTATGAATTGTACGCGACCAGATATAGCATGTGTTATTAGCAAACTGAGTCGGTTTACTAGTAATCCAAATCAAACTCATTGGATGGCAATGAAACGTGTGTTGGGATATCTGAAATATACACAACACTATGCTTTGCATTATAATAAATATTCTGCTGTGATTGAAGGATATAGTTATGCAAATTGGATCACCGGGTCAAATGAAGTAAAATCCACAAGCGGATATGTGTTCATACTTGGTGGAGGAGAAGACTCTTGGAAATCGTCCAAACAGACATGTATTGCTCGCTCCACAATGAAATCTGAATTCATTGCTTTGGATAAGGCTGGTGAAGAAGCTGAATGGCTCCGGAATTTCTTAGAAGATATTCCTTTCTGGCCCAAATCTGTTGGACCTATTTGCATACATTGCGATAGTCAAGCAGCAATTCGTAGGGCAGGGAGCGTTATGTACAACGGGAAGTCTCGTCATATACGACGGAGACATAACACCATAAGACAACTGCTCTCTAGTGGAATTATCACAATTGACTATGTTAAGTCAAGGGATAATGTGTCAGATCCACTAACGAAAGGCCTAGTGAGAGAGGCAGTTGAAAGATCATCTAAAGGAATGGATTTACGGCTTAGGACAAGTCAGCATGACGGTAACTCTATCTAGCAGACTGTAGATCACAAGAGCTAGATTCAAGGAGAAAAACAAAGTTGTGGCTGACGGTTCGACATTGTCAATTAACTCAATCCATTCTCATGATCAAGACAATGTTCAGGAACAAGGTTAAGACTTTAAGGCTTGTTAATGAGGTAATAAAGCTTAAAGTTTTTAATGATTTGCTAAGTTTGGTAGATTTGATCAAATAGTGTATCTACGAGATTACACGGTTAAAAATCACCTATGTGAGTGTGAAGTGGAAGCCGCTTCAAAGAGAATTTTATGTCAAAAGCCTATTCTCTATACACTCATGAAACCAGGAGGTGTTCATGGATGAAACGAACACAACCGTAAGAACCATAAACAGTAAAGAGTTAATTGTGTGACATATGGTTGTCTAGGTATACACCAAAGCTCGACGGTTCAAAGATATCACATCTACCGATTGACCGAGTATATCAGACATATGTTCACTACGGAAAGTCCAAGGGAAAACCTACTTATCCAGATGCAATTAATCCTTGCCTGTAAATTACACAATTGTCCGTGCATTCCTATGTTATAACCATTCCCCATCAATGTGGGGGATTGTTGGGTATGTAGCAAGAATTGATGGGAAATAGAGGAAAAGAGAGGAATTTGAAAAGTTGAGAACTTGAAGAGTTGGGAACTTGAAAAGCCCTCTTATGCTTTAATGAAAAGGCATTTGTCCCTCATCGGTGGTGGAAAGAAAAATAGGAGAGTTTAAATACAGAATCACTCCTATTAATTGTTAAAAGGGTTGGAAAGAGGGACCCTCCTCACGCCATCGTCGTCGTCGCTCGCTCATCTCGGCTTCGGCTACGGCTACGGCTTCGACTTCGGCTTTGGCTTTGGCTTTGGCTTTGGCAAATGATCGATCAAGAGATTATTTTTTGGACAAAGTTTGTTTTAATTATATATAATTAATTATTTATTTAATTAATTAATTAAATTAAATGGCCAATATCTTTTCAATTAATTAGTTGAAAACATTTTCAGTTATTTAGTTGAAATTAACAGAAACGTTTTGATTTTTTAGTTGATTAACCCGACCCGATTCGGATCCGCGCGTGACCCGTTTGAATTTAAACAACTTTCCCATTTTATTTAAAATTCCCGCCATGACTGTTCTGAAAGGTTGCAACTTTCAGGAACAGTCATTACCATTTGAAAGGTTGCAAACTTTCATTAATGGTTGTGAGAATTCTGAAAGGGTTGCAACCTTTCGGAACCTATTATTCTTGCCTATAAATACCACTCATTCTTCAGAATATTTCCTTACAAATTTTCTGATCTTCTTCTTCTTCTTCTTCTGCACACATTATTTCTTCGTGTACTTTTCTGATGTGGATTGGTTCGCTGACAGTAGAGTTTTTGGTATCTACACTCTGCTGATTCAGATCATTTTACCCTGGGAGGTTATATTCCAAATCAAACCTCGGATACTAGAGGGGAATAATTTCCTTAAGGGGACACTGTGAGTTCAGTGGACTTGATCTTTTTCTGTTTTAAAAGGTTTTTTCAGATTTTGGTACGTTTTTACAGATTTTAGTTTTTTTTGTGAATTAAATTTCTATTCATCTCTCTTACTGGTTCTATAAATTTCAGTTACTTCGTGTTTCTGAACAATTTATTAGAATCAGTAATTTCTGGTTTTATAACACAGATTAGCAACAAAACTTGTTGTGATGTTTCTCAAATACTTTGCTGTCTGAAGTGCATCTGCTTGACTACATATAGGTTTTTTGAAGAACTATTTAATTGACGGACTTTAGTCTGCTATGAAATAACAAACTAGTTGTTAAGAAGATTAATTCTTATGTGCTTCTTGGAGTGAAATAATGGGGGTATATATTACCTTGTTCCTGAGTTATAGGGTAAAATGCCTTTGGGTAGTTCTCCTATGCGACACGAATTGAGCATGTGTCTCAGCATGTATCTGTCAATAGTGGAATAGTGGAGGGAAACTGGATGGTACTAGTATCAAGTGTTATTTCTGGATGAGAGAAAAGGTTAGACTAATTTTGAGAAGAATTGTTTTCCTATGCTAATGAAGAAAGTTTTTGTTTAAAGTGAGAAAACATATAGTCAAATGGAAAAACATCTTCAAAAAATTTGATATTTTAATAGAGAAAAAGTTTGTAACGTGTAGGGTCAAAATACTGATGGGAATGAAAAGTAATGGAGAAATCTAGATAGACACAAGGTTTGGAGTACGGTTTGAAATTATTTTTGGTATATGGTTGAAGTCACGTGTAGCACAAAAAACCATACATATAAAGATATGTGTCAGCTGGTTTGTCATTGAAAATAACATCAAATGGTGACTTGCTATTAAATGTGCTAGTGGTTAGAAAGTTGATGAGAAATTAGACATGATGAGAAGCAAATGACCAAAAATCAGATCGTAAGGCGGCTTGATAAAGTAGTGTTTTGGCGGTCTCAACTAGGTGATAATAGCGTCTATCATTCATGACATCCCTTTGAGGTGTGCATGGTGGAAAAACAAGGCGTTGTATGCCATTGGAATTAAGGTATGGGTCTAGTATTTGCTATTCTCCTCATCCATCGGTATAAAGGGTGGATATTTTTTTTTTATCCAAATGGTTTTCAAGCACAGGATGTAAGGTGTTAAATTTTTTTAGCTTCATTGTTTATAACCGGATGTACTTTCTATACTAATCAATTGAGAGTACCGGGGAGGGTCCCCAAAGATCACCATTAAGTGTTTCAAATGGAGATTTGCTGGACATTATGTTTGAAAAAAATGAAAATCTATGGGCTTAATTGCAGAAACAAGAATTACAATAAGTGAATTTGTCTTTCAAAGAATAAAAAAGACTGAAATTATTGAGAATGTAATATAAAACTCGAGAATGGGGGTGACCCAATCCTCGATGCTTTAGATGTAAGGAAGGGCTCGTAGAAACATTGATGGCTGGGTGAGACATTGATGACCATTCCTACATTCTTCCTTTCTTAGGGCTGCATAAAAGAGGAGTTCCCATAGTCAGATCCTTCACAAGAAAATTTAAAGGAAAAAACTCTATTGAGGTTAGATTGTCTTGGAAAATTGAGAAACCAAAAGAAGGTTATACTTGACAGTAGGAGCACATAAAATGGTAGAGAGTTTGAAGGCCTTATTTGATGCAGATAAATGAGTCGTACCAGTTTGATTAATTGGAATGACATTACCATTACCCATTGTCATGCTCTCGATCCCTTTGAAGTGCTAAACATTGATCATGGAGTTAGAATCATAGGTAATGTGGTGAGATACACCCGAGTCGACAATCATAGGTTTATGTGCTGGTGTCTAGGCAACAAAATTAGACATGCTTCAAAATAGTTATGGGATTGGGATCGACATAGATTTTTTGTATGCCTAAAATTGTGACATAACTTATAATGGACCTGTGAGGGTTGTTTTGGGAAATTACACAATTGAGAACCTTTAGAATGTTGTTTCGATGGTTTGTCTGGTTGGGGGACGGCAGTTATTGTTGTTGGGTGGGCGTCAAATATTATGTTGGGCTGCTTGGGAATATGTTACTCATCAAGCAAATGTTGCAGTCACCTGAGTGGTTGTAGTTTTTAGGTCCTCATGTTTGAGTAAAGATTCGTGATCAAGAAGTTTGTCAAACAGTTCAACGTAGCTAATTAGAGAGTCTCGTGTCTATATTGCTGACAAAATCTCACAGAACTCTAGAAAAAGGCCACTCAATATGTTAACCACAATTTCTTTGTCATTGACTAGCGAATCGGTGTGGCAAGTTCATCATATGTAGATCGAATCTCACGCAAATAGTCAACAATAGATTTTTTGTCTTATCTAACTCGACGGAGATGGTGATGAAGGATAAAGATGTGGGTTTGAGACTTGTTTTTAAAGGAGGTGTAAAGGTGATCCCAGGCACCTTGGGAGTTTTTAGTGAAGCAATGATGGATACGACTGTGTCATTTACAGAGGCCATAAGAGTCTTTTGGATCAGTTTATCTTGTCGAAACCAATCCCTGTACTTAGGGTTGACATTTTCAGTTTCATTAATGATGACTTTTTTTAGAGGGGACACCTTGGTGCTGGCGAGATGACTATAGAGGGCATCTCCATGAAGTAGCATGACATTATAGGTTATCTAGTCGATGAACCCAAAAAGTTTAATGGGAAGTTGAGATGATGGGTTGAATTGAATCAAGTGGTTAACTATAGGGGAGGCAGCAACATTAGCCGGTAGGGTGGAGGGAGACATTGATTTACCGGAAAAAATTACCCCTTACAGTATTTTTGGCACTGATACGATATAAAGAGAGCGAAAGAAAGTAGAAGAAAGTATATTACTTTGATGAGACTCTTATGGAGTTTGTTTACATATAAAAACATTAGCTTGAACAAACCTAATTCTAATAAATTTATGCATAATAAAACAATGTTGCAACACAAGTAAAACAGTAATGCCAATGTACTATTAAAAATAGAAACTTTTTAGTTAAAGTTGATTGCTTTTATAGTTAGAATCAACAAGTTGGTGACCTTATGTAAAATTAACCTGAATTTAAACACAATATTATATTCGGAACCATTTCAGGAATTTCGAGAGGACTCACATTGATTGATTTAATATAATATATTCAATGTGTTCTTTTTACTCCAGAGATATCACACAATTTTGTTGATAAATTTTGAAAATAAGTCCCTATAAAGGGTAGTTAATAAAGAAGAATTGAAGAAGTAATTGACAAATCTTATTAAGGTGACTTAAATTTAATAATCAAAAACATGATAAAATCTTGGAGCTAGAATCCAAAGAAATTATTAAATACAATTTGGACCTAGGTGGAAAAAGTCACAAAATCGTTTTCTCCATTGTTTTTTTTTCTTTTTCTCTCTTTTCTCTTACAACCAAAATTCCTTTAATTTTTTTGATACTTGAATTTCTTTTCCCGAATAATTCATATTTGGATATTCTTTAGCTAAAGAATTCAATTTATATTCAGTTTCAATTGGTGAGAGTGTTTGTACACTGCGGAATGCACGAAAGCATGATGAGATAATAAAAATAAATTTATCAATTTTCTTTAACTTTTTCAAATATTTAAGAAGAAACATTAAAAAAAAGAGAAAAATAATATTGAATAATACTAGAAACTTGTTGAAAATACTTAATGTTAGAGAGGAAGATAGACATAAAGTTTATATGAATTACCTGATAGATACATCAGTAGAAACAAAAAGTTTTACTTCTTTGTATTCTTTTGTGAAGAGATAAATTCCATCCTTTTCATCTCAGGAAAAATGTTTCGAGCAACAATTACAATTTTGTATTTTAAAATAAAATCTTAATTATTTAATATGCGATCAGAATTATTCTGGAGATTGTCTTCACCTGTAACTTTGTTAAGCTCCGACTAGCCTGGAAATTCTATATATAACTAAATGTGATAAATGATACAATGAAACAAATATATTATAAGTTCAAAAATAGGACATAAGTTTCAATAAAATGACCGAATTTCAAGAAACTACTAGGTTATTTGACATTTGGTTCTAGATTTTCAATTATATTGAACTCATTGATTTAAAATTTAGGATTCATCTCTACTTCTGAATAAAACAAAGAATCAATTACTAAACATTAGTTTAAATTTTAAGATATAAAATTCCTCAAGTACCATCGAAATCTTTTTGTTGATTAGGTAGTTCCTCCTCAAAGAATCTTTTTTATTTGTGCTTATGTTAACTTCCATTGCATTTTTTTTATGTTTCATTTGCTAGCTCTCAAAAATGCACTTGATTCTTTTATAAGTGATTGAAGATAGAAAAATAAATTGGGGAATACAATGAGCATGATCAATGAAAAATTCATGTAAATTGACATAAGTGATGATCAATTACCTAGCAAACGTCAACAAGGACATTAAGCCTCTTTGATATTCTCTTATATGCATGATAGTTTTTATTAATTTAATATATGTATTCTCAACGTTAGAATCAATCAACATACAATTACAATTATTTGATGGACGATTTTCATTAAGATTATCAAACTCACTTGAAAATCATTTATAAATAAACGAAAAAGATAAATAATTAATAGGATGAGCGAATCTATAGTTTTTTTTTCCATTTGGTTATGCATGATTTTCATATGTGTTTGATAACCTTAGAGAAGATAGATTGTCGAAGAATTTTAATCGTACCTAACTTAAAATAACATTGATAGTGAAAACATAATTTTTTATTTTGAAGACTATCATGCATGTAAAGAAATATTATAGAGGTTTAATGCCCTTGATTACCTTTGGAACGTAATTGATCATCACTTATGTCTATTCACATGAATTTTTCGTTGAGCACACTCATTATATTGTAATATATATTTTTTCTTATCTCCAATAACTTCTAAAAGAAAAATATTGAATTTCCAGGATTTATGAAATGAGACATCCAAAAAATGAAATGGAAGCAATATAAGCACGGACCAAAAAGATTCTTTCAACGAGGAACTACCTGACCAAAATGAATATATTGAACGTCCTTAAGGAATTTTACATCTTTCAATGTAAACTTATGGTAATTATTTTATTTTTGGTTTGATTAAGAAGTAAGATGATTCCTCAATTTTAAATCAATGATTGCAGTATAATTGAAAGTCTAGACCAAAATGATACATAGAATAGGAGTAACCTAAAATGTAGTAATTTATTTGAAGCTTTAGTTCCACTATTTGAACTTAGAATTTTTTTCCGGAGTATCATTTCATCACACTTGGTTAATATAATTTTTAGGTGAGTCTGAGCTCAACAATTTTACATGTTAAGATAGTCTCCTAGATAATTCTAATCGTATTTTAAACAATTCTGATTGAATTTTAAAAGGAAATATAGTCAACTGTGCCTTGAAACTTTGGACAAGAGGTGAAAAAGATGAAAATTACCACATCATGCAAATAACACCAAGAAAAATAAAATTATATTTCATCGATAATGTCTATAAGGTAATTCAAATAAACCTGTCTATCTTCCTCTATATCATTACGTATTTCCAACAAGTTGCTAGTATTGGTCAACAATAGTTTGCTCTTTCTTTACTTTTGGTTCATAGATATTTGACAAAACAAAAGAAAATTGTTGAACTTATTTTGATTATATCATCAAGTTTTATTTCATGCCACAGTGTACTAACAGGTTCTCACCAATTGAAAATTTTTTTTAATGAAACCCTCAAACTAAAGAAGATTCAAGTATCAGAATAAACAAAAGGAATGTTGGTTGTAAGAGAAAAAATAAAATGGCAATGGAGAAAAGCATGTTGCATCTTCTTTCATCTAGCTCCAATATTGATTTAATCCTTTCTTTAAATTCTAACTTCAAAATTATATCATTTCATTGAAGAGAAAATGGTCTAATGCCCCCTCCCCCCTCTCTATATCCGAAATCTTAACAAAACACTTTAACTTTACGGGTATCCTATAATCCCTGAAATATAAAAAGTGGAATATAAACCCCTTAGAAAGTCATACCTTGATTTTTATTGAGCAGTGATCAGCATGCTTCTGCCACATCATATTACCCTTTTGAATATAAAAAAAAAAATCTTTTTCTGTGTTCTATAAACATAGCATCATCAACATGGTGCTAATTATTTTTCTTCAATTTTCTTCTTAATTCCTCTCAATTCAATCTTCAAAAATTTCCAATTTTCCTCTAATGATTGTTGCTTCAACATTCAAATTCTCTAAATTTTTTTTGCATAATCTTTTGTTTCTTCTCTTTTCTTTGATGAAATTTTCACCCAAAAATCATTAACAGTTGAATGCCCAAAAATTCCTTTTTATCAATTTTTGGGTTTACGTTCTTAGATATAGTTAGTTTAGTAGGAATGTTAAAAATGAAGATTTAGTATGATTTTTATATAATATAATGTTCTTTGTAGATTTGATAGTCAATATATTTTTAGATCAGGAAAAAAGATAAAGAATGCACCTGAGTTGTAAATTATATTTTTGAGCTTGAATTTGCATCTTCTATATTTGAGATATGAAAACAGAGCATGTGGTAATGGAGATTTAAGTGGTGGTTTACATCGAAATCGATTGTTGAGAGCTTAATCTCACATACTGGAACAACATAGATTATGTCCGTTGGATTTTTAGCATAACTACATTCGAAAATGAGAGGGAGCTTAGTGATGGAAGATTTATGGGGGCAGAGACCTCACAGTGGAGAGTCAAGCTCACCTGGTGGATCAAAGAAACCATTACCACCGGTACTGTTGCCGGTCTGGTAAGGAGAAAAAATAATGAAGAAAAAAATGTAAAAAGTAATAAATAAATAAAAGTAAACATAAATGTTATTTTTAAAAAGCAAAAAGTAATACTTCCTGCGTTTAAAAAAGAGTTACCTCCTTTCCTTTTAAGTCTGTTTCAAAAAGAATGGTCTCTTTCCTTTTTTAGTAACATTTTAATTTTAGCTTTCCACTTGGCATGTTTAAAGCTACAAGATTGAGGGTAATTTAGTACATTTGACATAACTTTAATTTAGAACCACAAGATTCAAAACTCTTCTTTATTTTTTAAAATTTTGTGTCAAGTCAAACGAGGTCACTCTTTGTGAAATGGAGGGAGTATCAAATAAGGAAAATATTATATTTTAAAATAGTATTTTTGTGTGAACTACGGCTTCTTTGCAACCTCATCATTGAGGGAGAAAATAATTTCTCTTTAAAATAGTTTAAGGGGGTGATAGAACTCTCTTGAAATATAAGTGTATAGTTGGAACTTCGAATGTAGATTGGGTTGGGGGTGGGGTTAGATCATTTTCTCTTTTTTTGAATGTTGAATGGTACAAATTAATTTACAATTTCATATTTTTATTTGATGTCTAAAAGTATATATCCATGTTCTATGTCTTAATTCATAATTTTGCATGAATACTTGTTAGATTTAACTAAATTTTGATAAAAGCAAAACATAAGGATGATTGCAAACAAAAATGTCCCTTTTCTTGATCTCTAATTTAAATATATAAATAAATACTTGACATAGATAACTTTTTTTTTTATTTAAATTCGGGCATCAACCCATTTTATTAGAATAAACGAAATCATATCCAGGTCCAAACGAGACCTAGAATAAAAGACCAAAAATACAGATAATAAAAAACATAAATCATAAACTAATATTGTAAAAAAGAAAACTATACACATCTGGTCTAGATAAGACCAGGTCTCTTCATCTTCTTCATTGTGCAGTAGCTTCAAGGTCCTTCAATGGCCATCATGTCATCTCCTATTGCCTTCATCTCCTTGCGCTTGAGAGATTTCCATTTAGACATTTAATCTCTCACAAATTTCATGGAATCTATATCGATGAAGACATCTTCAGCTCAACGATTGTAAGAGAAACCAGATCGAGAAAATGGCCAGGAACAAGTGCAGGAGAGAATAGACAAATAGTGACCAATTCACCCTCATTATCTTCCCTCGTATACATAATGAGTTCCATAAGAACTAATACCACTGCATTCAAATTCAGTAATAAATCTGTTATTACTTATTAACTAACTTTCTATCGAACTCCTTCTCCTTACTTTATATAGAAATGCGTGGTAGAGTAGCTCAGTTGTCCACTACGGTTGATTGATAAATTGTTATTTGTTGCTGCTTTAGTGTACTTGTATCTTTGCTTATGCTTATGCATTTTTGTTGTATTATATATCAGCTGCTTTCATTGCGCCTTGAACTGTTTGTATGCCTAGTAAAGTCCCTGTTTTGTACTTGCTTGAATCTCCAATTGGGGATTTTCCTTTTTTCCAATTGTAGAATGGCTTGAGCTTGAACTGGTAATTGTGGAAACTGATTATAATTTGTATAATTGTGTCTGTACCTTCATAATGAGCATTATTGTTCGATAAAAATCCACCAATTTGTTCCCTTTCTCTACATATGTGCGCAATCTCCCCATTCCCATTTCTTAACAGCTTCTTAATGTTTTGCACACCTACAGATACAACCCACAGAATGTCCTAAGCATCATCCAATATCTTCTTTGTAATTAGAGAGTCATTTTCTACAGATACAACCCACATTCTTTTTCGATTGACTATAGAAACTGACTCTCTAATTACAAAGAAGATATTGGATGATGTTAGGGACATTCCTTTGGTTGTATCAGTAGATGTGCAAAACATTAAGAAGCTGTTAAACAATGGGAATGTGGAGATTTAGCACATATAGAGAAGGGAACAAATTGGCGGATTTTTAATCTAACAATGCTACTCACTTTGCAGGTACCGATACAATTATGCATAATAACAATCAGTTTCCAACATTACCAGTTCAAGCTCAAGCCATTCTACAATTGAAAAAAATGGAAAATCCCCAATTTGAGAATCAAGCAAGTACAGAACAGGGACTTTACTAGGCACACAAACAGTTCAAGGCACAATGAAAGCAGCTGATATAAAGTACAACAATAAAATGCATAAGCATAAGCAAAGGTACAAGTACACTAAAGCAGCAACAAACAACAATTTATCAACCAGCCGTAGTGGACAAGTGAGCTAATCTGCCGCACATTTCTATATGAAGTAAGGAGAAGGAGTTCGATAGATAGTTGGCTAATATCATACCTCTTTCGGAATTTGTATGCAGTGGTATTAGTTCTTATGGAACTCATTTTGTATACGAGGAAATATAATCAGGGTGAATTGGTTACTATCTGTCTATTCTCTCCCGCACTGGTTCCTGGCCATTTTCTCAATCTTGTTGCTTTTACAATCGTTGAATTGAAGGAGTTTTCACAGAGATAGATTCCATGACATTTCTGAGAGGTTAAATTTCTAAATGAAAGTAGCTGAAACTCAAGGAGATGAAGGTTATAGGAGATGGCATGATGACCTTGGAAGAACCTTGAAGTTGTTGCACAATGAAGAAGATGAAGAGACCTGGTCTTATCTAGACCATATGTGGATAGTTTCCTTTTTTAGAATATTAGTTTATGCTATAGTATTTATCATCTGTATTTTTGCTTCTTTTGTCCTAGGTCTCATTTGGGCCTGGATATGATTTCGTTTATTGTAATAAAATGGGCTGCTGCCCAAATTTAATTTTTTTTAAAAAGTTGTTTAATCACGTATTTATTGTTGACACCCAATTTTGGCCTAACATTTGAAAAATTCTTAATTTTGAAGTTTTTATTTATTTAATAGCTTAGAATAATTTTTTTTTATGTTTTATAATTTTAAATAAGTTTGTCAATAACTATCTTTATTTATCAAAATTTAGGATTTTTTGTTAGTTAATTTTTAAAATTGCATTTCACATGTCATTAGTTACGTTCATTATATTATTTTAAAATTCATTTTATTTGTTACATTTGTTAATATTTATGTTGAATTTAGCACAGTTTAAAATTTAGTCAAATACGAAAGTTTTAGGGATTCTATTAAGATAATTTTGGGCCACAATACTAAGCCCATCATTTGAGCCTATTTTGTGTTTTCTTATTAATGTTATTAACTAGGTCAAAATATGGAGGGGTGGAGATTTTGTTTTGAGACATTGGGAGAAATAACTTTCAAATAGCAAAAACCCTAAGTTTTTCCTCTCCCATTCTTTTTCCTTCCTTAGCCGCCACAAACCAAAACTCAACTATTCTTCCTCAAAACACACCAGAAAATCATCTCTGTTTCCCTTTCTTTTCCACCCATAGCAGCAACCAAAATCCCCTCCCGTCTCCAATCAAACGACCGCCCTTTTACCCCCACCAAACAGCTCCATCTCCTCAACCAAAACCACCACAAACAACCCCCAAAACCATCGGAAACCCGCCGCGAATGAAGGAACAACCAGCATCTATGAGCTTCGATAAAAGCTTCACCTCCGGATCTGAAAAGAAAAGTGAAAGACCACTCTCCATCTCCGCAAAACAATTTGGGCAGAACTCCGACAACTAACAATCACCGTGACTTCTCGTTTTTCCATTTGGTATATTTTTTAACTTTTATTATCATTAACTTTGATGAATGTTTGCTCTTACTGCTTGTTGAACTTATATTGTTTTCTCATCTTGTTGTTATTTTTTTTATATATGTTTTAGTTCTTGTATATGTCTCTGTTATATACTATTTAATAGATTATGTTTCGTTTAGTTATTACAATGGTGATGATTCTTTGCTTAGATAATTTTGTTCATTTGGTGTTTCTAATCTAGTCCTTCTTGACTAGTTTTTATATCATTTTGATTATTTTATTTTTTTGTTTTTAGGAATAAAAAAGTGAAGTTATTTCCATTGTTATTATTTATGTTGTTCCATTAATGATTTGTTATTTCTTTGTTTGGATAATCATCTTTGGAAAATTTTATAATTTAGTGGGTTTACTGTTGATTTTGTTAGATTGATACGTTGCACTTTGTTACTATTATTTTATTTTTTGGATTGTTTTGTCATTAATGTTATGTTTGGATTATTTTGACAGTTGGTTAAATAATTTTGATAAGCTTCTTTTCTTTTTTTTAGTATATTTTTAAAACAGAGGATATGTTCCATTGTTGGCAGAATCATTTACATGGTATTAGAATTTTGTTATTAATTTAATTTGTTATACTATTGTTAATATTAATTTACTTGAGCAAATACATTTGTTATTATTGGACTTTAAGAATCATCTTTTGTTAGTTGGTATTTTAATTGTTGCCTTATTTTGATTGTTTCTTTCTTTTAGTATTATTAATTATTTATTTTATTATTTATTTCTTGCAGTGAATAATAATGTTGTTCAATTTAAAGCGATTTTAGTTAATGATGATGCCCATCTGTTTTGTTGTTACAAGGTCGATTCACTTTTATTATTTTAATATATTACCATTATTATTATTGAGCTGTAAATTTAATGACATTATATTCCTTTGTTGATTAGTTTGATGGTCAAAATATATTTGCTTATTTTATTTGTTTCTTCTAGCGTTTTTATATATTCAATTTGTCATTGTCAATAATGTTAGTTGTCTTTACTGTTCACGTTAATTTGACCAACTATTTAAAATCTTTTGAAGGGTCTGACATGAAATGTCACATTATAAGGTTATTTCCTTCAATAATTGCTATTATTCCTAAGTTGTAGTTTTGTCTTGGATTGTTTTAGAGACATTTGGTTACTTGTTAATTTTATTTAATTGTTAAGAAACCAAATTATATTTTAAATGGCCAATGATTTTAAAATATCTTCGTCGGAGTTTTTTGTGGAGGTGCTTTCCCATTTTTTAAAAAGACGGGGATAAATTAAATTTAGTTTTAATCTATAATAATACTTGTTTTTTTGAATTAAAAATGGGCCCAATTGAAAAATTAATCCGTCGGGTTAGAGGCCTCCCCATTTTAACAGACGGAAAAATTTAAAACAAAAATTTATGTTAATTTTATATATTTTTGGGGCTTGTTAAAAAAATGGCCAAATGGGATATTTTAAACTCCTCTCCGTAACGGGTTTCTTTTGGGATCGTTTTTTGGAGGGGCTACCCAATTTTAAAAAGACGGAATTAAATTTAAGGGTTTATATATTTTATATTGTCCGAAAAAATCGGCCAAATGATGTTAAAATCTCTCCCGCGGTTGTAAAGAGGCCATCCACATTGTATTTTTAAGACGGGGAAAAAATTTAATTTAAAATTTAATTAAGTTTATATAATTAATTTGTTAAAATGGCCGATGAAGAAATTACCGTCGATTTCCAAGGCCTCCAATGTTAATAAGACGGATTTTTATTTTTAAGTTATTAAGACGGATTTTTATTTTTAAGTTATTATTTCATATATTTAATTTTATTCATATTTATTTATTACTAACACTTTTACTAAGTGTGTTTACAGGTACCCAAGACTTGCTTCCTTGAAGCTATTCGAAAGGAGTTCGAATTATATTTTTCAATTCAATATTTTGTATATATCGATGTTAGGCAAACCTTAGGCCGATATTATTATTTTATTTTTATTGTGTATATTGCATGTTATTATATTTGTACATTATTTTATATTCTTCCTCAATTTGAAAAAAAAATGAATTCAGTCGGGACCCACATTTGTGGATTTCGAAGGATGCCTAACCCCTTCCCTTCGGAATAATTTGAACCCCTTACCTAGAATCAAATTGGTTTCGTAGATCATTAATGGTTTCCTAGTTTTTTCCTAAAATTAGGTGGCGACTCTTTTTAAAACTCATTCATTTTTTAAACTCGTTAGAATTGAATCAATTAATTATTTTTTGAGTCACCGCGACGTTTCGCCCTATTTGAATAGAGTAGGGATGTAAACAGAATGGCGACTCTGCTGGGGACTATTAGAGGTTCTAACCATATGAATTCATTTTTTTAAAATTGAGGAAATTCTTTTATTGTGTTATACCTTGTATTTTTATATTTCGCTGATTATGTGTATATTGTATTTGTTGTTTATTCAATTTTCTTTTATTGTATGTATATTGTCATTGCACTCATACATCTTTCCGCCAAATGGCAAATAGTATGCATTAGGAAAACGGAAGTTACGTGGCTTTCCACGGCTTCTTTCAGAAATACACAAGAGTTTCATTTGGAAGTATCAAACGAATAGTTGGAATGCGGTCATCCGACGTCGTTTGGTAGCTTCACCCCGTTGTTTGTCCGACTCGGGTTACCGTCAACTTGAAAACTATTCTAGTGAAGCCTAAGATAGAGCAAAACCAAATCCAAATCTAAGCATTGAACTAAGATGACCCAAGGTGTGTTGGGTTCATTAGATAGACCACCTTGAGTCCAAAAGTGCCTACGGCCTGAACGGACGATCATATTTATTTGTTTAAATTTGAAGGATGTATACATCATCTGAAAAAATCATTGTCCTCGGAATTGGGAGTATATTGTAGCTTATTCTATTAAAAAAAAAAAAATCTCTCACAAGTTACTAGTCTAAGACGCGGGAACCCAGAGAAGAGAAGAAATAAAGAGAGAAAGACCTTCTATGGAAGCATAGTATATGATTGAACCCCTGCGCGGGACTGAATATTTTGTATCGCATTTTCCCTATTATGTATCCCCATTCATTTTATTCGTATAAATTTGTATAAATTTAGATTTCGGGACAATGGAATGTTTCAAATGATATATACATCCTTTAAATCGGTTGGCCTACCCTAGGCATAAAAGAATCACATATTTGTATAGAACGCGCAATAATTGTTTGTATACTATGTGATATATTTCAGTTTGTCTTTAATTAAAACAATATTTGTGTGTTTAATTCATTATTTGTGTGATATTTTGCATTATCCATTATGTACATGAACTAACACTCTTACATTTTGAGTTGTTCTTCTTCACAGCGAAAAATTGATTCAAAAATTATTATTTGTCCGAAGTCGCAAGAGACAAGAGGATTAGCGAAATGCGAGTCCTTGTATTTCACAAGACATTAATATTAAGTCAAAACAATAAATCAGGGGAGTATTTGACTATGAGGTGACACCCACTTATTTTTATTATTATTTTGCATGATGGTCCTGCTCTCACATATTTCTCATATTTTTGTAGGAATACCGTCCCCGACATCAGTCGGGGATGGTCATGACAATGTTTGGATCTCGTGAAAATTGGGAGGAGACAGTCCAAGAAAACATCCAAAAAGAGTATACGTAGAAATTACTGTGAAAATTTGCAGGTTATATTCAAAAGACAGTATAAAAATTGACGATTAAGAGACTATAAAACATATTGGTGCGGAAAAAATGGGGGTCAAAAATACTTCATGACTACAAATTTTAGTGGCGCTAGACCTAGGAATTTCTTTGAGTTTTCTAAATTTTTTATATGCCTTATCTGCACGAACTACGCGTACCTGATTCTCATTTTAATGAGATACGTAGGCAACCCTTCTTGGGTTCGGTTTTATCTTCTCCAAAAGTAAAAAAATAAAATCAAATAGTTTGTGCATATTTTCCAAGTCATATCTGCACGAACTACGCATACCTGATTCTCATTTCGGTGAGATACGTAGGTAACCCTTCTTGGGTTCGGTATTATTTTTTCAAAAGTAAATAAAAAAAAAATAGAAATAGTTTGCTAATATTTTCAAAGTTATATCTACATGAACTACGCACACCTGATTCTCATCTTAATGAGATACGTAGGCAGCCCTTCTCGGGTTCGGTAATCATTCTTTCAAAAAATAAAGTAGCTTGTGCATAATGTAAGAGTCATGTCTTCAGCTCGATTGGTACCTACGTAGTTAAGAGCATGTAAATATATTTGATATGATAGAAAAGACTGACTTTGCGGTAAACTATAGATTCTCGTGGTACCTCTTATCTGTACTTTTGTGATGCTTGAAAATTCTCTTGCACTCAATCAAGATAAGAATAAAACTAACCTTATGTTCCATGTGCATTGTGTGGTGAGCTTTTGATCAAAGTTCAATTGTGTTTCACTGTTGATCTAAAACTTGACCTGAATGTTTTTCTAGGCGAAATCCTGAGTAATGTTTGGTTTGGGAAAGGATTGTAGGCCTTTTTTGACTTGATTGTGCCTTTCAAAGCCTACCAAATTACATTAATCCCTAGTTTTCCCACTTTGAGCTTGAAACCTTTCTTTGGACAAACACATCTTAACCACTACCCTTTTAAGTGCTTACAAGCACTATCCTCTCTTGGCCCAACCTTCTTGAGTGCACCAAGAATGTGCAAATTATAAGAGGAGATCCATGTTTGAAATTTTCTAAAGCAAAGATATTGAGTCTTCCAAAATCAAGGAAGCAAAGACTCTAGAGAAAAAGAGAGAAAGGAAGAAAAAAAAAAGGGTGGAAGAAATAAAGAAAGGTAAAAATACCCTTACAGGGTCAATGAAAGGTGAGAAGGAAAATTCTCCAACAAAAAGGAGAAAAATTTATAAGAAATGAGTGAAATAAAAGAAAAACTCCAAGAAATAAGGACTCAAAAGAAGTCAAAACAAAGAGAAAAAAAAAGAAGAAGAGAAGAATGGAAAAGCTCTAGAAAATGAGAACTCAAAAGAAGTCGAAACAAAGGAAGAAAAAAGAGGAAGAAGGAAAAAGAGTCAAAAATAAGAACTCAAAAGAATTTGAGAGGTCAGAGAATAATGGATAGGATCTAACGCCAAAGGTGTACCAATCATTAAGAGCACAAATTCTGTGTGACGCTCAATGAGGAATTTAGTCACTTTTATCCCAAATAAATATCCTACCCATCCCTAAGCCTACGTTACAAGCCAATGACAAGCCCTACATGATCTCATTCCAAATGTTCTCACATTAGTGGAGATTTATATAAGGGTCAAGCATATGGTATCACAGTTGTATGCATTGAACATTCTTGTAAGTGTGAGTGCACTTTGAAAAATGTCCTAAAATCAAATGTTTTCAAATACGTGTGAAATAGGACAAATCTTTTTCGTGAGGGCACTTGAAACATGAGGATTGATACAATTCAAAACCTTTGTTGAAACAAGATGAACGGATCATGTTGATCCTTAAGTATATTGGAGGTACCACTTGAAACTGTAGAAATTACTTTAAATTCAATCTTTAAAAAAAAATGAAAAAAAAAATGAGAGATTTACCTGCAATCTTAACTGTTGGTATCAATTGTAGTGAAGGTTTGACTATCTCATCACATTTTTTTTTATTTTTCAAAAAGAAAAGAAAAGGTGAAAAAACACTCATTCTTTAATATTTTAAAACCTTTTTAAGAGTCTTTCAATTTTATTTAAAAATAAAAAATAAAAAAAAGTTGCCTTTTGAGCTGTTCATTGTAAAAAGTGTCATCGGGTTAATCTCGTATGTGTGAGAGTCATATTTTACGGCATGGATTGTTCGTCCAAAAATGTGACATGTTTTTTATAGGCTTTGGATATCACATGCAATATTATTTTCCTATTTCATCATGTTCATATTGTACATTTTCTACTGATGATCTTCTTTCAGATTTTTTGCAGTATTCATCATCTACAAGTTTGGAACTACATTTGACCTGATTCCTGCCTCAACAGGATATGTAGGCGCCACAACGGCTCGGTCATATACCCAGTGTGATTATTATTTCTCCTTACAATAAAAACTGGGACAGAATTTTTGAAAATATCTCAAAAATTCTCAATAGAGGTGTTATCGCCAACAAGTCAAGATTGAAGATCATTTTGAGATTAGCGAAAATTCTAACTGGGACAGAATTTTTGAGGAAGACCTCAAAATTCTGATAAGTACTGCGAGAAGCTTGATAGCAACTACAAAAATCATGCATTGAGAGTCAATATTCATGCATAACGGAAAATCATGCATAACAATATTCATGCATTGAAAAGATCATGCATCGAGAGTCAATATTCATGCATTGCAAAAAATCATGCATCGCGAGTCAATATTCATACATTGCAAAAATCATGCATAGCGAGTCAATATTCATGCATAGCGGAAAATCATGCATCGCGAATCAATATTCATGCATTGCAAAAAAAAAATAAAAAATCATGCATCGCGAGTCAATATTCATGCATTGCAAAAAATCATGCATCGCGAGTCAATATTCATGCATAGCGAGAAGATTTCATACCTCGCAGAAATTCATGCATCGCAAGAAGATTTCATACCCTGCAGAATTTATGCATTGCGGGAAGATATTCATGCCCCGTAGAAGATCATGCATCGCGAGTTAATTCATGCATCGAGAGTTAATATTCATGCATCGCGAGAAGATTTCATACCTCGCAGAAATTCATGCATCGCGAGAAGATTTCATACCTCGCAGAAATTCATGCATAGCGAGAAGATTTCATACCTCGCAGAAATTCATGCACCGCAAGAAGATTTCATACCTTGCAGAATTTATGCATTGCGGAAAGATATTCATGCCCCGTAGGAAATTCATGCATCGAGAGTCGATATTCATGCATCGAGAGTTAATATTCATGCATCGCGAGAAGATTTCATACCTCGCAGAAATTCATGCATAGCGAGAAGATTTCATACCTCGCAGAAATTCATGCATCGCAAGAAGATTTCATACCCTGCAGAATTTATGCATTGCGGGAAGATATTCATGCCCCGTAGAAGATCATGCATCGCGAGTTAATTCATGCATCGAGAGTTAATATTCATGCATCGCGAGAAGATTTCATACCTCGCAGAAATTCATGCATAGCGAGAAGATTTCATACCTCGCAGAAATTCATGCACCGCAAGAAGATTTCATACCTTGCAGAATTTATGCATTGCGGAAAGATATTCATGCCCCGTAGGAAATTCATGCATCGAGAGTCGATATTCATGCATCGAGAGTTAATATTCATGCATCGCAAGAAGATATTTGCATTTGCATTTAAGTCACATCTATTCGGAGGTGAAGGATGTGCACCATATCTTTTCAACGTTCAAGTCAGTGGAAACTTGCGTTGAAAGATATTTGCATTTAAGTCGCATCTATTCGGAGGTGAAGGATGTGCACCATATCTTTTCAACGTTCAAGTCGGTGGAAACTTGTGTTGAAAGATATTTGCATTTAAGACGCATCTATTCGGAGGTGAAGGATGTGCACCATATATTTTCAACGTTCAAGTCGGTGGAAACTTGCGTTGAAAGATATTTGCATTTAAGACGCATTCGGAGGTGAAGGATGTGCACCATATCTTTTCAACGTTCAAGTCGGTGAAAACTTGCGTTGAAAGATATTTGCATATCTTTTCAACATTCAAAGTCGGTGGAAACTTGCGTTGAAAGATGTTTGCATCTTGTCCTACCGATGGACATACATTCAAAATCCTACCGATGGACATCATTCAAAATCCTATCGATGGATAATCTTTTCATTTGTCCTACCGATGGACGTACATTCAAAATCCTACCAATGGATAATATTTTCATTTGTCTTACCGATGAACATACATTTCAAATCCTACAGATTGATCATCATCTTCATTCGTCCTACCAAGGGACCTGTATTTATCTCCATTTATCGTATCATAAGAGATGCTACCCTTTTTGTTTTAGTTTTGCCTATAATAATGAGTTTTATCTTTGTTTTTTTTTATAGAATATTCTAGAGGATGCACTCTCAGAGGAGCCACATGCGCGAATTACTTCAACAAAGACGCAACAAAGCGTGGAACCATTAGATGCGAGTTCGGGATTGACTTCCACTATATTTTCACCGCACTTCTCTAGAAAGGTCATGTGTTCGGTCAAAATTGGGTTTGTCAATTTTCGTTGTCCACGATTTCTTTCATCAATCATACACAACGAAAGGGACAGCTGTTGACACCCAATTTTGGCCTAACATTTTAAAAATTCGTAATTTTAAAGTTTTATTTATTTAATAGTTTAGAATAATTTTTTTTATATAATTTTTAATAAGTTTATCGATAACTATCTTTATTTATCAAAATTTAGGATTTTTTGTTAGTTAATTTTTAAAATTGCATTTCACATGTCATTAGTTACGTTCATTATATTATTTTAAAATTCATTTTATTTGTTACATTTGTTAATATATATGTTGAATTTAGCACAATCTAAAATTTAGCCAAATACGGAAAAAAAAATATAAATTAAAATTTAGGAATCCTATTAATAATTTTGGGCCTATAATTTCAAGCCCACACATTTGAGTCCATTGCATTTTATTTGTTTAGATTAAAACTGGTGGTGGATAAATAAAAATTGGGGAATTAATTTGAGGAGGGGGAAATCAACCCTAATCTCTCTCTTCCCCTCTCTTTGGCAGCCGCTTCCCTCATTCTCTTCCTCCCCTCTCCAGCCGCCTCTCCTCCCTCCTCCCTTCTTCTCCTCCCTCCTCCCTTCCCTCTCCTGGCAGCCCCCTCACTCCCTCATCGACCCTCTCCTCCCGTCTCCAATCAAACGACCGCCCTTTTACCCCCACCAAACAGCTCCATCTCCTCAAGCAAAACCACCACAAACAACCCCCAAAACCATCGGAAACCCGCCGCGAATGAAGGAACAACCAGCATCTATGAGCTTCGATAAAAGCTTCACCTCCGGATCTGAAAAGAAAAGTGAAACACCACTCTCCATCTCCGCAAAACAATTTGGGCAGAACTCCGACAACTAACAATCACCGTGACTTCTCGTTTTGCCATTTGGTATATTTTTTAACTTTTATTATCATTAACTTTGATGAATGTTTGCTCTTACTGCTTGTTGAACTTATATTGTTTTCTCATCTTGTTGTTATTTTTTTTTTATATATGTTTTAGTTCTTGTATATGTCTCTGTTATATACTATTTAATAGATTATGTTTGGTTTAGTTATTACAATGGTGATGATTCTTTGCTTAGATAATTTTGTTCATTTGGTGTTTCTAATCTAGTCCTTCTTGACTAGTTTTTATATCATTTTGATTATTTTATTTTTTTTGTTTTTAAGAATAAAAAAGTGAAGTTATTTCCATTGTTATTATTTATGTTGTTCCATTAATGATTTGTTATTTCTTTGTTTGGATAATCATCTTTGGAAAATTTTATAATTTAGTGGGTTTACTGTTGATTTTGTTAGATTGATACGTTGCACTTTGTTACTATTATTTTATTTTTTGGATTGTTTTGTCATTAATGTTATGTTTGGATTATTTTGACAGTTGGTTAAATAATTTTGATAAGCTTCTTTTCTTTTTTTTTTAGTATATTTTTAAAACAGAGGATATGTTCCATTGTTGGCAGAATCATTTACATGGCATTATAATTTTGTTATTAATTTAATTTGTTATACTATTGTTAATATTAATTTACTTGAGCAAATACATTTGTTATTATTGGACTTTAAGAATCATCTTTTGTTAGTTGGTATTTTAATTGTTGCCTTATTTTGATTGTTTCTTTCTTTTAGTATTATTAATTATTTATTTTATTATTTATTTCTTGCAGTGAATAATAATGTTGTTCAATTTAAAGTGATTTTAGTTAATGATGATGCCCATTTGTTTTGTTGTTACAAGGTCGATTCATTTTTATTATTTTAATATATTACCATTATTATTATTGAGCTGTAAATTTAATGACATTATATTCCTTTGTTGATTAGTTTGATGGTCAAAATATATTTGCTTATTTTATTTGTTTCTTTTAGCGTTTTTATATATTCAATTTGTCATTGTCAATAATGTTAGTTGTCTTTACTGTTCAAGTTAATTTGACCAACTATTTAAAATCTTTTGAAGGGTCTGACATGAAATGTCACATTATAAGGTTATTTCCTTCAATAATTGCTATTATTCCTAAGTTGTAGTTTTGTCTTGGATTGTTTTAGAGACATTTGGTTACTTGTTAATTTTATTTAATTGTTAAGAAACCAATTAAATGGCCAATGATAAAATCTCTCCGTCGGTTTTGGAGGCTTTCCCATTTTAAAAGACGGAAATTTAGTTAAATCTATATTAATTACTTGTTAAAATGGCCAATGAAAAATCTATCCGTCGGGTTTAGAGGCCTCCCCATTTTAAAAGACGGAAAATTTAGTTAATTTTATATATTTTGCTTGTTAAAAATGGCCAATGATAAAATCTCTCCGTCGGTTTTGGAGGCCTACCCATTTTAAAAAGACGGAATTTTAATTTAAGTTTATATATTTTATATGTCGAAATCGGCCAATGATAAAATCTCTCCGTCGGTTTTAGAGGCCTCCACATTTTATAAGACGGAAATTTAATTAAGTTTATATAATTAATTTGTTAAAATGGCCGATGAAGAAATTACCGTCGATTTCCAAGGCCTCCAATGTTAATAAGACGGATTTTTATTTTTAAGTTATTAAGACGGATTTTTATTTTTAAGTTATTATTTCATATATTTAATTTTATTCATATTTATTTATTACTAACACTTTTACTAAGTGTGTTTACAGGTACCCAAGACTTGCTTCCTTGAAGCTATTCGAAAGGAGTTCGAATTATATTTTTCAATTCAATATTTTGTATATATCGATGTTAGGCAAACCTTAGGCCGATATTATTATTTTATTTTTATTGTGTATATTGCATGTTATTATATTTGTACATTATTTTATATTCTTCCTCAATTTGAAAAAAAAATGAATTCAGTCGGGACCCACATTTGTGGATTTCGAAGGATGCCTAACCCCTTCCCTTCGGAATAATTTGAACCCCTTACCTAGAATCAAATTGGTTTCGTAGATCATTAATGGTTTCCTAGTTTTTTCCTAAAATTAGGTGGCGACTCTTTTTAAAACTCATTCATTTTTTAAACTCGTTAGAATTGAATCAATTAATAATTTTTCGAGTTGCCGCGACGTTTCGCCCTATTTGAACAGAGTGGGGATGTAAACAACTTCTTGAATGGATCATTCTTGAAGCAATCAACTCTTTCATGACTATGCAAAGGGAGCAGGTATACTTGCTTTTCAGTTATGTATGTTTTAGTATGTTCAGTTTCATACCTTTTGTAGGTATACACACATGGAAAAAGGGCTGAAAGAAAAGAGAGGTCAGGACAGATCTAGACAATGACATTCAAACTACAGAGAGGGACCTGGTCCTCTTTCAAAGATTAGTACTCTTAACATTGCAGTTTAAGTTACGCATGAGAACCTTGAAATTGCCACATGTCTGTCATTTAGGTATCTGACTGTTGTCCCATCTTTTGAGTGCCAAAATGATACCTCATTTTCTCCTTCTTTATATTTCATATTTCTTTCTATTTTCCTAGAAAAATCAATTTACCTTCCAAATATCAGGGTATTTCGAATTTCTCTTTTCTCATGTCTCTAAACACACTTCAAATTGTTAACCCCTTCATTCTTGCTGGAGAATTTTCTGATGAAAATGTTTTTAAGTGTGAGGAGGGACCTTGTCCTCCAAGAAAATTGAAGAAGTGGAAAAGATGATGTTCAAAAAGAGCGAAGTTGATATTTCGAGAACTCAATTCTGAAGAGAAAGGTGTCTGATTAAAAAAAAACTTTTCTTGGTTCCTCAGTTGTTGGTCTATTCATCTCGGAGGCCTTGAGTTATTTGTGTTACCAATCTTTCTCTTATGAGAAACTCAGGCTGGTGTTGGAATCTATGACAGTTGCTTGTGTTAACTGGAATACTAAAATGGGTTGTCTAAAAGTCCAGCTTTTGAAACAACACTATCAGAGGGACCAGGTGCCAAAACAGAAGAAAAAAAAAAGAAATTGGTAGCCCTGAAGGTTCAACATACAGGTTGGGCTGCACAGCATGCTGAACGTTAAGAGAAGATTCTGAAATCTCATGCTAAGGGATATGCTCTATTAATTCTATTTTTTCAATCCTTTGCCTCTAATTCATTCCTTTTCTTCCTACCTCTTTCTGTCAGTCCGCATTCCTCTTTTTGGACATTGTTCTGGTTTTCATTTGTAATCATATTTGCAATGCTTTGATGGCTGATCTTTTGTTTATGGATGAAAAATGTCTTGTTTCTACTGACTTGTCTCATTACTTATGTCTTTTTACTCATGCTCAGTGTTGCCCAAGTGGCCATGAATTTGCTTTAACTGCATTTCTGTCAACTTGGTTTACTGCTTTAACCCCTTTTTTATGATGTCAAAAGGGGGAAAGTTGTTAAGGTAAGGTATGAGATAAATGGTGTTATAACTGCTTGAAGAAGTATGAGATCAATGATGTTATCACTGCTGGAAGAAGACATGGGTCATGCCCATAGGGGGAATCAATGCTAGCTACTTGAAGAGGAAATGGTTCTGCCGACAAGGGGAATCAATGCTAGCTACCTGAAGAGGACCTGGTCCTGCCGAGAGGCGGAAGAAGTTGAACAAGTTTGTCATCATCAAAAAGGGGGGAAATGCTATGTTGATGTTTTGATGAGTTAACAACCTTCGGGATGATGAAACTCCAGTTACCCCAAGAGTTCTTATTGATAGGGGGAACTGGTGAATATGTTTGTCATCATCAAAAAGAGGGGAAATGCTATATTATTGTTTTAATGATTTGACAAACTTCGGGAATGATTCAACTCCAGTTACCCTAAGAATTCTTTTTTTATAAGGGGAACTGGTGAATAAGTATGTTATCATCAAAAAGGGGGAAATGTTAGTTCGAAGCTGATTTGAGATGATAGATCAAACTTGATATGAAGTTTTGATGATTTAACAAAACTTATCGATCTAACAAGAAACCGGATCCTTGTTATTGGAACTGCTGACAGTGAGATGAATGATAAACTCAATGTGAGGTATATTTGTGTGCTATCATCAAAAAGGGGGAAAATGTTATATTCTAGGTGTTTTGATGATCCTCACAAATGCGGGGACCTGGTACCTGGCAGAGTGCTCTCGTCCAGATACAAATGGGGTACAGTCGTAAAAAGTTATCATGTCAGGTAGTAGGTGAAAAGTGCAGTATCTTACACCAATAAGAAGAGCGGACGAGATTGTATGTTTCAGTATCTCACAAATGTAGGGACCTGGTCCCAGGCAGAGTTTCCTCCATAAGATACATAATTGGTTACAGTTGTAAAGCTGTCACGTCAGAGGTTGGTGAGGTGTTAGTGTACTACACCAATCAGAATGGAGGAGGGTGTTTGTCCAACGGATAATAACTCTTTATGTTTGATATTTTTAGCATGACAAACACCATATTATATTCATTCATCCAAAGAAGGAAGTCAGCTAGCAAGCCTTTTCAAGAGCTCAAAAAGAAGTTTGCAAGGGACCTGGTCCCCGCAAGACTGTGACGTGAAAAAGTGAAAAGACAGCTGTCAAAAAAGTTGCCACCTCTGATGCAGTAGGTGCACAGCTTTTCCAACAGCAGGCCTTCAGCCAATGGGATGGTTTCAGCGAATTTGTGGTGAATTATATTTCTCTTTCCAACAAACACAAATTCAAGACTTGGCAAATTAAACTTGAATTTTCTCTGAAAATTCACAAGCTTGAACAGAAGGCCATCTCCAAGGAAGAACATTGTTCAACTCAACAAAAGGACCTGATAGAGTAAAGAAGAATCTTTGTTGTATTTAGAGCTTTGTGTCTATTTTCTTACATTGTAAATCTGATCCTAATCTATAAAGGATTCAGATCTTGTTACGATTTCTAGAAGTCTAAGTCATCTAGAGTTTGGTGATTTAGTGGGCAACATTGTTGTTGCTTAGTCAAAATCTAAATCGTCCAAAGGGTGGGGGTTTAGTGGGCGGTGTGGTATCCGCTTAGGAAAATCTATATTAATCGGTGAAGGTTAGTATAGTGGGTAGTGTTGCATCTACTCTGGCTCAGCTAAGTGATAGGAAGTATTACTTATCATAGAGATTAGCAGTCTAGTCTCTCGGTGTAAAACTGGTTTTACTTTTGTTTGTGAGAAGATTAGTGAAACGCAGTTCGAAAAGTCCTGTTGAGACAGGTCATGGTTTTCTTCCCTTGAGCAAGGAGGTTTCCACGTAAAGTTGCATATTCAATCTTTACTTTCAGTACTTGTTTTTATTGTCTGTTATTGTAACTGTGCTGAGGACCTGGTCCCATCGAAACATGTGGACGCTTACTTTTTGTTACTATTCTTGCTGAGTCAAGGAACCTGGTTCTTGACTGATTGGTGGGTGCATACATTCCAACAGTTATGAAGAATAAGAAATTTTCTCTATGAGATGAAGATGCACATCGAGTGTATTTGGTCGATCAAGAGGACAATCTTGAAAAGGATGTGTACATATCCAGATTTTATGTAACATGGGAAAGTAAAAGTAACTTGATACTATACTATTGGATAAGTGGTTCCACATAGAACTATGTGTAGCTATTAGCTAATAGCTTTGGTTTTGACTTCTCATCCTGAAAAAACTACAACTAACTCTGGACATTTTATGCCAAACAATATCATATCGATATTATACTATCACTATGTTTGCCTAAGAACCTATCTGTTGTTGTTGTTGTTTGTGTTGTTTCTGATAATGTTTCATCAATAGTTGTGCATATAGGAGCTCATTCCAAGTGTCTGGTACACCAGGAAGGCACCAATGGCTGCAATCTTGGTACCTTAACGTCGTCCTTCTCTCCTCATCTGTCATGCTTGGCTTCCTGTAAATCGATGGATGTCCATCCTTGCGGAAGTCTGACATTATGGTTACATTCAAATAGTATACTGGTGACTTCATCCACTTTATCATGTCCTCTAGCATTCCCATTATTGGTGGATACAACGAAGGTGACAAATCTTTCTCATCCTTAAGTGGCTCGGTGTCACTATCACATTTTCCACCAGCATACCACTCACCTCCACTACAAAAAAAAAAACAGTAAAAGCAAACTTGGTTACTTTTGAATAATCTTCTCCTTGAATGGTTTTGATAATTGAGAAACGTTTGAGGACAGATCAGCTAGCACATAGTTTGAAACTCCGTGGACAATGGGAATATCCCGCTATCATTCTCTACTTAAATACTAGTCTTTTGGTTCATTGAATGATTTGAATTTGTGTTGTGTTTCTAATCCACACATCACATCAGACATTGTGCTCTTACCAATGAACCAAGAGGGATTTTCTTGAATGTGATCTAGAGTCGAAGGTAAGTTAGGGAATACGATATATGTATTACCTGAAATGAGAGACTGAATAGCCTCTAAAGAAAACATCTGTCTTCAAAGGATCTACATTGGCCTCAATCCATCTTGCCCATGTTGTCATTGCCTTGCGAAATGCCTCAACAACGTTTAGTTCACCATAAACATGGCTACCTTCTTGATAGTAACCCTTCCTAAAAGTTTGTTAATACAATAGTAAATTAGCTTTCTACAATGAACATCAAAATCAATATCATTTCTGCAAAAACCGATAAAACATATGAATACACGATGAACGTAGAAAAAAGAGGGTGGTACCCTTCAGCTGTTTTCTCATGAGTCCACCAGTGTCCAGTGTTAAAGACAAGGACGTCGGCTCCTTTGTATTTGTCACATGACCTTTCTACCAAATCTAATCTGAGTGTTTCTTTAGTTGATCCATTACCATCTGGAATTTGCCACTCTTGAACAAGAAATGTAGAACGTACAAACTCAACAGAACAATTATAATCCTGCACACACATTTTGACAAGGGAAAAATATTCAACAGATTGTTTCAAGGAATTAAGGAAACTAAAGTGATGCCTAGTTATGGTATGACATTATTTGTTTCATTTCAGTATTCAAAAGCTATGTCGTATGTATATTGAATCAACAAGAACCAAGTAAATCCTGACATATAAAGCAAGACGTCTTATTTGTTAAGTCAGTTTGGTCACTTTGCCTAATAGACTTCTTTTATCCAACAATTTAGATGCATCATGTACAAGTCTTGGACAAGAACATGTAATGATGTACCATTACCTTCGTCTTCATTGTTCCGTTAGATTGTTAATTTCCAAAACTTTGCTTCCGGCAATGCAGATGCACCATCTACAACGGATACATCCTTAACCTCCTACTTTCTCCTCCTCCATCAGTACTCCTTTCACCTCCTTTTACTAAAGATGCAACAACATTTTGTTGGATAATCTTGACATTAGTGAGAAGGGAAGACAAGTGAAATGATGAAACTTACCGCGAATATAAAAGAATAAGCACCCTCTTTCTTGAAATCTTCTCTTCCAGATACCTCAAAAACTCTATTCTTGTCTTCAACAGAATTTCTGAGCAGACAAACCATTGATTCCCACATATTCCTGTTCAGAGAGTCACCGACATAAACTAATCGCTTTCCTCTCAAAAGTTCCAACATTTCTTTGGCATCCAACCTAAAAAGTAAAAACAGAACATTACCAAAATTAAGCCAAGAAATGCATTAAGATTAAAAAAGGACAGACTGGTGCACAACTCATGCTATATGCAGGGGTCCAGGAATGGACCGACCATATTTAGTTTATTGTACGCAGCATTATCTTGCATTTCTGTAAGAGGTTGTTTCCACAGTTTGAACTTGTCAATAGCATACTAGTATTTTGGGGGGTGTCACTGACTTGTAAGTAGGTTTAGGTGTGTATTTTGGTGGTTATTATTTACATACACATATACAAGAAACCATTTTTGCGAAGCGGTAGTGTTACTCCAACTCTAGAATTTGTGACCTCCATGTCACACTAGGACAACTTTTAGAGTTTTTGCCAAGGTTGTCCTTGGCGGAGCTAGGATTTGAAGCTTATCTTGACTTTCTAAGTTACTAGATTCTAAATTAATAATCCATACGTAGTCAATGGATTTTTAAGTTTGATACATGGTTTGAGCCAAGGCTACTACATGAGGCTGAACACCTAGCCGACCGTATATCTCTGGCCCTACCTAGAAATGCAACAACCACAAGAACAATAACATTATACCTAATAGAATCCCACAAGCGAGGTCTGAGGAGGTATAGTGTACGCAGACCTTATCTCTACCTTGTAGAGTTAGAGATGTTATTTCCGAAAGACTCTGGCTCAAGTGTAGTAAATATAAATACAAAGAATAAACAAACATAACAACTACGAGGGAAGCAGTGTAAATCCCGCAAGAGTAGGCTATTACCTTGGAATATTACAGTGCTTAGGCTGCCATCTAAAGTTCTGATAACCATTATCAGGTCTTCCATTTTGATAACAATCAAATGGCTCATCAATAAAAGGGCAAGAACCAGGTTCATACATAGGGTTAGCATCATCTTTCACCCACATTCCATCAAAAACATCACAATGACTCATCACTTCCCACCAAGCCTCTTTCCTTGTCTCTTTTTTCTCCGAATTCGTCGACTCATTCACCTTTTGTCTCTCTTCCTCTTCTCTTTTACTACTATATTTACCTTCATTCTTCAAAAATTGATCATTTTTCTCCGAATTCGAAGTCTCTTCCTCTTCTCTTTTACTACTAGATTTACCTTCATTCTTCAAAACTTGATCATTTTTCTCCGAATTCGGCAACAAATTCACCTTTTGTCTCTCTTTCTCTTCCCTTTTACTATTATATTTACCTTCATTCTTCAAAAATTGATCATTTTTCTCCAAATTCGAAATCTCTTCCTCTTCTCTTTTACTACTAGACTTACCTTCATTCTTCAAAACTTGATCATTTTTCTCCGAATTCGACAACACATTAATATTTTGTCTCTCTTCCTCTTCTCTTTTACTACTAGACTTACCTTCATTCTTCAAAACTTGATCATTTTTCTCCGAATTCGACAACACATTAACATTTTGTCTCTCTTCCTTTTCTCTTTTACTTCTAGATTTACCTTCATTCTTCGAAACTTGATCATTTTTCTCCGAATTCGACAACTCATTCACCTTTTGTGTCTCTTCTTCTTCTATTTTACTAGTAGGATCATTTATCTTGAAACTCTGCAAACCATTTTCAGAGTAATCATACCTTTGGCTAGGTGAAATTGCAATAAAACCATTATGAGAAATTGAAGAATCATTATTTGTAAATGGAAGAGAGTACAGAGTTGAGTTTTGATAATCAGAATGAAAATAATGTGAGAAAATTGTGGAAAAATTTGATCTCCTACTATTGAGGATTTTTCTAAAAGAATGATTGATTGAAGGATTATTGAATACAAAAAAGATAGCACATGTAACAAATAAAAAAGTGAAAACATAAGCCAAAAACAACATAGATTTTCGATTACTCCTGAATGTTGGTGTTCGCAATGAAGGTGAAAATAGACTTTTCCTTAACTCTGACATTCGAGGGCTATTATAATCTCGAATTTGCAATGGTGGTGGTGGTAATGAACTTTGCTTTCGTGTTATTGGCAACGTTGGCGGTGAATCTGCCATCGTTTTTTTTTTAATTTTATTTTTCAAAACAAAATTAGGATACAAATGAGAAAAGCTTGTAAGATTTAATTGTGTAATAAGAATGAGAAAGAGTAGGAATAACAAAAAG
The DNA here is from genome assembly GCA_016801875.1 of Solanum sitiens. Taxonomy (NCBI): domain Eukaryota; kingdom Viridiplantae; phylum Streptophyta; class Magnoliopsida; order Solanales; family Solanaceae; genus Solanum; species Solanum sitiens. Next base: position 224,451 of record JABWTJ010000323.1, read on the forward strand.
GGATAATTGCATATTTTGAGATTTAAGTGATGGATGGAGTATAAGCTATATATATGTATTTTGTCAAATATGTGCTCCACTTATTATGGATTCAAAATGCTAAGTTGATTATTTCTTTTATTATGTTCTTTTTTCAGACAAATATAGTTTTAAACTAATTTTAAAAATATAGTAGTCAATATAAATTTTCAACATAATACTTTGTCATAGTTCTATAGCAAAAATTTGCCGCCTTTTTTTTTTCCTAGTGTAATGGAATAGGTTTATATTTTTACAAAGGGAAAAGTGTCAAATATGTCCGTAAGCTATTTGAAAAGGTCTAGATATATCCTTCATTTAAAGTTTGGCTCACTTATGTCCTTGTTGTCCTAATTTTGGCCCAGATATGCCCTTATGGGCGTTGGTGGATATTCTGGACATATTCAACTCATTTTTTATTTCTTTAAATGTCACATGGAATTGTCATGTCATTTTGGCTTTATCACATGACATTTATATGAAAATGGAAAGAGATCAATAATGCCCCTAAAAAATTCGGACACATAAACACCGAATCTGGCCCATAAATCAACCCTTTTAAATAAACTATCCGACCCATTTTCAACGATATTGGTTAATTTTTATTTTTTTCGATAAATTCCAAAATGAGTAATTGATTAATAAGAAATAGGAAAAATATGAAAAAAATAATAAATAAAATTAACGCCAAAAATTCACAGATAAATATAGTAACCTTAAATTCAACAATTTTAACACTTTTTAAAAAAAATTATTTTTTCGATAAATCCCGAAAATGAGTAATTGATTAATAAAAAAATATTTAAAAAATATAACACTAACGCCAAAAATCCAAAAATGAATATAGTAATCTTGAATTCAATAATTCAATATTTTTAAAATTTTTATTTTTTTTGACACATCCCGAAAGTGAGTAATTTATTAATAAAAATAAAAAAACAATATAAACTTTACGCCAAAATTTACAAATAAATATAGTAACCTTAACTTCAACAATTTCAACAAATTTGTTTAATTTTTGTTTTTTTGATAATTTTCAAAAATGAGTAATTGATTAATAAAAAATAGGAAAATATTAAAAATTATTGAAACTGTTGAATTTAATGTTACTATATTTGTTTGTGATTTTTTGGCGTTAATTTTATAATTTTTTCATATTTTTCTTTTTTTTTTATTAGTCAATTACTCATTTTCGAGATTTACTGAAAAAATAAAAAATAAAAAAAATTGTTGAAATTATTGAATTTAAGGTTACAATATTTATTTGTGAATTTTAGGCGTAAATTTTATATTTTTAGTTTTCTATTTTTTCTTTTTTTATCAATAAATTCCCATATTCGGGATTTGTCGGGAAAAAAAACTAAAAAAATTGTACAATTAAAGGTTACTATATTTATTTGTAAACTTTTGACGTTAATTTTTTATATTTGCATACTTTTTATATTTTTTATTAATCAATTACTTATTTTTGAGATTTATCGAAAAAAATAAAAAATTTAAAAAATTATTGAAATTGTCAGAATTAAGGTTATTATATTTATTTGTGAATGTTTGGTGTTAATTTATATTTGTTTTTATTTTTTCCTATTTTTTATCAATCAATTACTCATTTTCAGTATTTACTGAAAAAATAAAAATTAAACAAAATTGTTAAAAATAGGTTGGATAGTTTATTTAAAAGGGGGGTTAATTTATGGGTCGAATTAGGTGTTTATGGGTTTGAATCCCTTTTAATTTTCATATAACTGTCATGTGGTAAGATCAAAATAACATGACAATTTCATGTGACATTTAAAGAAATGAAAAATGAGTTGGATATGTCTAGCATATCAACTAAACGCCCATAAGGACATATTTGGGCCAAAAGTTGAAAGGCGAGGATATGAGTGAGCCAAACTTTAAACTGAGGATATATCTAGACCTTTTCAACTAGTTTAGGAATATATTTGACCATTTCCCTTTTTAGAAATAATTCTAAAAATAGATGTTTACTTTCCTAATCATTACAATAAAGCCCTCATGCCACTTGGAACAAAACTTGTACTTGGAGTAAAAAATATCTGCGTAGTGTATGAAATATATTCTCCATTTTAGACAATGTGATTGCACTTAGAATATATACAAATTCAAAAAAAGAAAATTGTTTAAAATAAGTCATAAAAACATAAAGAATAAAATGTGAAGTTCAATATTAAATTATTTTTAAATATAGCAAAAAAACACATCCAATTTAAAGTATCTCTTACATGCTATATTGACATTTTTGTTTTATTGAAAGATAAAACATATATTATATCAAAGCAAAAATATATGGGAGTGATTAGTTGCTAAAATTGAGTATTGAATTAGTGAGCTTGCAATTTTGGTTATTATTAATATGAGTTTTAACTTTTATATCAACATGTTATTAATATGAGTTCTAACTTTAATTTTATGGTAGTTTATTTGTATATTCTCCTATTTTAAAAAATAATAGAAAATCATTTGGTAGGTCATAATTTCATAGTTCAAGACATGCATTAAATTATTTATTTATTTTCTATTTTTATATATAATAGAAAGGCATTTGGTAGGTCAAATATTAATTGAATTAGAACCTAATTATATATGGTGAACTATCAACAATACATTAGGCATATTTAGACGTCTGCTCTCTGCGGTTTGCAATCCCCCATATATAACCGCAAAACTTTGTTTTACTATATATGTAGTCTTTAACCATTTGTGGTTATGTTATTAGAAATGTGTTGGATTTTACTTTTCAGTAATCATTTAATTTTGTATATATTGATGATCAGGTTAATAAAATTTGTACTGTCATGGAAACAAGTTATATCCATGGATTGAAGATGTGGAATTTCTTATGTATAGATTATTTTATGTTTATCGTTTGACTTGTATTAAAAACTATAATTTGTAGTTCTAATTTATGTGGCAGTATTCAATCGCATACTTAAGAAAAAAAAGAGTCAGACATCTAAAACAAGTTCCAGTGATACACAAAGGGTTTTTTCCTTGGTATACACTTAGCTTGTGTTTGACATGTAATATAAAATTATGATTTCAAATTAGTGTTTTTACATCCAATTTGAGATAAAATATATACATATATAATTCTAAATCATTATTTCCAAAAAAAAAAAATCAAACATAACCCGTAAATTTATTAAAAAAATAAAATTATCCTTTTCTTTTAGTCAATAAAAAATTGCTCCGATGGTAAGCATGATTCTCACTTCCAACCTTAAGCTTGTGATTTCGAATCACTAATTTGTAATCACAAACATTTACTCATAAAAGGAACATGAAGATGTGCAATTTATCTAAAGCTATTATAATATTCCGATATTGTGTGTATAGACTACAATTAGCTCATTTTGCAAGATAGTATAGGACTTTGAAATTTTTTGATAGCTTTCACAACATATGGCCTTTTCATGTTTATGATAAAAATGTTAAAAGAGAAAAGATACAACTCAAAATGTCCAAATACAATAAAATATTCAAATAAAACTTCTAACTTCAAATTAATTAGATTTCCCATAACTGTATACCGCCACTATCTCAACCAAATACTAAACTTTCCTAATGATGTAAATAATTGCCAACCACCATGGGTTTATAGCAACCCTTGCATAATTGCCTGGTATTCTGGAAATTCTATCTCTAAACTATCTTACAGAATCCATGATATTATAACAGCTATACCACATGTACAAATATGAAATATCACCAACAAATGAAATTAGCAGTATCCCAACACTCGTCTCGTTGGCTAATCAAAGTCGAAGCAGCCTTCTTCTTTTCAACAGGTCACCAGTAGAGCCATTGATTCTTCAGAATCCAGCATCACGATCACCTCTATATTTACCCGGTTTGGTTTCACAATCAGTCATTCATTCAGCAAAGCTACAACTACAGCACACATTCGTTCACCAATCCCACTGTAGATGTTTCAAACGATTGTTGCGTCCTAAACACAGTCTACCTCCTACATAAGGAGAGAAAATATCTTTTCAATTACAATCACTATAAAACATGCTAGCCCTTGAATATTTCAAAGTAAAGAGTTGCAATTATGGACTTGGGATTCACCCTGATTACTTCCCAAACACGGCTCAACTTCAAGCGGCAGCTAGTAGAACCCCAAATATAAAGTTTGGGATAACAACTAACAGAACCATAATGACAAACCTAATCGATCACAAGAAACATAGAAAAACCAGGACTCGGAAGAGTAATCACAAGGCAGAAAATTAAACCCACGATATGTATTATTTTTTATTATTATTTATAAGAAAGCAGAAAAGTAAACCCTGCATAAAGATTCTATGTATAGCTAATCTGAGCATAATTGCATAAGGTACCATAGTCTTGCATCATAGACCTCTGGCCTAAAGAAGTTCATGTAGAGAGTGTGCGTCTTACTTTTACATACAACAACAAACCCTGTGTAATACCAGCGAGTGCGGTCTGTATAGGGTAGAGTGTATGCAGACCTAACCCCCTTGAAGGAAGGGAGGCTGTTCTGGATAGACCCGAGTCTCTGTAATACTTTTAAATGTATGGAAAAACATAGAAATGAGACCAGCCTGGAGTATGACCAAAATTCTCACCTGGAAGATGGGGACAGTTAAGTGATGGACAACAGAAGCAAAAGACTGACTAAGATCCGACACTGAAGGTATTACTTAGATACTTGACTTCCCTGCCCCACCTAGTGAAAACCTGCCATCAGTCCAGTAGCTCAGAGCTGTATATACAAAGCTAAACAATTGATCAGAAAAACAAGGTAGAAGCGGAACCTGAGCAAAATTTACCTAAAAGAGAAGAAGTACAAAAACTTGTGCCTCGGCTATTATGCAAATAAAAAGTACTTAAATTTAATGGAAGCCAGAACGTGTGCTTAAGCAATTACAAAAGCAGATAATTACATTTGAAATGATAGGTGCAATGGTACATGAAGAAGTAAAACTAAATTCAGGAGTTAAAATCTGCCAGAAATGCAACTTTTTAGTATATTTAGGCTCAAATCTTCCAAAATCCTACAAAAAGAGTGAATTCATCCACAGCACTACAGAATGTTTGGCTAACATTCCTTTTCTAAACATCTTTCCAAAGTGGAAATTCATTAAAAAAAAAATTAAACTTTGATGTAACATTTCTCAATCAAACTTGACTTGTTAACCACTATTTTACACATTTTGTTTCAGTCACTAATATTTACATATAAGTCATAACGTTTCCAAAACAACATTCAATCAAATAACGTCATATAAAACGGGACAAAGTATTTTTATGACAGTCATGATTTTCTTTTTCTACAGAACTATGTTCAGAATCAGCACCATAGAGCGCCACCCCCGCACTTATAAAAGAATTGATGATGAGGAATGAAACCATATAAAGCTGAACTCAATCGAACTTTTAATAAGTAAGCAATTTTTCTAAACAGTTCCAATACCAAGTTGGTACCGCTAGTTACAAAAAGCATCTGTAGAGTGTGAACTATACACCCTATGTATCTATGAAATCAATGAAGTCTAGCACTTGATCTTTATATTTAAAACAAAAAGGTTCAATGCATGGTTATAGCCTGTTTGGCCAAAGCTTTTTGAAAAGTCAAAAGTGCTTATTTTTTTTTTTAAAAAAAGTGCTCAACAACAACATACCCAGTGTTATCCATTCGGGGAGGGTAGAGGGGAGGGTAGAGAGTATGCAAGCCTTACCCCTACCTTGGAGGTAGAGAGGTGGTTTTCAATAGACCCTCGACTCAAGAATAACAAAGCAGATTGAAAAAGGAACAATAGAAGTGAAGAAATCATGACAAAATACTGTAGAAAGCATGACAAAGCTTTCTGGAGTTAAAAAAAAAAGAAAAGAAAGAGGACCAGTAACTACAGCAAAATTGTTGTCCTTTCTTTCTTACATGAAAACAAAGTTTTGCCAGCTCAATCATGATAAAATATTTTACCACATTGGTTTCAGATTTGACTTTGTAAGTTTATAAGTATCATACTTCACAAAAGACTCACTCAGATTTAGAACTTCCGAATTCTAAATTCATTTAACTATTAAAACTTTGCACTTTGGCGTTGCATTCTATCTATCAAACTATATTTACAACCACTACTTAGATATTGTCATCCACCATAATTAAATATATAAGCCAAAAAAAATCTAAAAATGCACACCATTATGCATTTTGGTAAAAAAGAAATATGACGAAACATGACAAAAATGAAAACCAAAGGAAAAACCAGCCAAAAGCATAAGCATTATAACCTTGCTTCACGGAACAAAATACTGAATAAATCAAAATAAAGGCCACTAGAAAACAATAAATAGACAATGCCAATAAAGAGTGACATGTACATCATTAAATTCAAAAAAGAAAATTAGCAGAACCCTAAATTTGACAGCACATATAGATAACAAATAATGAAGCCCATAAGAAGCAACTAAACAAAGATTAGAAATGGAGGATGAAATGCAGCAAACAGTATAGCAAAAAAAGTTACCTAGCTTAGATTTCTTGAAGCCTCCATTGCCATTCATAAGGCCATGCCTTCCTCTTTTACAACCACCACCGAACTCTCCATTGAAGCAGCAGAATAAATCACCTTCACAAAAGTTGGAGACAAGAAGAAAAAAGAAATTGAAATACTAAAATCGCAGAGAAGACGAAGGGTTGGCACAAATTGCTACTCTAATATTGGCAAAAGTGCATTTCAAATTGATTAGCCGAACACATACTGCTACTCTCCAGAAGTACTTTTTCAAGAAGCACTTTCCAAAACAAGCAGATTTTTAAAACTTTGCTAATCAGGTCTCACCACAAACTTTCTACCACCCAAAAGATTTATCTTCAGTTTCTGTGACACTTATACCATGCCGTCTAGAAATTTCAAAATGTAAGATTAAATTCAACCCATAAGTGCAAAGAATCATCATTTACCGATGACAGTGACCTCAAAACTAGATTGTACTGAACATTGAAGATTAAATGAATACAGTTGGGAATGCTTAAAACTCAAGAATTTATGCCATTACCAAGAAGATCTTATGTATATGCCATACATATAGACTTCACCTCTGTTACATAGATTTGAAGCAAATGAATCATATCCAAAACATAACAGAAACACATGGGGAGGGAATCATCACTGATTTCTTGTTTATAACAAAAAATTTTAAAGAAGTATATACATTTTCTATAAAAGAGCATACTTCTTGATTGAAGTAATATTATGAAAACCTTACAAAAATTAAATGGAAAGTTTGAAGAAATACTTCACGACACTGCATTGCTTAACATAATAATGTTGAACATAGAAGAGGTTTCTATCTCTAAGTGACTAGTATGTACAAATAATTAATTTAATTGATGCTCTCAACTGTTAAGTTTTCTCATTTCCTATAGTTGTACAACATACGAAATCCTTCAAAGTTGACCGCTACAGACTTGACGTAGTGAAAATTAAATCCCAACACCCCTACTGCTCACAAGGGAAATAGCAACAACCAACTCCCCATATTTACTAGTACGGACACTGATGCACCTGCCACCAAGCAGACTCCAACAGTTAACCTGGGCCTTTTGGCATCTGCATCTGGTTCAGCTGAATACCATTCTTCAAAGCTTTCCACGAGTTACCACGTTCTTCGACTAGGTACTGCAAACAAGAAGCATTAGGTAGAAATAGGTCAGGTATTAAAAGGTACATCCAATAACAATGACCAGTTGTATGCTGCATTCAGTATTTGTTTCCAAAGTCTGAAATCCTTAGCAATTGTACTTATCATTTCTTTCCCGTGTTCTACGTATAAAAGGTCTATTCTTTCCAAATTAACACTCTCCTCTTAAAAGTAGCTTCATGGCAAGTTTCATAGATCACCAAATCAAAATTTCCGTACAGAAATTTACAGTAGATTCTATTGCCATAGAAGGGTTCAATGTGGGTGTATGTATATATAAAATTGCTCTAGTAAACTGCCACCAAAAGAGTTTCAATGTTCATAACAAATATTAATCTCTACAGAATGCATCAAAAAAACTCCACATATGAACTTATGATAAAATACGAACATCAACTAAATTTTGATCCTATAACATAACATATATATCCTATTTTGCAGCATAAGAGAGGACAGCTAAATAACACTTCATTTCCCACTAAAATTTTGATCTTTTTCGCAAAATCAGAACACATTATAGACAAAATCATACCCAAGATAATTATATACATGTCTATATATTACTCTTTTGTACTTCAAGCATCAACCATCATTATATCACCATCTTCATCACGCATTGCATCCAGATCCCTTTCTCTAAGATCATCATCCTCACCAACTTCAGTCAAGGTTGATTCTGTGAAATTTTCTCGAAATTCTATACCACCAATTTCACCATCCAAAATCACTTCAATTTCATCTTCATCTTCTTGCGGCAATTTATACCGACAGAGTGGACAAGTATTACTCCGATTAAGCCAAGGGATAATACAATCATTATGAAAAAAATGCTTACAAGGCAATTGACTCGCTTCCGTATCAATTCCGAATTCTTCCATACAAATCGAACAGTTTTTCGATGATTCATAGATTTTCACACTCGGAAGTGAGTTGAGAAATGATTGAAGAGTCGGTGAACGGAATTGAGGTGCGTTAAACAACTCAAACGAAAGATCGTCGGAATCACTCTCATCGGATTCAGTATCGGAATCGGAATAATTAAAAGTAACAGATTCATTGGTGGAAAGGGTATAATTGGTAAGAGTTAAATGTTGAGGAAAAGGTATATAACTGGCAATGGTGTAATTAGGGAGGAGGTGGCGATGAAAGCAGCGAGGGCAACGAAAGGAGGAGCTGACGCCGGCGGTTGTGGTTATGTGAAAGGCATCGTTGCAGTTGTAGCACCGGTAAGAACGGCGGTTACCGGCGGTGGGAAGGGTGGCCTCCGTCGTCGACATGACGGACTTTTGGTGTCCTCTTACTCGATTTTCTCGAGGCACACAGTATACTCTTTAACTTTTTCTTTATTTTATTTTAGGAGAACAGTAGAGAAAACTTTCTATTTAAATTGTTTTATGCATGAACCGGTGGAATTATAGCATCATTATTATATTTTGTCACAATTTTATTTTATTTAGTGTTATAAATATTAAAGGTAAGGCCAAAAGTATATTTATATCACCTATCATAGGTTCTAGCAATTTGATGACGTATTAGTTTTTGGCTTAATACATATATTAGATCCTAAATTTGGCTTCAAATTTAAACTTTGATCTTCAACTTTTATAGTGCACAAACAGACACTTTAATTATCCTACCTTTAAATAAATAAACACGCGATTTTTGGAGCAAGGAGAGTGAAATGCAAACGCTCCCACGTGTATTAGTGAGTCACTCAATGACTGTCAACTAATTAAATATTTTACACGTCATTTTAGAATTAAAAAAAATAAATGAGATATATATATATATATATCATTAAGGGTAGAGTTGTCATTTCAATATTTTTTTTCCGTTTTAGGCCTCAAAAATTACATCTCACTCGCGCAAACTACGTGCACATCATGCGTTTTGCCACGTAAGTTTCACGTGTTTATTTATTAAAAGGTTGGATAGTTAAAGTGTCCGTTTGTGCACTATGAAAGTTGGAGGTCAAAGTTAAAATTTGAAGTCAAGTTTAGGGTCTAATATATGTATTATGCCTTAGTTTTTTTATTATATTTTAAGGAAAAAGGGTCAAAAATGTCCTTAAATTATGTGAAAGGTACAAAAATGTCCTCCATTTATAGTTTTGCTAAAAAATGTTACTACTGTCAATATTTTGGTTCAAAATGTCTTTGCAGTTAAAACTTTGGTCCAGAAATGCTTCTATAGTTACAAAATGGATCAAAAATGTCCTTTTTCAAATAAATATATTATTTTTTTCTTTTTAAAACATGTTCTTCATAATTAAAATATTATCAAAGAACATTATTCTTGTTTTCTTTCTGCTAAAATCACTTTAACAAATAAAAATGTAGAAAGTATTTTTTTCTTCTTCTTAAGGTGTGTTTGGTATGAAGGAAAATATTTTCCATGGAAAATATTTTCTAGAAAACAAGTAGATTTTACTTATTTTCTCATATTTGGTTGTTGAGTAAAAAATATTTTCTGGAAAAGATTTTTAGTGTTTGGTTTATGAATGAAAAATATTTTTGAGAAAGATCTTTTAGTTTACTAGATTAGAAAATAATTTTTGAAATTGAAAATATTTTGTAAAAACAAACTTATGGGGGGATTGGAGGGGGAGGGGAGAGATCGAGGGTAAGGGTGAAAAAATTAAAAATTGAATTTGAAAATATTTTTTAAAAATAAACTTAAAATTTCTTTTGGGGGTGTAGGGGTTTGGTAGGGTGGTGAGTGGGTGGGGATCGAGCATAGGGGTGAAAAAATGAAATTTTGAAGTTGAAAATATATTTTAAAAATAATCTGAAAATATATTTTTAATCTTAATTTTTTTTTTGGGTGGGGGGGGGGTAGTAGGGGGTGGATGGGAGGGGAAGGGGGGTAGTAGGGGGGGGGGGGGGGGGGAGGGGTGACAAAATGCAAACTTGAAGTTGAAAATATTGTTTAAAGATAAACTTAAATTATTAATTTTTTTTTTTGAGGGGGTGGGGGGTGGGGGGGAAGAGGGGTCAAGGTAGGGGTGGCTTCCCTCGTCGACATGACAGACTTTTGGTGTCCTCTTGCTCGATTTTCTCGAGGCACACACTATAGTCTAACTTTTTCTTTATTTTATTTTTAGAGAAAAGTTGAGAATAATGTCTATTTAAATTGTTTTGTTCATGAACCGGTGAAATATATCATAATTATTATATTTTGTCATTAAATTTTGTATAATTTACATAAATCTCATAGTATAAAGAGTAAATTACATTTTATCTCTACTTTTACAATAATTTCTTAAACTTTGTACCTTCTAAAGATATTAAAAAGTATCTCTGATACATTATAAAATAAATCGAATACACAATATGTAGCTCGGATACATTAAAAACTAGTTCGGATACATTATAACATAAATTAAATACATAATATATAGCTCGGATACATTAAATACATTAAGAGAGAAATAAGAGATTTTAGAGATTTTTAGAAACAGAAGGGGATATTGAAAATAAAGAAAACATAAAACGTGTATTTCAGTAATTTTCCTTAAATGTTATGTTATAAATAAATATATTTGTATCAAAATTATTTCATTTTTTAGATATAAATTATTAAAGTTAAGGTCAAAAATAAATTTTATATCTAAATCATCTCATTGATCAGTGAAACACATCTAGATGTTGATTAGATCAAATCGGTATCTCAATATGCTTCTAGGCGTATGTCCATAAAATTTACGTTCACCTACCATAGGTTTAATTTGATGACATATTAATTTTTTAATATATTTTTAATTAAATTTTTTAATATTCTAAACTCTCCCCTTTTATGTCGGAGAAAATCGATGTTAAGACTGAGACGACATCACAACTAAGAAGGTGGAGAAGAAGATGATAAATGTCATGGTGAAATAAATATAGTTTTAACCTTGAAACTTTATTTTTAACTTAGTATTAATTTATTTAGATTTGTCATAATAAAATTAGTTTTCTACGTGGAGTGTCACATTATAGAATGTTTAAACAAAAGAGAGTGCACACATCGTCATTAGAAATAAGTCAAGGACTATTTAGCTAACTACTAAGTGATAATTCAAGTATGAAACTTATACTCTCAATAGTTTAGATATGAAACTCAAAAAGTTAAGATAGTTTAGTTTTGACCCTTTTAACTCTAGATATTATTATGTAATAAATGTCTATTTTTGTATATTTACTTTGGAAAAAATTAATGACTTAAAAATGTTAGTAATCCTTATTTTGAGATCAAGGAAGTTTTCCTTATAAATAAAAAATTTTCTTGGTAATAAATCACGGAAAAAAATAATAAGTCTTCTCTTTTTCTCAATTATATTTTTGTATTATTATTTTATAATTTAATAACGCATTACACACAAATGTCTAACCTTTTATGGAGTTTAACGCACATTATCATCGTTTTAAAAAATTAAAGTCCGATGATGTCACTCACAACTTACTAGAAATCAAGTGAGAAAGAAAGAACAGAACTTCTCTGTGGAGGAGAATAGTTTAACCGTATGTAATTAAGATATGTTTAATAACTTTTAGGGCTTGTTTGGAAGGACATCCTGGTAATTAAATTTGATATAATTGGATGTAATTACATTGTTTGTCCTGTTTAGTTTGACAAATAATTGCTTGATCAACAAGTAATTGGTGTAATTGACAGGGGGTAATTATACTCTATAATTCACAGGCAAAGGCTGTGAATTATCTGGTATACTTACCATATGATTACTTTTTTTTTAAAAATTCTTTTAACTTCTATTATTTATGTTCTTTTTTTTTATTATTCTAAAAAATTATATTTTATTTTTTATTATTGTATTTCATTTTCTTCTAATTTTCAATCTTACTTTATATGATTATATGCAATATCTTCGTATCATCTATTTCTTTATGCATGTTTATCTTCTCATTAGCATAATTTTTAGTATTCTAACTTTCAAATTAAAATAGAATTTATTGTTAAGTCAGATTATAGATTTACGTTTTCTTTTTTTTATAAATAAATAAAATAAATAAATCATATTTATGTATGCTATGTGGAAATTTGCAATGAGAGTATTATGTTTTTTGTTTTGAGTTATAACTTTGTTATATTTTCAGTTTCATTTGTTTTAATAATATTGAATTCACATAGCACATAATTTTTTAATTAGACTTAATAATTATGTTTTTGTCAAGCATTTAATAATTTATGACATTTTATTTGTATATTAATCTTTTTATCAAACATGCATTTTACTATGTTCGTAGAAACTTCATACTTTTAGTATTTATGATCAATTCAATTGAAATATATTAATTTGAAAAGATATAAATCAATCTTTTTTTATATAATATTAGTTAAAGAATATATGTTTATCTATTAATATATTTTCAAAAAATATATATATATCTTAAATATTTAATTTAATGTAATTGTGCATCCAAAGAGAACAGTTATAATTACATTGCGACATCTAAACATGACATGCATAATTACAGTGTAATAACACTGTGACAATCAAACATGTCAATGTAGTTACTAGACATAATTATTAGGCTGATAATTACTATCCGAGTAATTACACCAATTTCAATTACAAGGTGACTTTTCAAACAAACCCTTAATGATGTTTGGTTTAAGAAAATTTTGCTATACGAGCCTTTTGCTCATTAGTATTGATTTAATTTTTTTTTTGCTTCACTTGTAAGGTTATGTGTTGGGTTTATGTTATGGTTATAACTTTGGTGCTTATTTTCAGAAAAAGGATCATTAAAAGTGTCAGTAATATATCTTGTCTTAATTTGCTCGATATCTTTTAAAAAGATATTTTATATATCATTAAATATAAATTAAATCCACTTTTTATTTTTGAAAAAGGTTTTAAAATATCCATTTAAATTATTTTGTCCATAAGGTGGAATATATGATGATTATTTTTCCATTAAACTTATCTTATATCTACAAATAATAAATAATATTATAAAAGTATGAAGGTTTTAGAAATGTTGATTGCATTTTTGTTCTTCCTTAAAAGATTATATGATAAATAGAATGGTCATTTATTATTTCATTTTAACTATTAATCATTTATTCTTATAATATTTTTAATTAAGGAGTCCTAAAATCTATATATAATATAAAGGAAAAACATAGATAAAGTACTGTGACAACTCTCTATGACCTTCATTCATGTTTATCTTTTTTCTCCTTTTCTTTGAGAATTTTTTCTTAGTTCTTTTTATAAAACATATTCTTTAAGAAATCCAATCATATTTTTATTATTCTAATTATATCTAATGAGTTGCGAAAAATTGTTAGAATTTTACCATGATTTTCTTATCTTATTTGAAGTTTATTTTTTCTTTAAAGAAAAATCAAAATATTACCATTTGCTTTAACTTTTATTGAAAGGAAATATAACTTTCTTCCATATTTGGGTTATTTCTTTCCTAGAGGAAAAATTTGGAGATCTATAAATTAAAGATCCTTATTCTCAATAGTAGAACACAAGAACATCCACAATGTAGTCAATAAAGAGTCGTTTATTGGGAGATTTTCTCTTTACAGATTTATGTTTTTTTTAATTAATTTTTAATTATGTAAGTCTATTGATCTTATCATATAATAATATTATTTCTTTTAGTATAGATTATTTGTCATCTAATTTATCACATTATGATTTGCAAATTATAAGTTTTCGCATGACGACCTAATCACTTTCGAACCCAACAAGTGATATCAGAACACATGATTTAAATGCTCAAATAATTGAACAAGATTGAAGACAAACTCAAGTTGTTTCAAATCAATTTGCAATCAACATGATGATAATGAAGTTTTTTGTGCTATTATACGTGGAGAAAAAAAATTCAAATATATTTTCAACTATATCTTGTTGCTCCATACTTTAAAACAAAATAAATTTTCAACTCAGGCTTACTTTAAAGCATAGACTCTTACTTTTAACCCTTGCAAACTTTTAATGATAAGGCTCAACTTTTAACTCATGCATCTTACTTTAAACGTATGAGCTCCACTTTTAATTCATACATCTTACTTTTAACGTATGAGGTTTACTTTCAAATCATGCATATTATTTTTAATGCATGAGCTCCACTTTCAACCCTGCTCAAAACTTTTAACATATGACTCCAATTTTTAACCTATATCAATTTTAAATTATGGTAAACAACACTGATGAAAGTTATGTGAAGAAAGATGATGAAAATTATTTCTCAGAATAGCCAAAAGAAGAGATTTGTTAGGGTTTTGCCCTAATTTTCTTACCTTATTTGAGATTCATTTTTTTCTTAACGAAAAATCAGAGTAGTATTATAAATGCTTTAACTTTTACCGAAAGAAAAGTATAATTTTCTTCCATATTTGGATTATTCCTTTTCTAGAGGAAAAATTTGAAGATCTATAAGTTGAAGATTCTTATTCTCATAGAACAAAATAAGAACATTCACAATGTAGTCGATAACTTTTTTTTGTTTATGGGAAGATTTCTCTTTACAAATAACATTATGTCTTTTAATATAATTTTATTTGTCATCTAATTTATCGTATTATGATCTGCAAATTATAAGCTTCCACATGACGTTCTTATCACTTTCGAACCCAACATAACCTCAATCTATTTATATTCTCTACTTAAATAACATACTTCTTCAACTCCTTTCTAATTTTTCTTATGGGTTATCAAAATTTATAAATAACAATCATCCATGGTAATGTTGAATATTCATTTTTCATTCATTCTTTCTATTATTATAGTTTTTTTTGTTTTATTTTTTGTTTTTTTTATTCTTCATCTTTTCCATAAGAAATTGTAGAAAAGATAGTGACATAATATGTTCTTTACTTTGATGAAGATCAATGATATATTCTTCAAAGATTTATTACAAAAAGATGTTAACATTAGTTTAGTACAAGTTCATCAAAACGAAGAAGGAAGCTTAATTATGTTGACAAATTTATCAACAGAGATGGTCATATTTATATAAAGTTTGAATGTTTCCAATATTTTAAAATTCATTAATGTAATGTATTGTTTTTATTTCAATATTCTAAAATTTTGTCATAATCGAGAGATATATTATCTATGGTACATTTCTTATAGCTATTAGGTGTTGTTGTGCTTAAAAATCTGCATATTATAAGCTAAATGTTAGAAAAGTTAAGTTGCACCTCTCACCCATAACTTTATTCTTTTTTCCTTCAAGTAATTTCTACTTCTGGGTCAATTGAAAAATTATTGGATTTAGTGGAAGGACAAAAAAGACTCACTATTGATTGCAATTTTCATGTTTGATCGAATTAACCAATTAGCTCATCCAATCCAAAGATCATGATCTGATTCATTCAAAAGAGATTATAAACTAAAGAGTAATAAAATAATAGAGATTTTTTTGTGCGTCTATGTCATCCAAAGCATGAATATGCTACTTCTTATATCATTATATTACAAGTTTGAATAAACTTTTTGATTTCGTCAAAGCGTCTAAAAATAAAGTATTTTTTACCATTTGAGTATTGAATTTTTCTAAAAGAAGATGGAGTTGACAAGTGAGAAAAGTAGCGAAAAAACTAGTAGGAATGTTGGGGCTCATAGAAGACCTGTTTTTTTTTATTCATGTTCACTATGCAAATTGCTGGTCATCGGCCATTTACCAGGAGTCGAATTTCAAACATTTTTCGATAGGGATTAACTTTTACATACATGTGGAAAATATAAATTTTTATCTATTTTAGGGATTACCAAAGACAATAAAAAAGATAGTTAAAAAATGAAAAGAGAAGAGTTTTTAAAATCTATTGTAAAAAGATGATGCAATTTTAGAGAAAAGTAGGAAGACAAAGCAACCATGGAGAAGAGAGAAATGAGTTAGGGAATGGGACGTTGGTTTTTAACGGTGAAAAAGTTAAATGTACGGCTTAGAACCAAATGATACCCATTAAACATATATTAAGTACTATTTCTGTCAAGTGATATATATTAAGGATCAAAATAAATCAAACCCTATACGTGAAAGACCATTTTTGATCATCTAACTCTGACAAATGAAGTCAATTTGAGAGATTCCATCCAAATCAAGGGTATATGTGGTAAGTTTGTAGACAGCGAGGACATTAATAATTTCACTTTGATGATAAAGATAAAGTCAATAAATAAATGAAAGTCAAAGGGTATTTTTAAAAATATCAATAGAGTGTTTTTGTAGAATCAATATTGTTAGAGTTTTTTTTCTTGAAAAACTACTGGATTAAACATACATCCATATATCATATATACTAATTCTACCTATATTATAAAAAAATTACATATATTTTCAATAATTAAGAGTTTTGTACCATACTTTAAGTTAGATAAATTGAGATATATCATTCTTTGAAATTAACCTATATAGAATCCTTAATTAATATTCACTTAATTATTTTTTGAAATTTTATGCACTCACACCAAATCAACACACTCTCTCCAAAGTTTTTTCTCCAACATTTTATTCATCACTCTCCCTCACTCACCTCCATTATTGCACTTCCAGCATGAAGAAATAGTTCATAACTATTTTTGTTCTCTTTTTTCACTAACTTGTTAGTGTTACTGAACTCTTTGTTGGCTAGTCCTGTTTCAAGGCTTGTTGTTGATTGAAAAACGATATAAAAAATTTGCATCACTAACACTTTTCTATAAAGGATCGGTTGCGATTTTTAATGTCTTTAGCAACAAGACAGAATATTCTAAAATTTGTAGGAAGATGAACAAGTATGACGTCTATTCGTAAAAAAACAATTGTTCAAAAGACAATAAGTGGAAATTCATGCATATATCTGATACAATATTGAGATATGTTACACATTTTTGGGTTACGATTATATTTATCTAATTTTATCAGTATATCTAATTAAGTGTATATGTAAGTATAAAAATATACAAAAGTATCTGGTAAGAGTTCATGAAGCTCATGTTTGGTTGGGTTAAAAGTTTTGAAAAATGTTTTTCAAATCAACTCATTTTCCTCAAAATTAAGAGAAATGACTTCCTTTCAAAAATTAAGGAAAACATTTTCCAAAACTTTCCTCCAACTTTAAATAACATTTTTTTTGTTAAAAAATATTTTAAAATTTATTTTAAAAAATATCTCCAATTTCTAATTTTTATTTTTCACCCCACCCCACCCCTACCCACGACCCCGAACCCCTCCCAAAAATAAAGTTGTTTCTAAAAAATATTTCAAATTTTTATTTTTTCACACAACGTCTAATCCCTCCTAAAAAAATTGAGTTTATTTTAAAAAGTATTTGCAACAATTTCATTTTTTTCACCCCTACTCTTGAGGCCGCCAACCCCCCCCCCTCCTCCTCCCCACCACCAGACCCTTCCCCCCCATTTTTTTTATGTTTGTTCTTGAAAAATATTTTCAACTTCAAAATTCTCATTTTTTTTCAACCCATACAACTTGGACCCCCCTCCCCCTCCCCCACCCCGCCGCTACCAACAAGCCCCACCCCCGCAACACATGTTTTAAGTTTACTTTGAAAAATAATTTTGACTTCATATTTTTATTTTTTCACTCCTACCCTCAACCCCCACCACCACCACCACCAAATTAAGTTTTTTTTTTGAAAAATATTTTCAATTTCAAAAATTATTTACTCTAGTAAAAATAAAAGTATTTCTCAAAAAAAAAAAATTATTCATAAATCAAACACTAAAATTCTTTTCCGAAAAATATTTTTTACTAACAACCAAACATGAGAAAATAAGTAAAAAATCTACCTGTTTTCGGAAAAACATTTTCCATAGAAAACATTTTCCTTAAAAAATATTTTTCTTCGTACCAAACACACCCATAATGTATTTTATTTTCATCAATGTATATGACTAAGTGAACATGTACCCGACAAATTATATATACTTGTATCTAAGTAGAGTTCTTGTATATGATAATATATGTTGCTAGCATGTATTTGAGACATTATTTAACTTTTATCAATGTATCTTATTATCTATACATATATCTGGCAAAATAAATATTTATCTGAATAAGATTTCATGAATTTGATAAGCTGTACATGTTTTTGACTTAAAGAAGTCTAAAATTTATTGAATCACCGAATAATAGAGAAGAATTTTGATTGTTTTGATTTATTTAGGAATTGTGATACGTCATATTCTCTAAAGTTGTTACACACGTGATTTTTCCTTAATTAATGGCTTTTATTTATATCTCTTAATTAGATATACTCTTTAGTTAATGACATTCAGTTACATCTCTTAATTAGACACACTAATTGATATGTATCCATCTTACATTATTGAAATTGTAAGTTTTTTTTGTGTGAACTATCATTCAATAGTTACCGAAACACACCTAGTCGTTGACTAGATCAAATGATTGTCTATATATGCTTCCATGCATTTCTGTCCATAAGATCTTCATCTACCTAGCATATATAACGCTTCTATTTGACGAAATATTTAATTTTTTAACATATTTTTAATAGACTTTTTTAAAAATCTATACTCTTCCCTTTCAAGTCAGTGATATCGATGCTATGGCAGAAACGAGATCACGACTAGGAAGATGGAGAAGATGTTGATGGATGTCACGTTTGGAATAAATTAATTTATACGGTGATAATTTTAACCTTTAAACTTAACTTTCAACTTAGTATTAATTCATTTGGATTTGGTACAATGAAATTACTTTTCCACGTGGAGTCTTACGTGACATAATATTTAAACAAAAGAGAGAGTGCACACATATTATCAGAAATTAGTCGAGATATATTTCACTACTATTGGATGATAGTTCAAGTAGGGAACTCACACTCTTTCAATAGTTCGTGTATGAAATTCAAAAGACTGGATAGTTTAGTTTTTGACCCCCAACTCTAAATATTATTATAGTATGATATATGTCTATTTTTGGAGAAAATTTAATAACCCTAAAAGAGTTAGTAATCATAATTTTGAGACCAATAAACTTTTTCCTATAAATAAAAGAGTTTTTTTCGAAAAATAAAAGTCTTCTCTTTTTCTTTTCTCTCGATTATATTCTCTTTGAATTATTGTTTTATAATTTAACACATTATCAATACAAATGTCTAACTTTCTATTGAAATTTAATGCACATTAGTAGCGTCTTCAAAAATCTAAAGTTTGACAATGGCAACAGTAACTTACTAGAAATCAAGTGGAAAAGAATAAATAGAACTTCTTTGGGGAGGAGAATGGTTTAACTGTATGTAATTAAGATATGTTTTATAGTTTTTTGGCGTAATTGTCTGATAGACCCTTATACTTATATCCGTTTGTATTTTGAACCCTTCTACTTATCCCTTTGTCAACTGGATCCTTAAACCCAATAAAACACAATTTAATAAATCTCTCTTACCATTGATCAAGCTTATGTGTCTTTAAGATGACCGACTTGGTGAACGTGTGTGACTTCACGCACCTTAAGACGAGTGAATAACTTTTTATGTTTAAAAATATTAAATTAAAAATTAATAGTTTTTTAAAAAAACAATTAATTATAAAGTCTTTTCTTCTTCCCTACTACCCCTTCGTTTTTGGCCATTTTCACGCCTGACCAAAACTTTTTTTATCTTCTCCAAGATTTACTAACACTAAAGACCAGCTCTCGCCAGAGACCAACGACTGATTCACCGGAGACCATTGAATCGCAATGGATGGCGTTGGTGGTGTACGCCCCCACCGTTTTCGCAGTAGAGTGTGAGAGGGAGGCGACACTGGCTAGTGGAGAGGAGAATGAGGTGGGTGAGGGTGCGGTCATGGCGGTGAAGAGTTTTTTCGGCCAGATCTGGCGGTGCGGTGGCTTAGGTTCTTGTTTTTGTGGAGGTTTGAGGAGGAAAGAAAAATAGTGATGGTGTGTGACGGAGATGAAGATGAGTTAGGGAGAAAGTATATGTGATTTCGCCGTCAAAAATGACGACGACAACGATGACTTTCTCCAGTCGATTTTGGTCGTGAAAATAGGGAGAATTGGATGTATGGAATTTCACTATAAAAATGCCAAAAAGAAATTAAAATGTTATTATTTTACATTTTATTAAATAATTTTGGTTAATAACTATAAAAAATAGTTATGATAATTATGATATGACATTAATATATCTGGCGTGGATACGACATGTCAATTATATAAAGGAGAGTGAGTCACACACATGGTTGGAGGCAGGGGCGGACCTAGGTGAACGAGAGGGGGTTCAACCGAACGCCCTCTATTGAAACATTACGCCGTATATATAAGGTTAAAATTGTTATTTATGAGTGTATATATTAATATATAGAAACCCTTCTACACAATTTTGATGCGTAGCTCAGTGGTTAAGAGGGTTCAGAATGACTTTAGGGTTTTCGGTTCAATTCTTGCCAAACGTGTTTAAATTTAATTTTGTCTGTCTTAATTTTGTCTTTTCCCAAAGCCCAGCCCACAACTTCCAAAAGGTTGTTTGATTTGATTTTACAAAGGTTATATCTCTACTAAATCACTAAAGCATATAGGAAATTGAGTTGAAGTTTGATGAGAATTAATCAAAGTTCATATTCTCTCCGTTTTAATTTATGTAATATTTTCTAATTTCAATATTCAAACAAATCTTTTTTTACCTATAAAATTTATATATATCTTTTAAATATTTTAAATTTTTAATTATTTTGACTTATTGTACTTTTTACGTAGATTATAAATATTTAAATTTCATTTTAAAATTTTAAAAATTCCATGCACATATTTTTGATTAAACTAAACTTATTTGACTCTCAAAAAATGAAAGGTGTCACATAAATTTGTACAAAGAAAGTATTAATTAATATATAACATTTCAGTTTTTTCATAAATAATGTTTATATAAATTATGAAAAAATTGCATATGAAGGATATAATATAAAATAATAATAGACTCCTAGTAATAAATATATTTAAATAAAACAACAAAATTAATAGAGAGATTGGCCAAATTTCTAAAAATTGTTATTATGAGGAGTACTTTTATCAGAAGTGTTTTCACAAAAAAAAATTATTTTGTAGATTAACATTATGTGTTTGGCTAATAGATTCAATTTTTTTCTTGTCAATATTAGAGATCAAATTTCTGCTTGGCCAAAATTTTCAAAAGTGGTTTTGAAGAAAGTTATATTTCAGCTTTTGAAAAGAAGTTTTGCTAAAACTCAAAAATAATTACCGTATTTTTTTTTCTAAAAGCACAATAGATTCTAAAAAAGTTCGATGAAGCAAGACATAAGTAGGAAGAAATATTAAATGGAACATGAACAAACGAGTTAAAATTTTTGTGAGTTAAAGTCACTCTTGTCTTTCTCCGATACGCTCCTTTTAATCAACCTTTAACATTTTTACTTCTTTACATTAGAACCCCTGAATAAAAATTCTGCGTCCACCACTGGTTGGAGGGCTTAAAAGTCTCATTTTAATTGAGTTTAAGGGTCTAGATGACAAGGGGTAAGTAGAAAGGTACTTAAGAATACAAATTGATACAAGTACAAGCAGGGGAGGACCCACGTTGGGTCCAGGGTGTTCACCCGAACACCCTCGGCAAAAGATTACACGATATATATAAGGTAAATTTTCTGTATTTCTGTAGATGCATATATTTTGAACCCCCTCAATAACAAATAAAAATAGATGGCTCAATGGTAAGACCCCTGAATATTAAGTTGCACGCCACATGTTTGAGTCCTTGCAACAACATTTATTTATTTTCCTTTATAGTTTCAGTTTTTTTTTGTTTAAAAAAATCAGTTATGTTTTTCAAGCATTTTTTATTTTAAAAACGTGCCAAAAAGTGTGATTTTAAACCCAAAAAAATTCAGAGGGCCCATTTCAAAAGACTTATTTACACGTTTATATTTTTATTTTTCGACCTCTTGAACGAAAATACAGGCTCCGCCACTGAATACAAGGGTTCACTAGACCATTTCACCTAGTTTTTTATGAGGTTTGGTTTAAGTAAATTTTGATATACTTAACATTGATTCAATATATTTTGCTTCACTTGTAAGGTTATGTGCTGTGCTTATTTTCAGAAAAATTATCATTAGAAGTATCAGTAATATATCATCCCTCAATTTGCCCCTTAAGTAACAATATGTTTAAAATAAATATTTTATATATCATTGAATTTAAATTAAATCTACTTTCATTTTTGAGAAAGGGTTTAAATTCTTAAATGTATGTGCATATTAACGAATTATCATATATTTATATAAAAGAGAACCCTAGGCCCACCTATGTGGCGCCACCACAAACCAAGATTCCTTTTTAACTTATTTATTTCCAAAATTAGCCTTCCCTTTCATGAAAAGTTGCGACTTTTAGAAAAAGTTGTGACTTTTACTGAAAAGTTTTGACTTTTACAAAGAGTTGAAATTTTTACGAAGAGTTGCGACTTTTATGAAGAGTTGCAACTTTAATGAAGAGTTGCAACTTTAACGAAGAGTTGCAACTTTTATAAAAAAAAATGTGAATATTATGAAATATTATGACTTGGTTAAAGAGTTGTGACCTTTCCTATAAGGCACAATAAGCATTTATGTACACTATCATTTGTTGTCTATAAATAGAGGGATTTTCTCTCATTTAAACACAACAAAAATTCTTAAGATCTTCTTCTTCTTTTGCACAATATATATTTGTGCATTTTGCTCCAGTTGAGTGGCTCACTAACACCATTATTTTTGTATCAACACACTTGTGAATAGAATCGTTCTGTTCTGAGAGGATCTATTCCTTTAAACTTTGAGTACTAGAATGAATAATTTACTTAAGGGGATAGTGTGCATTCAGTGGGTTCAACACCCTTTATGTTTTATTTTATTATTAAAGATCCTTGTAGTTTTTTACAATCATTAATTTATTCTTATTTTATTAATTTTTGTTTTTAAGTACATGTTTTAAACTTTGTTGTTTATGTTTAAAGTTTATGTTTATGCTTTTGATCATTATGTTGAAGTAAAGATATATCAATCAAGAGTTTAATGTAATTATTAGACTATTGGTGTCATAAAGATTAGAATTCTTAAACTTA
The DNA here is from genome assembly GCA_016801875.1 of Solanum sitiens. Classification (NCBI taxonomy): domain Eukaryota; kingdom Viridiplantae; phylum Streptophyta; class Magnoliopsida; order Solanales; family Solanaceae; genus Solanum; species Solanum sitiens. The sequence goes on from JABWTJ010000323.1 coordinate 248,223, forward strand.
TAAAATAAATGACATTGATCTTTATAGAGTTTTCAGTGGCTAAAATATCCATGGTATTTCCAAGAAGGTACATTAAGTGTTCAAAAGTTGTGGTGGTTCCACACTACCTTGGAGTTTTATTTTTTCAACTTTCTATCTTATCGAGGCGTTCAATCGATTAGTGACATCCAAATAAAGGAATATTGTGGGATGGTAAGTATTGTAGTCAAACTTAATCAAACGTTTGGGGTTCAAATATTGGGTTGGAGTCAATTAATTACCCCTCAAAGTAGGATGAATCTATATTAATAAAATATTAAAGTAATAATTATCTCCTTATAAACTTTAGATTAACATTTCCATAAAATAAACTTTTAACCATATTGGTAAAAACATAAACAAAAAAAATATGTCGTTTGTCTATCAAAGTAGTGTCATCGACTGCATATTATTTTGAATAAGGGACTTGCCAAGACATCATTTAATCCAAATTATTTGAGCGACATACATTATTTCATTGAAATCAAAGATATGTCTTTTTATATTTTAATAAACTTATCAAGTACACAACTAATTTTATAAGATGTATAATATTTAGATTATGTATGTATACGCCTTGAAAAGGAGAAAAACTCTCACATTGAAAATACAAATATAGACAATGAAATAATTACATATCTTTTCGGAAGACATTGGTGATGAACAACAGTAAAATGAAGAATTAATAACAAAATCCATTAAAACTTATAATCAATTCTTTTTCATTTTAAGATTAAGAATAACATTTCATATCTTCTTTGGATAAAAATTCTTGAATATTTATCATAGGGTTGTACCCTGTCGAAAACACTTATATTATCAAATGTTCAGAAGTACATTAATTACGTAGTTCACCACCGCGCGAAGCGCGGACAATTTACCTAGTATATATATAAATGAGGAACCTAAGTCCGCTGATGTGGCATGCCTCATTGCTCAGGAAATGAATTTATTTATTTTTTAGATTTTATTTATTTTCTTAGAATTTTTTCTTCATTTTTACTGATAAAAATTTTTAAAAAAATAAATACACAGATATATGGTACTACCGTTTTAAAACGTTTGCTAAAATGTGGCCATATTAAAAGTCAAATTCTAATTAGACATTTATTACTATTTTAATTCAAGTCCATAAAAACCACCACTAAGTATGAAAGCATCATTTTGCTATTCCTCTCCTTTCTTTTAGTCACTTCCCTTCCTTATTTAAACATGCATACATTTTTTTCTTCTGTAACTCCTTTTACATGTTGTTTTTAATAATTAATTCATCCTTCATTTGTTTACATTTTTATTTGAAAAGATTTTATAAAATTATGCTAACATAAATTTTATTTTATTTCAGGTTTTACAGGTAAAGATTTATGATTTTAAATTTGAACATTTAAAAAAGCAAATGACACAATAGAAAAAGGTAAGATGAAGATGTTTCATATTTAAATTGCATAAATATGTGTATTTAATTACATAAAAAATATATTATCTAAATATGTATTCAAAATATTTTTGATGAAGTGAATTCATAATTCATAATTCATTGTAAAGGTTTGATTCTTTGTTTTTTCTTGTATAATTTGTGACATTTCTGTATAGCATTATTTGTATTTATATTTTTTCTTTTACTTAAAATTTTATAATTATTTTGTAAATTATGCTAACATAATTTTTTGTTCTTTTTCAGGTTTTATAGGTAAAGATTTATGATTTTGAATTTGGACGTTTAAAAAAAACAGTTGATACTATAGAAAAAGGTAAAATGAAGATGTTCCATATTTAAATTGCATAAATATATGTATTTAATCACGCAAAAAATATATTATCTAAATATGTATCCAAAATATTTTCCGTGATGTGAATCCATAATTCAATGTAAAGATATGATTTCTTTGTCTTTTCTTGTATAATGTGCCACATTTCTGTATAACATTTACTTGTATTTATATTTTTTCTTTATTTACACTAATTATTTTACTGTAAGAATGAAATATAAAATTTATTACAAACCTATATATAATAATAAAGATATATATAAAATTGGTGACGTGACCCTCCCCAGGGTTTCAATCCATTTTATCTTCCTTTTTTGGGCCTTTTTTCTAATTTTATAATACAAAAAAAATCACCTAAAATTATTATTCTCTTTCCTATAATATTTCTCAAGTTCTCATCAATCATAACAAACTATTTCATTTGATTTAAAAAGAATTCCAACAAACTATTTACGATAATTAAATTTTAGGATTTTTATTTGTTTTATAGTTTTTTCCATTCTTTGCTCCATTTTTTTTTACTTTTCTTTTTTGTTTATTAAAAACAAAAAATAATATATTTATATGATATAAATGTATTTCTTCTATCTACTTTATTTGTGTTGTTTCATTTTATTTTAATTTTTATGTTTTACCCCATAACGTAAATCTATAAAACTTTAATTTTTTTTTATAATATCATTAATTCCGTGACTTTTAGGTTTTCATATTCATAATTTAACTATTAAATTATAAAATTTAAGATACATTATGATATCTCTCTATTTTTAATGAAAAAATAAATTCACAAAGTTTTTTGTTTATTGAAATTTCCACTTAAGATTATTCCTTATATTTCATTGTTTTTGGTAGTATTATTATATTATCAAATTCATGCTTTAACTTGACACGATGAAGAAAACTCTTGAATATTGATTAGTTTGTCAAAAAAGGTGTTAGACAAGAGATCAAAAAAGTGAGCATTGATTTTGTATTTTTATTTTTTATCTATTTTCTTTTGATAAGTTCCAAGGAAGATGAATGTGTGTTAATTTTCTTCATGTAACTTTTGTAGTTTAAATTTTTACAACTTTTTATTATTGCAAATATGTATTTTTGTTTAGATGTAAATGAGTTATTAAGACTTTGTGTGTAATAATACTAACTATTAACAAAGGGTTAAAAAAAATATTGCACTAAGAACTATTTATATTTTTTCTTTAAAGATTTCTCAATTTTGTTTAAGTTCATAATTTTTTTAGGGATAATGCACAAGTACCCCTTAATCTATGCCTGAAATCTCAGAGACACATTTATACTATACTAAGGTTCTATTATCCCCTAACATATTTTATTAATAATTTTTTATCCCTTTTCGGCCTACGTGGCACTATTTTGTGGGCCCAACGCTGGTTGACTTTTTTTTTCAAGTTAGTGCCACGTAGGCCGAAAAGGGGTAGAAAATTACTTATAAAATAAGTCAGGGGTAATATGACATTAGTAAAGTATAAGTGTGTCCCTGGAATTTCGAGCATAGGTTGAGGGGGTACTTGTGCATTTTCCCATTTAATGAAATCCCTACTTGAGATTATCTATCTTTTTTATTTCATATTTGAAATAGTATTTTTCTTAATTTTTCTTAAAAGTGTTTCTCAGATAATTACTAAGACATAAGTTGAAGAGCCAAAGAGACACCTATACGTTTCTTATTTCAAGGTAAATCACGGACATTGAAAAAGAGTATTAACTACTACTAAAACTACACTACACCATATTTTTACTTCAAGTTGCTAGATTTTCATTTCATGAAAAGTTTTAGTTTTCAAACATAGAAAGTGTATTTTAATTTTTTATTTTGTTGTGTACTCTTCCGTTCTATGATATTTACCTTCTCGTAGTATGTCAAATTTCTTTTTTAGTTTGAGGCGGGGCTATAAAGTAAGATACTTTTACTAAATTAACTTTAAAATATATCTTGAAAAAGGTATAGTTCTTTGACCTATTTTTTTTAATTATATAAATTTCTTTTGACTAAATAAAGGTAAGATTGAAAAAAAAAATCATTAAATTCTACATAATTATGTAAAACACGATTCGAAGAAAAATAAAAAAATAAAACTTTGTTTTGAAATGAAGGGAGTATGTAGTCTAAGAAAGTGAAAAAAGTTCAAAAACGTTCTTTATTATCGGTAAAGTTATCAAAATTACTATAACATTTTGATTATCTAAATGTCCTCTTCATGTCTATAAAAATATAATTAGCTAGACAATTCAAATATACTTAGCAATTTAAATTTGAAATATTATTTACGAATGCTCATTTTTATGTTTTAGACATAACAATTTCTATATATTATCATTATTTTTATACATTTTGTACAAACTATTTCAATTATATATAATTACCTGTTGATATAGCTTTTTTTTTTTTATTATTATTTTCACATTATAAAGGCATGCTGATGTGGCGCTCTCTAAGCCAAAAAACTATTTATCTATTTTCTCCTTTTTTAAAAATATTTTTTAATATATCATTGCTAGATAATTATTTTCTTCACCTAATTAAACACTTAATGATAATAGTAACTACATTAATTCTCCTCTCCCAATTAACAACCCTTGCCTTTTTCATTGTACCAGCCAATTATGACACTTCAATGCCTTTTTCCAAATCCAAACATCTACCTGATTAATTTGATAACCGTCTACCCTTTCATCTTCTATTAATAAATGATGATTTTATTCAATAGCAATATTCAATTATTCCTTTTTTTTATTACGAGTAGTATTTAATTATTTATATACATTTTGGAAATCAGAAATTTGCAAAGGTCTCTATTCAAAATTGTTCATATCAATATTCTAAAAATTGCTAAAAGAAAATGAAGCGAAAATTCATGTGCAATTCAATCTCCAATAGTTTTTTTTTTGAATTTATGAAAAAGAATAATGTTTCGTCTAAATAAGAGGTTACTAGAGTGGATCAAACACTAATATTTTCTCAAGATTTTGATATTTCAGAGTATTTCATTTTTCTTGGATCTCTGGAAATTAAGGTCACGATGAATTGAAATTAGACATGTTCATGAGGCGCTCTCCAAGACCAATAAACCTATTTTTCTATTTTCTCATAATGAATTGATAGAAGGAGAATCAAAAGGTGACGTGAAAAGTAATTCATAGTTTGCTAAAGGTATTTCGCATAAAAGCTCTTCTTATTTTAAATTCTTTATTCTTCCTTTAAATTCTTTATTTTTTATTTTTTTTTGAAGTAGAATAATATACGCAGAATTGTATCATCATAGATATATTACATGCCTAAATGTTAACAAACAAGAATTTTTATGGTTGTAGTTCTTATGCTTAATATTAGTTCTATATTTTATTAACTAATAACATATTAGTTCTGTTTTTTATTTATTAATATATATATGTTATGAAGCACAAATAAAGTCATGATGTAACATCTATGTATATGACATAGAAAATGATTTATCTTAAATCTCCTCTATTTTGAGATTGTCCCTCATTTTTTCCTCATACAATTTGTTAAATAATTAAACTTAATTCTATCGCATAAATTACATTTAGTTATATCTCATGAGTTCTAAAAACTCTCCAATTATTTGAGATTTTCTATTTAAATAACATATCCTTTTCTTTTTGATTTTTCAAAACCTTCTAATTAAATGGCCTTTAAAAGGTCTCAAAAATAAATGTTGAACTAAAGTGTCGTACAGTCTTTCTTTACATATGCGTTTTTTATTTACATTTTATTTTTTTATCTTTAATTTGTAATAATAAATCGAAGATCCTTCTTTATTACTGTTCATTAGGTATAAAAGAATTTGAAGTTGGTGTGGTGAAGAAATTTATATACGTTTCATTTTTATCTTTTTAACTTTGTAATTAATGAATTTCTTAGCTATATATGATTTGTTTTTTGCCCTCCTTTTTCAGATTTAATATATTTTCATGTATGATAAATTAGTTTTAACATGTTTCTTTGTATGTGTAAATTAGTTTTAATGTGTAAATTTTTGTGCTTGACTAAACTTTTTTATTAGTGCAAAATTGGAGAATTTGAAACTTACAATCTTTTATTATTTGACAATTGTTGTAAATTATTCGTTTAGTATAAGAATAAGGTAGAATATCTAGGATCAAATGTTGAAACTATTGGTATAATTTATATAAGTATAACTTTAGGTTGGACTATTATTTCAAAATAACTTTGTCCACAAACTAAACGATTCTTTATGGAATATGATGGGAGCAACCGAACATGATATATGGATTCAATCTCCTTCTTTAAAGGGCCTTTCACAATACAAGTTAACTCATGCATTAGTAAATATCTTTTGAAGTAACAAATATTTTTTTAAAAAATAACTACAACCACAAGCTATTATTGTGATCACTTAATCTACATCTTTTTTCCTTTTACATGACTTTACCAGTTGTTATATCATTTTTTGGACTTTCATTTTTTAGTGTATATATTTCTAAGAATATATTAGCTTTTTATAATTTTATTAAAAATGATAAGTAATTATTTTTATTTGTTTCTAACCTTCCTGCAATTGCTACTTCTAATTTTAAGATTGCCTTTTCTTGGACTAAAATTCTCTAATTCTTTTGAGACTAAATGTGCCTCTTTTATGAATAATACAAGTTGCTTTTTCCCGCATGAGATGATTTTTTCGCGATAACTTTGTGACATTTTAATTCTTTTCTTATATGCATTTTTCATATGTTTGATCAGTTGATTTTTATATTTTGCATAAGTATATCTTAAATTTTATATTCCAATTGTAGTTTTTCATCAATTATATTTTAAAAAATCGCGCGTAGCACGGACAATTTCACTAGTTTATGTAATAAATAAGGAGAAAGGAGAGCACAAAAATAGTATTTAACTTTTTGTCTATGCTGAAAGTGCAATCATGTAATTTTGAAGACCACTAATTAGTAAATGTCGAAGCAACATCAAAAAGCAGTCCTACTTCAAGGATTGTTGTCGATTAAGAAATGACATAAAAATTGTATCCCTAAACATATTTTTATAGTGGACCAATTGTGAATTTTGATGTCACTCTGGCGAAGGATATTTTAAAGTTTACAGAAAGATAAGAAATTGTGATTGTTTTTCGTCAAAAAAACAATTGTTGTGAAAACAACAAGTCAAGATTTACGCATGTATTTGACACATTATTAGGGGTCGTTTGGTAATGTTATAAGAGGGCATGCTATTCATGTATAAAACATTGTATTAGTTTTATTATGTTTGGTAAAAGTTTTTTATTAGGTTGAAAAGTCAACATGACTTATACTATCTGGTTGATAAGTTCTAAATATTGTATAATAGTTATTAATGTATTAATTTTATACGGTGTTTGGTTGCCTTTTTTGTAATCCTACATAATTAATACCTACATAACTTATAAAAGAATCTACGTATAAGTTATGCAGGATAGAAGGTGGAATAAGTTATGTGGGTATTAGTTATACTTGTATTAGAAAGATAAATTATACATTTATCCCTATTAGTTTATTTTTAAATCTTTTTTTATAGAAAACTTTACATAACTATTCTATTTTCCCAATTATTCTCGCTTTTTTTTTTTTGTATACAAACAACTTTTTATTTATTTTCATTTAAAATCAAAAAGATATTTATTAATATTATGAATAGAAATGTATAATTTTGATATCACATATGTTAATTATATATTTGCATTATATATGACTAAATATATTCCCATATTTAATTGGAAAATTTAGCTAACTAGTAAAAAAAATCAACTTATTTAGTGATAATATCCATACTTTAATAATATTAGTAAACATGTCAAAAATGTCATTATTTTAAAAATAAATAATTATTTTGATATTATTAATATTTTCTCTCTCATTATTTACACTTTTTTTTCTCTCTCTCATAGATTACACATTTTTCTAGTTTTATGTAATTGGATAGATATTAATGATATTTTAAATTTTATCTCTCTTTTATTAACCTTATCAATTTCTCTCTCTATATTTATTCATAATCAACTCCCCAGATTTATTCTCTCTTTTTCTTACGCTTCTTTTTATTTTCTCTCTCTAACATTCTTCCAAAATCAATTCCACAGATTCTCGAATTTTTCTATTTTCTATTATTCTCAATTAATTTCGTTTCAAGGTTTGATTTGAAGATTCACATTGATTTAGGTATTATGTTCTTCATATTCCTTATTGATTTACTTACTGATTTTAGTATTTTTTTTTGTTTTTTTTTGTTTTTTTGTTGTTCTTAAAATATTTTTTAGGGTTTCATAATACAAAATTATCTCTTCAATGGACGCTTTCAAGAGAGTTACTAGAGGTATTGAACAAAATAATCTAAGTTCTTCCGAGTTCTCATCGTTTAATTTTTTTTCACTCAAGAAATAAACAACAATATAGGTTCCGCTTCTAAATCTAAGGAGGATATACGACGGGGAAAAATGCCTGAATTCGTAGTTGTGCAAAATTCCAGACAATTCGTAGCCATGAAGTTGAAGAAGATCAACTTTTTGGAGAAGAGGTATTTTTTTTTTTTGCATGTGCTAGTTTAATTTGTTTAATAATTTTTAAGATTCAAAAAAATAAATGTTACAATGCGTTTGAAAGTGTATATGAAATTTTTAGTCTGCTGTAGTTACTATGTATTTTTGCATTGGAAATTTTTTTAAAATGTCATATATTTATTGTATTTTGTGTTCTTTTTTTTTTGTGTTAGTTGTCAATGTAATACATTTAATGAGCTTGATTGTGTATTTACTATTATCGAATATATTTGTAAGTGTATATGAAATTTTAATCCTGTTATAGTTATTATTTATTTTTGTATTTTCATAGTTTTAATGTTTTTTGTATTCACTGTTATAGTTAGCATGTATTTTTGTATTTAATATGTTTATTGTATTTTCTGTTCTTTTTTTTTTGTGTAAGTTATGTCAATGTAACACATTTTATAAGTTTGATTGTGTATTTATTATTACCGAATAGATTGGTAAGTGTATATGAAATTTTCATTCTGTTGTAGTTATTATTTATATTTGTATTTTATAGTTTTAATTTTTTTTTGTATTCATAGATTTGGAAGTGCATATTGAATTTTGCTGATGTTTTAGTCAATATGTATTTTTGTATTTCATAGTTTTATTGTATTTTTATATCCATAAATTTGGAATTGTATATTGTATTCTATATTCTATCAGTATATATTCATAAATTCATTTTGTATTATATTTTTTTTGTGATAGTTATGTCAATGTACCACAGTTAGTATTTATTTTTGTATTTCATAGTTTTAATGTTTTTTGTATTCATAAATTTGGAAGTATATATTGAATTTTGATGCTGTTTTAGTCAGTATGCATTTTTATATTTCATAGGTATATTGTATTGTTGTATCCATAGACTTGGAATTGTAAATTAAACAATTGATGCATCAAATACGTATTCTGTTTGATATATAATTTTTTATACAAAAGTTAAAAAAATAATTTCAAATCAGAATACTCTTTATTTTAACAATATATCAGTACATCTGGATTAAAAAAAAAAACAATGTCAACAAACACAGAAAAAAGAAAGATAATTGCATTGATTAAAATATATAATAATTCAAAACGCAAATACATATGAATAATTATTATACAAACAAACTCGCATCAAATCACAGTCAAATACAAAACATATAAAGATTAATTAACTAAAATATTCCTGATTTTTGACTTTTCGTTTGTGTTTATTTTCCAAAAATCGTTTTACCCAGTTTATTCTCCAAAACATAAACCTCGCAATATTTTTTTTTTGATGAACATCATGAATAATGGACAGATATATCATTTAGATTTTGAATAAATTGTAACTGATGTTGAGAGCTTTAAGCATCTGTTACTTTTTATAATTTTTCTCTCCCCTAAATAGCTTCAGTTTGTTATATAAATTATGTATTCGTTTTAATTAAATAAAATGATTAAAATATAATTAAAATACATAATAAGGTAAAATTTTGACATTATCACTAAATATTGAAAGTGTTGACACTATACCCTATTAAATACTAAAATAATGACATTTTAAAAAATTTTCCTATTTAATTATCATGTATTAATTTTTATTTAGAATGTGAATTTATAAGATATTTATAAATTTGGTATACTAAAACTTAGAAACAACATATGCATCATATTTATAGAAATTTACATTATATAAAATAGAATAATATAATGTACTTGAAATATATTAATAGTATTTTATTTTATAAGCTTTAAACATTAAAAAAATAAAGAGAAAAAAATACAGAATTCCTAGTTAAGTATAGAGAAAATATCTTTTTTAAGGGAGAATTTATACAATTTGCTTACTTATTTTATTTGTAAATAATATATATTAACTTATATTAAAATCAATATTCAATAGTTAATTATTCATGTAATGTAATCTCTACATAATTAAATAATACATACATAACTAAACCCTATAATTCACACCTGCATAACTAAACTTTGAATAATTAATACATACATAACTAAACCCTGAATAACTAAACGCTGCATAACTAATACATATATAACTAAACCCTGCTTAACTAATACCTGCATAACTAAAACCTAAATAACTAATACCTGCATAACTCTAATCAGTAACCAAACAACCCCCTAATGTATTAAACTTTTCTGAGTTAAAAATATTGGAACAAACCCGAATTTTCAATACAAATACATAAGCATTATAGTCATTGATTACCAAATTACAATAACAATACTTGAATTACAACAAAAAGTACCGAAATATCAAGTAAGTAGGGAAAAGAGATAAGAATGGGAATGAGAAGTTTAGATTCTAGAAAGAGATGAGAGGACAATCGGTTTCTTCATAATCACATACCCTCCATATCTGTAGATGAAAACCATTTAAACTCTACTCAACCTGAATCCCAAGCAAATCTATTATTGGACAGTCTAATTCTTGGGCCTCTCTGTGGTTTAGTCCCAGGCCCAACAACTTGGCCAGCCTCTGATCTATCCTAGTTCACAACAACACTCCTCTCGAATCGAGAACCTTGTCTTCAAGGTTCGAGTAGAGAAAAACTAACGAGGGAAATATAACATTCTCGTGAAACAATTTCTCAAAATATTTCAACACCAAAACAGATGTTTTGTGTAAGCTCTTGACTGTGTGTTAAAGTGTAGAAGGTAGTGGCACCTGCAGCTTCACAACGATAATTTCTGGAGGCATGTTACAAATCGGTAGCAGTGATGAAGATCCTGGAATAATAAGAACTTTAGTATTAACTCAAATTGAATAATTACTAAACCGAATCGAGTGAGAGAAAGATCGAAAAGTTCTAAAACCAATCCTAGGAATAACCATTTGCTCAACCAAGACAAGAACATAATCTTTATGTTTAAAATCAAAACTTGTATATAGGACTAATAGGTCTACATTCTCTGCAAAATAAAGACTCTTGGATGCTTTATATCTATAACCAACAGAGAACCCAATGGACAAGTCTTCTCCACTTTTAATTTTAGTTTCAACCGTTTTACTAACTGATACGCTCAAACTTACTTCTTAAATAAGAAGTAAAAATGGTCGTATCAAGTAGAGAACCCAACTAATGAGGTTAGGGTCGATCCCACGAGGAAAATGGTTCAAACTTAACTTTATTCTATTATTACTACTATTTAGTCAACTATTTTCCGAGAAAACAAATAACTAAAAGGGGGATTTTCTTAAATTTAAAAAAATGATTAACTAAATTAAAGTAGACAACTAACAGATTCAAATCTTGAAGTTTAATCAATTAATAAAAGTAACTAGGGATTAAGTGTTCCCCACAGGTTCCTAACTTGATAATTCTAACTATAACAATTCTTTCCTACTATCTTGCATGTAAAGTGATAAGTTATGTAAATCCTTGGTCCGGCATCTAGAAAATTTCACTCCGCACCTTGGTCCGGCTACGTGTGTTTCTATACTAACCCTTATCTTTACCTCATATTAAGCATTATATTCGATATTTGACAAAGTTATTACCTCGTACCAACCGACACTAGCCTATTAGATAGTATACACTAAATCTATGTTGATAATTCTTTTCCTATTATCTACCTCCTTGGTCCAGCAAGTAGCATTAAGGCGAGTTCTAACGTTGGCCATCCGTTAAAAAGACTTCTAAACGAAAGAATTAATAATACATGCAAGACACTATTCAAGCCTTGTTATTTTAGCTAGATTTTACCTTGTTATTTACCCATGGTTCCCACAACCCTAGTTATGGAGTTTAGTTACCCATGGTCATAATCACACTATTCATATTTTTAATATAAGAATTCATGCACTTACTTTAATGAGAAAGAATAAAATCCAGAAATTCACTTGATTAATCAACAAGAACACCAACAATCAATTCCAGAAAAAGTGTATCAATTACTGAAATTAATTCTTCAATACTTGAACAAGAGAACTAAAAATTATCCAAAAGTCTAACCCCAAAAACGAGGTTTTTCGAACTATATATAATAAAGACAAAACCTAATAAAAGAAGGTTTCTAATTAATGAAAATCTGTCCAAACGCGTCTGAGTCGACGGACCTCGTGACGGACCGTCATGGGCACGACGGATCGTCATGTCCTCCGTCGTCCCATACTTCACAACTTCTTCTTCTGCTTTTTTCATTACCCTCGACGGACAGGTATGTCGGACCATTTCAAGCACGACGGTCCGTCGAGGGGCTCCGTTCTAAAATACTTAACTTCTTGGAATTTGGGTACTGGACTACTCTCTGATCATTACGATGAACTAGCAGGATGGACCGTCGTGGCTATGACTGTCTGTCATGAACTTCCGTAGGCCCACACTTGGTCAGACTTGCCCATCTTCCTTCAGCAGCTTGTCTCCTCACTACGATGCCACCTACGGACCGTCACAGCATCGACGGACCGTCATAAGCTCCGTAGGTGGTCTCTTCTGCATTTCTTGCTCAAAACTCTCGTGTTCATCTTTGGACAAATTTCCTGCAAATAAAGAGAAACTTACATAAAAAATCAATACAAAAAGGCTTTAGACACACACTAAACTTAAGGAAAAAACATTAAAAGTACCGTGAAACCACGGTACATCAACACCCTCAACTTAAATTCGTTGTTTGTCCTCAAGCGACGCACTATGACTCACTACAAAATCTTTGTACAAGAGTATCCACATTTTAGCTTTCGCAATCATTTGGCTATCAATCCCGATCATTCTCATTACGTTCATGCATGTTATCACTATTAGGCTTGAATCATGTGGAACCAGACCATGACACAGACTCACTACGCACTGACACCTATCCTCTTCAATTTCTCACCGAGGTGCTAATATTTCCGGTATTGCAACTAGTGTCCTCTTCAAAACACATCCTCATTTTTCACACAATGATTTCAGTTTGAGTATAAGGATTACTTTTCAGCACTCACTCTTAGAACAAATTCACAACTCATTTATACATATTGCCATAAGCTTGCCCTTATTTTCACTGCTTTAAGTTTGCCATACAAATCTTAGGATCACGACAGGACTTTCTTAGCTTGTAACATAGGCTCAGGGTCAGGTAGGGTATATTTAGGTATACTTTAGTGACTTGTTGCCCTCCTTGACATATCGGCTAAGCGTACCACCTTTTTATCATTTTATTTAGTCCTATTTCTCAATTTTCTTTTCACCTTGCTGTTTTCCCTTTCTTATCCTTATGTGTAAGTGACTTTTCTCTTTTCTTGTGTTTATTTTGCTTCATATGTATACTTTATTCATATATTTTTTTTAGTCACTTCTGTTTTGTTCTTTCTCTCTCTTCATTCTTTCAACCCCACTTTTCGGGGTTTTCCTTATAACAACCACCCTCAACTCATGATTTTGCCATGAGTCAAGGTTCACAATACCATGGGTCAGGGCCAAAACAAGGTTGCTTTCTGCATTAGCCACCCTCAACTTATGCTTTTGGCATAAACTGAGGTGCACATGTCCAAGGAGGGACCAGGGCCAACACATTGTTCCCAGAGAAGATCATTTGGGGTGAAAAATAAAGATCTATTTTAAGCTCAATTCATTTGGATCAAAAAGGGTTAACTTTATTTGGTTTTCTGTTATTTTTAGGCTCAAGATTGACTATTTCGAACAAGGGCCTATGATCCTTTCCTAATTGTTTAGTTCGGCTTACTTTCAGCAAGACTAACCAGGCAAGTTCTAGCTCAGTATCAATGGTGGATCATTCGAATTTTCCTCACACTCACTTGACATCTCGTTACACTACCAGATTATCAAACACCTAGTTCGAGTCTTAGATTCAGGGTCATGCAGTAGTGTATCTCTATGTCATGCTTAGAGCCACACATTTATCAATTACTATGCCTAGTCATTGCATCATATTCATTACATCGGGATATCATTTCAGTTTTAGCCATCATGCTTCAGAGTTATACTATGTACACAAGATATAAACATGCCGGTTTAACAATAAAAGTAATCAGTCTCTTGGGGAAAAAGAACACATGCAAGAAAACCCCAAGAGAGGATCGTGAATTGGGCTACTCAGACTTCACCCTAACATTCACTTTCCATTTACCCCACCCCCAACAAAAAAGATATGCAATTGTCCCCAATGCATAAAAAAAAACAACTAAAATACGTGAATGGTCAGTGAAGCAAACCTGAGGCGCAAAGCGCCGGCGATCAACAAGCTGGTAGGTCCGGTTCCCCGGAACCCACTCCCTCCGTAGTCTGGACACCTTCAGTAGTGTCCTCAGCAACAACAACACTATCAGTAGTGCCTCTCACTGTCTCCACAACTCCGGATCTAGACGCCCCGGCAGCTAACTCTACAGCCCTCAACGTACGGGCCTCCTCATCGGCAATCGAGGCTCTCCTCGCAGCCTCCATCTCACGGCGCTCCTTCTTCCTCGCCCTAGCCTCGTCCTCCTCTCGACCCCTGCGCCTCTTGGCATGCTCTCGTGGGGGAGGTGGTGGAATATCAGAAGTGGTGAATAGAGCAGCCATCACTGTGTCCTCAGCAGGCTCTGCAGAAGGGGCCTCAAACTCAGGCACCCTAGCCTCTAGTATCATATCAAGATCTGTTCTCAAACTCTCAATCGCAGCCTAAAGGGTCGACACGTCCGCCGGAGGGGCTGGCCGGGCTATCACCCGCAACTCAAAGGCGTCTAAGCACTGATGAACCTCCAAGATCTTCCTCTCTGTGTGCTGGGCCATCTTACGCTCCAAGCGCTCCTCCACCTCAGCAATAGACCTCTGCATCCAAGGCTGGATGTGATGCAGAAGTGTGGCCATCTGAGCCTCTAGTTTCTGGACCCTAGCAAGTGGGACCAGAGCGGAGGAAGGGGCTTAGCGAGAAGAGCTCGGGGCAGTACTACTACCCTGGATAGACTCGATCGGGGTAGTGTCAGTGGGTGCAGAAGCAGCCTGGGTAGCCGCTTGAGCATGCGCTACAGTGTCTGCCAGGTTCTCACCAAGTGGAGGCATCTCTGGGCAGGGCCCTCTGCGTGGAGCCAACTCATTGGCCTTATCCCTGATGAGGCCGATATCAACATTGCCCTGCGGGGTCTTGAGCTGATCAATGTGCCAGATGGGCACACCTACGGACCTGCATAAGGAAAACACCATACACGAAAAAGGGTAAGTCGTGGTGACCTTGAAAGCCCTCTCGTGCATGACCGCCTGAAGAAGCCAAGCGAAGTCAACCTCAAACCCTGCCATCATCGCTGCTATTAGAACTGCGCGATCCCATGTAACTATATTATCTGCAGCAGTGCGGGAGAGGCAGTGGCGGACAATCAACCATAGAAACTTGGCCGTGAAGGTCAAGTTAGCCTTCCTGATGGCTCCATTACCCAGTCAGCAGCCTCTCCATCAATAGATAAGTGCTGGGCCATCCACCTCTTTGTGGTCTCTCTCAGCGATGGCTCACGCAAGAACCATCCCTCTTTAACAATTTGCCACCGGTAGTCGAACTCGGCGGTGAGAGGGGTCCTAGTGGCGTCAACATCCTCGCCGTACAGATACCGGTGGATGGCTGGCAGGGAGATGTCGACCTGTATGCCGCGGATTCTAACGTGATCAAGTGGGGCCTATTTGGCGGGGGCAGCCCGCCTATCGATCTGTGATCGGAGAGTAGCCACATAAGAGGCGTAAAACTCTCGGACCAACTCCTCACTGTATCAGCCCAAAGCACGAGCAGTCCACTCTAGCCGGTGTCTGGTGAAGAGAGTGTGGATGTCCGGCATGGTGGGAAGACTACCCGTAAGGACCCGTCTCTCCAGTGTAAGGGTCCGTGTCATGATACCCTTATCATTTAGCAGCTTGGCGTCTGAATACACTTGGTATTGCCCGTCGACACACCACCGGTTGGGCTGGTCGGCAACCGGGGCGGGAACTCCAGTCGGTGAGCCTGGAGTGGAATCAGTACTGTCAGCCTCATCAGATGAGGTAGACTGTGCAGCTGTGGCAGGTGCAGAGGCTTCTGCGGACCCGGAAGCTTCCTCTGACCAAGAAACTCCTAAGGAGCCAGACGCTCCTTCATCTTGTGCAGCTGACCCAGAAGGTGTGCCGGTCAGTGTGCGCTCCTCATCAGACTGGAGGCAGTGACTACGCCGAACGCCACCTTCTTGGGTGTGGCTCTGGTAGCACGTGCAGCTCGTGCTGGAGTGGTAGTGCCTGGGGGCACGTACTCGGGATCATGCTCATCATCAGAGCCTATAACCAGTCGGGCAGATAGGGCGACGGACTTTGAACGCCCACGTGCGTAAACGCGATCTTGTTTCGGTTCCATGAGAGATAGTACCTGTAAAGAATCCTCATTAGTACTAGAAGGAACAAACAATACAAGCGAAAATGGAACAAAATAAACATAAAATCAAAGTTGTAATGATATCTCTGAAGTAGCAGTGAAACACGACGGACCAGTTGACGGCCCGTCGTGAGTATGAAGGACCGTTATGGGGTCCGTCATCTATTACTTAAACAATATTTCTTTGGAGACCCTCAGAAGGAAAGTCTCTGACAGTTACGATGGATAAGCAGGACGGACCATCGTGCTCATGACGGTCTGTCGTAGATGTCCGTCGTGGGGCACTTAGAAAAAGTATGTAGACCCTTAGGAGAGAGATCTGTGACCGTCATGACGGTTGTGCAAGACGGACCATCGTGGTTACGACGGTCCATCATATAGGTCCATAATTGGACACTTGGAAAAACATTGGAGACCCTTAGGACTGGGGTCTCTGACAACCATGATGGTTGTGCAGGACAGACCGTCGTGCTCATGACGGTCTGTCGTAGATGTCCGTTAGTAGACACTTAGAAAAATATTGGAGACCCTTAAGATAGGGATCTCTGACCGTCATGACGGTTGTGTAGGATGGACCGTCGTGGGAATGACGATCCGTCGTATAGGTCCGTCAGTGGACACTTAGAAAAAGTTGGAGACCCTTAGGAATAGGGTCTCTTACAACCATGACGGTTGTGCAGGACGGACCTTCGAGGGCACGATGGTCCGTAGCATATGTCCGTTGGTGAACACTTAGAGAAAACAAATCGTGGGGTGTTGGGACAGACCCTATGAAGGTCCATCGTGGGTACGACGGTCCATCGTCGAGGTCTTGTTCTGTCATTCAGTGACAGAACTGAGGATGCCACAATCATCCCCTGTGATTCAAACGAAAGACTCCATATTAACCTGCATATTTCTAACCCAAATACCTAGCAAACTAGCAATGCTAAAGCACCAATTTCTCGAGTTTTACCAAGGCAATTTGTAGGACTATAAACTTAGGTCAGACAAGATTAAAAAAAAAACATATACCCCTGCTTTGATTCGGTTAACCCATTACCCACATCAATTGTAATTATAAGTGTAGGTCTTTAAAACATGTCATGTTGTCTGTAGCATACTACAGGGGATCAAAAATCAAAGACCCACCAAAAAGAAATAGGCCAAGAGTAATTTAAAAACAATAATGTAGTGTAAATGGGTAGAGATCAGAAGCACATACCTGGGAAGAGGAGAAAAACAAGCAAGTGAGGCACTCAGCTAGGAATATCAGAAATACAGCAGCAGACTCTGACCAGCAGAAAGAAGATTGGGGCAGGGGAAAATGAGAATGTGGGGATTTGGGGAAGTGATGGTGGATCAGTTAATAGGGAAGAGGATGAGGATGAAAGGAAGTTGAAAAGGGAGGAAATGGGAGATAGAGGGAAAGAAACGGTTGAAATAAAGGGGTGGGGAGTTTAAAAAGGTTTTAAAACTTTTAAAATTCCCCAGCCGGGTCGGGTCGGGTTGCTGCTAAATGACGCGACGAGTCCCTAACGACGGTCCGTCACACGTGTAACGGTCCGTCGTGGGTTCCGTCGCGGGTGCCCTAATTTTTTAAAAAATAGAAAAACTTACCTTGCACGACGGATTCCTGTAACGGTCCGTTGCAAGCGTGACGGTCCGTCGATGGATCCGTCATTGAGTGTTTCAGACCAATTTCTGCAGATTTTTCTGGTGATGTGCTACCTGCAAAGTTAACACCCATTAAGCTATTCTCTATGTGTTTGACTGGAGACTTAGTGGACACGGACCCTAAACTATGCTCTAGCCAACACTTCTAACAAAACAAAAAACAAAGAAAATGCGACTATTACTAGGAAAAAAACTATAGTTGGCTTAGAGGATACATATTGGGTTGCCTCCCAACCAGCGCTTGATTTAACATCGCGGCACGACGGAGGATACTTGATTACTCAGACTTCATCAAGATGGTATGCCTTGATTACTTCATTCGCCGATTCAGCATGCCCCAAATAGATTTTTATTCGTTGTCCGTTCACCTTAAACCGCACACCCTCCTTGTTTTCCAACTCAACCGCTCCGTGAGGGAATAGTTGGGTGATCAAGTAAGGGCCAGTCCATTTGGACTTGAGCTTGCCCAAAAACAAACGCAACCTAGAATTGAATAAAATCACCAAATCCCCAACTATAAAATCGCGTTTCTTAATCTTCTGGTCATGGTATTTCTTCATCTTTTCTTTGTAGAGGGCTGAACTTTCATAAGCTTTTAGGCGAAATTCATCGAGTTCATTCAACCCATTTAACCTCTGTTCTACAGCTTCATTCCAATCCATTTTCAACTTCTTCATAGCCCACATGGCTTTGTGCTCGAATTCAACCGGTAGGTGACAAGCTTTCCCATATACAAGTTGGTATGGGGACATACCTATGGGAGTCTTATATGCTGTCCGATAGGCCCAAAGAGCATCATCAAGCCTCCTTGACCAGTCCGTTCTACTAGCGTTCACTGTTTTTGACAAAATCAGTTTGATCTCCCTATTTGACACCTCAACTTGCCTACTAGTTTGAGGATGGTAAGGAGTGGCCACATTATGGCGAACCCCATATTTCTCCAATAATCCCTTAAACAATTTGTGGCAAAAGTGGGATCCCCCATTACTAATAATTGCCCTTTGGGTACCAAATCGAGAGAATATATTCTTTTTCAAGAATGCAGTGACACTCTTCCCTTCATTGTTTGCGAGGGCGATAGCTTCCACCCATTTAGATACATAATCAACCGCTACTAAAATATACTTCATTCCATGAGAACTCACAAAAGGACCCATAAAGTCAATATGCCAAACATCAAATAATTTAATCACAAGAATGGGGTTTAGAGGGAGCTCTTGCTTTCTTGAAATGCCGCCATCTCTTTGGCATCTATCACATGCTTTAGCGAACTCATGAGCATCTTGATGAATAGTTGGCCAATAGTAACCACATTGTAAGATCTCATGAGCGGTCCGTATACCACTATGATGTCCACCAACGGGTGAGGAATGACATGCCTCTAAAACACTCAACATCTCAACTTCTGGCACACAACGCCGAATAAGCCCATCGGCACAGCTCCTATATAAGTATGGTTCATACCAAAAGAACTTCTTCACATCGTACATGAACTTTTTCCTTTGATGAAAGGACAAGTCCGATGGAACAATATCGCTAGCCAGATAGTTCGCAAAATCTGCGAACCATGGAATCAAGTCTTGTGAGGCAGCCAATACATGCTCATCGGGGAAAGTATCATCAATATCAGTATTATCCCCTAACTCTTTCATAGCTTTATCTTCTAAACAGGACAAGTGATCAGCAACTTGATTTTCGGTCCCTTTTCTATCCCTCACCTCAAAGTCAAATTCTTGCAGTAGTAAAACCCAACGAATCAACCTCGGTTTTGCATCCTTCTTTGCCATCAAATATCTTAACGCTGAATGGTCAGTATGCACTATAACTCTAGTACCTAGCAAATAGGATCAAAATTTTTCAAAAGCAAAGACTATTGCAAGGAGCTCTTGCTCAGTCACTGTGTAGTTCTTCTGGGCTTCATTGAGGGCTTTACTAGCATAGTAAATGGGATGAAGGATTTTGTCCCTTCTTTGTCCCAATACCACACCTAGAGCAACCCCACTAGCATCGCACATCACCTCAAATGGACTACTCTAATCCGGAGAAAAAGTGATAGGTGCAAACACCAACTTCTCTTTTAACTCGCCGAATGCTTTAAGACAAGATTCATCAAAATAAAATTTACACTCTTTCTCCAGCAATTTGCACAATGAATGCACAATTTTTGAAAAATCTTTGATGAATCTCCGGTAAAAACCTGCATGCCCAAGAAAGCTTCTCACACCTTTTACAGAGATAGGTGGGGGAAGTTTCTCTATTACCTCGACTTTAGCTCGATCAACCTCTATACCCTTCTATGAAATGCGATGACCCAAACAATACATTCTTTCACCATGAAGTGGCATTTTTCCCAATTTTAATACTAGATTGCAGTCTTCACACCTCTTAAGTACCTCAGATAAATGACTCAAACACCGCTCAAAGTAGTCACCAACCACAGAAAAATCATCCATAAACACCTCAACAGTGTCCTCCACCATATTGGAGAATATCGACATCATACATCTCTGAAATGTGGCAGGTGCATTGCACAACCCAAACGACATTCTCTTGAAAGCAAAGGTCCCATATGGGCAAGTGAAGGTGGTTTTCTCTTGATCTTCCGGTGCAATAGAAATCTGATTATACCCCGAATAACCATGAAGAAAACAGTACCACCCTTTTCTGGCAAGTCTATCCAACATCTGATCCATGAAGGGCATAGGAAAATGGTCTTTTTCGGTCCATGCATTTAATTTCCGGTAATCCATACACACCCTCCATCCAGTAACCGGCCTCATTTGAACAAGTTCATTTTTTTCATTGGGGACCACAGTCATTCCCCCTTTCTTAGGTACACACTGAACAGGGCATACCCAACTACTATCAGCGATTGGATATATTACTCCGGCATCCAACCACTTAATAATTTCCTTCTTCACTACCTCTTGCATATGTGGATTTAAGCGTCTCTGATGCTCAATACTTGGCTTATGATCAGGCATGAGTTGGATTTTATGAGAACAAATACCGGGAGGGATCCCAATAATATCCGCAATAGTCCACCCAATAGCTCTTTTGAACCTTTTTAGCACTTTCACCAAACTCTCAATTTGTTATTCATTCAGGTTTGATGCAATGATTACCGGCAAAGTGTCACCATTCCCTAAGAATTCATACCTGAGATGAGGTGGGAGAGCTTTTAGTTCTAGATTTGGAGCCTCCTCTATAGATGGTTTCGCGGGTGGAGACTCGCAATTCTTCATATCTAACTCATATTTCTTCGGTTTAAACCGAACATCACCACGATCGAGAGCCGCGACTAATGACCCATACTCTTCAATGCAATCGCTATCAAAATTCATTATCACTGCCGCTAGTGCTTCTACACCTAGACGTTCTTCTATTTGTGTCTCGGATGACTTATCAACTTTGTAGGATATAGCAGATACCGATGGAGCTCACCACTCTACCTCAGGGACCTACAAATGTTGAAGGTCACTTCTTCATTGTTCAATCGAAATTTCATCTGCCCTTTTTCCATATCAACTAAGGCTCTACCCGTAGCAAGGAATGGCCTCCCAAGAATAATAGGCACCTCAAAATCGACTTCACAATCAACAATAACAAAATCGGCCGGAAATATGAATGACTCCACTTTTACTAGCACATCGTGGAGTATACCAATAGGCCTTTTTACTGTTCGATCGGCCATCAGTAGCCGCATCGCAGTGGGCTTTGGGTTACCCAAACCCAACTTCTTGTATATCGAGAGGGGCATAAGATTTATGCTTGCCCCAAGATCACATAATGCTTTCGCAAAATTTAATAACCCGATTGTACAAGGAATAGTGAAAGCACCCGGATCTTCCTTCTTTTGCACTAGAGATCTTGTAGAAATAGCACTACAATGCTGCATTCTATCATCATCCTCAAAAGTGACCGATCTTTTCTTCGTAACCAGATCTTTCATAAACTTGGCATAACCGGGCATTTGTTCCAGAGCTTCTACCAAAGGGACATTGATGGAAAGCTACTTCAACATCGTTATAAAATGCCGATATTTACCATCCTCGGTCTTTTTCACTAATCTTTGAGGAAAGAGGGGTGGTGGTCTAGGCATGGGAGTCACCTTTTTGGGCACTTCAGCATCTTTTCCCATTTTATCTTCTAACTCACCACTAAGCTCCTCCACTTTATCATTATCTCTTATCACCTTTTCTGCATTAGACGGCATAGGTGGGTCAATGGTTTGCTTACCACCCCGAGTAGTGATTGCCATACAGTTTCCATCATTTTTTGGATTTTGGACAATGTTGCTAGGGAGAGTGCCCGGTTGCCGTGTATTCACCGTCGCAGATAATTGGGCCATTTGCAACTCAAGCTGCTTAATCGATATTGCATGTGTATCGACTTTCTGCCCAATACCCGCTAAATCACTCCTTAACTCTTTAGTGTGCTCATCACTAGCATCGAACCTCCTCATCATTTTGTGCAACATATCCTCAACTCGCGCCATACTACCTCCACCATCCCTAGGAGCAACTTCACGATTTTGAGGAGGAACATAGGGCCCACTCCTATCATTTCTGTTACCATAGTTACCCCTGTTGAAGTTGTTATCGCGGTTGTAATTTCCATCTCGGACATAATTACCCTCACAGTTATAATTACCATAGTTCCGACCTTGGTTTCCTTGACCTTGGCGCCAATTTTCCTGATTGGAGCCTTGGGCATTCGGCCGGAAACCCCCCGTCTGCTCATTCACCGCATAGGTGTCCTCCTCATAATAATATTCATCATTTGGTGGTGGTGGTTTAGACAAGTAGTTCACTGCATTTATCTTTTCTGCACCCCCAGTGACATGTTTTAATACCAACCCAAGCTCAGTTCTCATCTGAGCCATCTCTTCACGAATCTCGTCTGTGGCTGGGTTGTGTGTGGATTGTACTGCGAAGGTGTTTCTTCCAGTATCTGACTTCCTAGTACTCCAAGCTTTATTATTTCGCGAGATTTTCTCTAACTTTTCAGCGATCTCAGCATAAGGACACTCCCCATAAGAACCACCCGCTATAGTATCCAATACCGCTTTATTATTATCATCCTATCCCCGATAGAAGTATTCTTTCAGTGACTCATCATCGATGCGGTGATTGGGGACACTTCTCAAGAATGAAGTGAACCTATCCCAAGAACTGCTAACTGACTCTCCCGGTAGTGCCACAAAGTTGTTCACTCTGTCTTTGTGGTTTAGTTTTTTAGAGACCGGATAGTAACGTGCTAAGAAAGCATCCCTAAGTTGATTCCAAGTGAAGATTGAGTTATAAGGGAGCTCAGTAAACCATATAGCAGCCTCTCCCGTCAGTGAAAGAGGAAATACTCTTAGCCCAATTACATCCATGTTCAAATCGGGCCTCCCTACACAACTTTTGCACACTGCCCTTACCTTAGCGATGTGGGCATGTGGATCTTCAGAAGGTAGCCCTGAGAACAAACCTCTAGCAGTGAGCATTTGTATTAGACTACTGGTTACCACAAAAGTGTGGCCGTGTGGTAGAGGAGGCAAGACAAGTGGCCCGTCAGAGTCTGCAATGTTATCATAACCCCTATAATACTCTTGAGGGCGTGGAGCGGGGTTTTGTCCCCTTTGTTCATCTTCACCATGATTTTCGGGTAATAATCGACCATGAGCATCAACTGGAGCAGGGATGTTCTGGCTGGTTGGGATCATCATCATTAATACCCAAGTTTCGATTCATATTTCGTAATGTACGCTTTAATTCGTGGTTTTAGGGAAACAAAGGTTCTCTTCCTCTTCACGTATTTGGCATACAAAGAAGTTAGTTCTGCAAGAGACAAAAACAACAAATAAAGTAAAATTAGGAAAATAATGACTAAACTTTAGTAATAAGTTTTAAGTTAATCTCAAAGCCACTTTCCCCGGCAGCGGCGCCAAAATTTGATACGCTCAAACTTACTTCTCAAATAAGAAGTAAAAATGGTCGTATCAAGTAGAGAACCCAACTAATGAGGTTAGGGTCGATCCCACGAGGAAAATGGTTTAGACTTAACTTTAATCTATTATTACTACTATTTGGTCAACTATTTTCCGAGAAAACAAATAACTAAAAGGGGGGTTTTCTTAAATTAATAAAAATGATTAACTAAATTAAAGTAGACAACTAACAGATTCAAATCTTGAAGTTTAATCAATTAATAAAAGTAACAAGGGATTAAGTGTTCCCCACAGGTTCCTAACTTGATAATTCTAACTACAACAATTCTTTCCTAGTATCTTGCATGTAAAGTGATAAGTTATGCATCTCTAAATCCTTGGTCCGGCATCTAGAAAATTTCACTTCGCACCTTGGTTCGGCTACGTGTGTTTCTATACTAACCCTTATCTTTACCTCATATTAAGCATTATATTCGATATTTGACTAAGTTATTACCTCGTACCAACCGACACTAGCCTATTAGATAGTATACACTAAATCTATGTTGATAATTCTTTTCCTATTATCTACCTCCTTGGTCCAGCAAGTAGCATTAAGGCGAGTTATAAGGTTGGCCATCCGTTAAAAAGACTTCTAAATGAAAGAATTAACAATACATGCAAGACACTATTCAAGACTTGTTATTTTAGCTAGCTTTTACCTTGTTATTTACCCATGGTTCCCACAACCCTAGTTATGGAGTTTAGTTACCCATGGTCATAATCACACTATTCATATTTTTAATATAAGAATTCATGCACTTAATTTAATGAGAAAGAATAAAATCCAGAAATTCACTTGATTAATCAACAAGAACACCAATAATCAATTCCAGAAAAAGTGTATCAATTACTGAAATTAATTCTTCAATACTTGAACAAGAGAACTAAAAATTATCCAAAAGTCTAACCCCAAAAACGAGGTTTTTCAAACTATTTATAATAAAGACAAAACCTAATAAAAGAAGGTTTCTAATTAATGAAAATCTGTTCAAATGCATCTGAGTCGACGGACCTCGTGACGGACCGTCGTGGGCACGACGGATCATCATGTCCTCCGGCGTCCCATACTTCACAACTTCTTCTTCTTCTTTCTTCATTACCCTTGACAAAAAGGTATGACGGACCATTTCAAGCACGACGGTCCGTCGAGGGGCTCCGTTCCAAAATACTTAACTTCTTGGAATTTGGATACTGGACTACTCTCTGATCATTACGACGAACCAGCAGGACGGACTGTCGTGGCTATGACGGTCCGTCATAAATTACCGTAGGCCCACACTTGGTCAGACTTCCCCATCTTCCTTCAGCAGCTTCTCTGCTCACTACGATGCCACCTACGGACTGTCACAGCATCGACGGACCATCATAAGCTCTGTAGGTGGTCTCTTCTGCATTTCTTGCTCAAAACTCCCGCGTTCATCTTTGGACAGATTTTCTGCAAATAGAGAGAAACTTACATAAAAAATCAATACAATAAGGCTTTAGACACATACTAAACTTAAGGAAAAAGCATTAAAAGTACCGTGAAACCACGGTACATCACTAACATAGAAATTCCCAAGTAAACAACTTCTCTTTTTTCTTTAATTTCTCCAAATAAAGCATGTGCCTATAAGTTCTTATTAGAACGTGTTAGAACCAGGAACTCAAAACTAACTCTAGGATCTACGCCAATGTCATATGAAATTCCATGAACAAGGACAATGTAGGTAGTCACACCAAGATTTATTTTAAATTGAGTTAAGAGACGTTGATCAATGAAAGTATTAGCAATTTTACAAGTCGATGTCTTAAGGATTTACTTGAACTCGTCCACAACTATGGTGGAACGTCCATTGCAAAGGCTATAAAATTTCATTGAAAAAGCAATCTGTGTTACACTCACCACCAGATTACTTTCATCATTTTTCTTCTTCTCCACAAAATTTTCCATACTCCACATATGTCATTACTTCATCTACACGAATTTCACCTTCTAAGGTCTTAATTTTATGAATTTGTGGTTCATTAGAGTCACGATCAATATGAGTTGCATTAACTTACCTATCAGACAGTTCTCTTTGGGGATGTACATTGAACAATTCCACTGTGATACTTGGAATACTTACAAATTCCTCACCAGCTCTTTCAATTGGAGTGTCTGTGGGGCAGTTGCTAGTTAACCTTTCATCAAACACCTTGTGCACATCCATTTTTCTTTTGTGTTCAGATTTCTCTTCATAGTTTTTAAGCAAAGGTGAATTGGTTATATTTTGATGTAACGTGAGTTTACGGTACTTTTAATGCATTTCACTTAGAAGTTGTGTGTGTCTAGGGTATGTTTGTGTTGGTTTTATGTGTTTTTTGTCATGATTTCAGGATATAAACTCATGCGTGGGGATTTGAGGAGAAAACTTAAGGAAGGGCAGAGAAAGGCATATACGGAGGAAACCTATGGACCGTAGGTCGAATTACACCCCGTAGATGATGGTCGTAGAAGGGCAGACCATACATTGCTAAAGATTAGGGAAGTCTTGACTATGTGTGGAACCACAATGATGACTTACGGATCATAGAGTGATCTACGGACCATACTGAAGCTCCGTCGAAGTGATTTGAGAGGTGGTTGCAGTACCTGATGCTGAAAAAATCTAATTGTGGACCAATAGAGCAGAGTTATGGACAAAAGTCTGACTTACGGTCCATACTGCTAGATCTTAGAAGTCGACAGAGATCCTAAATATTTTGAAGGTTGAAAATTTCCCAAGTCATGAGGCACGGAAGGGACCTACGGACTGTAGATTGACTTACGGACCGTAGGTCAGCCTCGTAGAATGAAGACGCGTCCCACAATTTTATTTTCTTATTTTGTTTCGTTTTTATTTCAAACTTAGTTTTCTATAAATAGGGGATAAAAATCTCGTTTTGGGGGTTAGACATTATTATTCTTGTTTAGTTTATGCTTTGGGAGATTAACTTGCAAACTTTTGGAAATTGTTGATTTCTAAAGTACGTTTTGATGATTTTGCCTTTGCAATTCAAATTGAGATTCTGGGTTTATTCTTATTGTTACGTAAGTTCATAATTATTTCATCTAAAACCATGAATTATGTTCTTGCTAATATGGGTAACTAATTCCACAACTAGGGTTATGGGAACCATGATCGATTAACAAAGTATGAATAGTAATTAAGCAATTCTTGAATAGTGTTATTGCATGTATTGATAATTCTTTTATTTAGAAGTCTTTTTAATGGTGGACAACGTTAGAACTTGCCTTGTTGGTACTTGCCGGACCAATGAGGAAGTTAATATGAAAAAAATTATCAACTTAGATTTAGGGTGATACTATCTAATAGACTAGTGTCGATTGATGCGAGGTTGAAAACTAAGCCATACATCGATGCGATGTCTAATATGAGGTAAGGATTAGTAATTTATACACACGGAGCTGGAAAAAAGTGCAAGGTCAAATTATTTAGATGCCAGACCAAAGATTTAAAGATACCTAACTTATCACTTTGCATGTAATACACTAGGAAAAGATTGTTATTACTAGGATTACCACATAATGAGCTTGTGGGGAAAACTTATGCCATAGTTCTTCTCTCATCTTGATAACAACTAAAGTTTGAATCTTTCTCACTAATTACTTACATAATTTTTCTGAATTTGTTACACGAAACCTCTCCCTTTAATTACTTGTTTCCCGAAATACATTAAGTAACAAATATTATCGTTAGTTAAGTTTAAGTCTAAACCATTTTTCCTCGTGGGATAGACTCCAACCTACAAGTTGGGTTCTTTACTTGATAACGATATCTTATGCTTCTTTAGAGAGATGTAATTTGAGTGTATCAAATTTTGACGCTGCTGCCAGGGAAATTTGCTTTTAGATTTATTTTAACGACATTATTGAACTTTAGTCAACTATTTCCTAATTTTACTTTTTTTTTTTATTTTTGTCTCTCTCAGGTTCCAACTCTAGTGTATGCCAAGTACATGGAGTGAAGGATAACCACTCACTCCCTACGATCCAGAACTCAACTGAACACTGCAGAGAATGAATAATTAGGGAGTACAAGTTAACCCCATCGGAGGAGAACTCGCAGATGGTGCCGGGATGCAACCTCCGAGGGTGGTTAATAAAAATAATTAGGCTCCAACTGAAAAATCGATTGGGAGATGCACTGAGGATGCAATAGCCACGGGAGCCACAACCCCAAAACAGCTATAGGGTCAATAATAACATTGCTGACTTTGATGGACCACTTGTTTTACCCCCTCTACCACTGGGTCACACCTTTGTGACAACTAGTAGCTTGATGCAGATGCTCACGGATAATGGATTATTTGTAGACCCTCATGCTCATATAGCCAAGTTTAGGGTGGTTTGCAAAAGTTTTGTAGGACGACCGGATTGGGACATGGATGTTATCGGGCTACGAGTGTTCCCTCTATCGTTGACTGGCGATGCAACAGTTTGATTTATTAAACTCCCTTATAACTCTATCTATACATGGGACCAACTGATTAAAGCATTCTTAGCAAAGTGCTTTCAGTGTCCAAGAAGCTGAACAAGAAGGATAAGCTTATCAACTTCATGGCACTACCTGGAGAGTATGTGAGTAGTTCTTGGGATCGGCTCACCGCTTTCATTAGAAGTGTTATGAATCACTGCATCTATGATGAGTCGTTGAAGGAATACTTCTACCGAGGGAAGGATGACAATCATAAGGCGGTTCTTGACACTATTGGTGGGGCTTCTTGTGTAGATTGCACCTTTGAGCAAATTGCGGAAAAACTGGAGAAGATCTATGGTAACAACAAATCTTGGAGCACTATAAAGTCAGATACTGACTGAAACACATTTGCAGTCCAAGCCATAGGCAACCAATCCGCAGATGATATGCGTGAGGAGATGGCACAGATGACAACAGAATTGGGGTTGGTATTGAATCGTGTGAGCGGAGGTGCTGAGAAGGTAAATATTGTGAATTATTTGACTAGAACTCCACCACCGGCTGAGAAGTATTATTATGTGGAAAATATGTATGCAATGAATAATCAGACGGGGAGTAACCGACCAAATGCCCAAGTCTCAAATAGGGATAATTGGCACCAAGGTCAAGGAAATCAAGGTCAGAACTATGGCAATTACAACTGAGAGGTTTAGTATGTCCAAGATGGGAGCTACAATCGCGACAACAACTACAATCAGAACAACTATGGCAACAAAAACGATCGGGTTGGGCCTTATGTTCCTATTCAAAATTGGGAATCTGGTCCTAGGGAAGCTGGATGTAATATGTCACATATTGAGGATATGATGTAGTAAATGATGAGATGGTTCGATGCGACCGATGAGAGTGTTAAGGAGATGCAAAATGACTTGTCTAGAATTGGTCAAAAAGTTAACGCCCATGCAGTATCATAAAGCATCTTGAGCAGCATATGACGCAGTTGTCCACCACAGTGAACCAACGCCAACCTGACACTCTTCCAAGCAACACTATTCAGAATCCGAAGAACGATGGACATTGTATAATAGTAACTACTCGCGGGGGTAAGCAAACTATGAATCCACCAATGCCGTCTAAGGTGGAATTTGATACTAGTAGAGATAATGATGTGGTTGAGAAGGGGGGAGAGTCCAAGAATGCGATAGAGAAAGAGGATGTGGTAACAGAGAAAGTGGTTCCCATACCTAGACCTCCGCCTCCTTTTCCACATAGACTAGCAAAGAAGACCGAATAGGGAAAATACCGCAGTTTCTTTAGTATGTTAAAAAAACTTTCCATCAATGTTCCATTGATAGAAGCTTTGCAGCAAATCCCTGGGTATGCTGTGTTTATGAACCACATGGTGACAAAGAAAAGATCTCTGAGTTTTGAAGATGATGATAAGTTGCAACATTGTAGCTCTATTGCTACAATATCCCTTGTGAAGAAAAGGGAAAATCCCGATGCTTTCACTGTCCCTTGTACCATTGGGTTATTGCACTTTTCCAAGGCATTGTGTGATCTTGGTGCTAACATTAACCTCATGTCATTGTCCATTTAGAAGAAGTTGGGATTGGATAATTCACAACCAACTACGATGTGGTTTATCATGGTCGATCGAACTATGAAGAGGCCTATTGGAGTACTCCACGATGTGCTAGTAAAAGTGGAGTCATTCATCTTTCCGGCCAATTTTGTTATTATTGATTATGAGGTTGACTTTGAGGTTCCCATTATTATAGGGAGACCATTCCTTGCCATGGGGCATGCTTTGGTTGATATGGAGAAAGGACAAATGAAGTTAAAACTTAACAATGAAGAAGCAACTTTCAACATTTGTAGGTCCATGAAGCTGAGTGGTGAGCACCAATCAGTATCTGCCCTAACTTATAGAGTTGAGAGTGGTTCTGAGGTGCAGATCAAGAGACTAGGTGTTGAGGCATTAGCAGTAGTCATGATGAACTTTGAGAGTTATTGCATCGAAGAGTATGATGATTTGGTGGCCGCACTTGATAGGTGCGAATATCATTCAAACCTAAGAAACTGGAGTTGGATATAAAGAATTGTGAGTCCCCATCCACGAGACCGTCTGTGGAAGATGCACCTAAATTGGAGCTCAAGGCTCTACCTCCACATTTGAAGTATGTATTCTTGGGTAAATATGACACTCTCCCAGTCATTATTGTGCTGGATCTTAATGGGCGACAAGTAGAGTGTATGGTATCGGTGTTAAAGAGGTCCAAGTGAGCTATTGGGTGGACTATTGCTGACATTATTGGAATCCCTCCTGGATTTTTGTTCTCACAAAATCCAACTCATGTCAGATCATTAGCCTAATATTGAGCATCAGAGGAGATTGAATCAACCTAAGAGGTAGTTAAGAAGGAGATCATCAAGTGGCTGGATACTGGAGTTATATGACAACCTAAAAATGGTGGTATTACTGTGGTTCCCAAAGAAAGAAACGATCTTGTCCTGATGCGGCCTGTGACCAGATGGAGAGTTTGCCTGGACTACCAAAAGTTGAATGCTTGGACGGAGAATGACCACTTCCCAATGCCCTTGATGGATCAGATGTAGGATAGACTTGCAAGAAAGGGATGGTACTACTTCCTTGATGGGTATTAAAGCTACAATCAAATATCTATTGCCCCTAAATTCCAAGAGAAAACCACCTTCACTTGCCCTTATGGGACCTTCGCTTCCAAACATATGCCATATGGGTTGTGCAATGCTCTGACAACTTTAAAACATTATATGACGTCGATTTTCTCCGACATAGTTGAGAAAACTATTGTGGTGTTCATGGATTATTTCTTGGTGGTTGGTGACTCTTCTAATACATGTTTGGATAATTTGGTCGACGTACTGAAAATGTGTGAAGACTGCAACTTGTTAAATTGGGAGAAATGTCACTTTTTGGTGAAAGAAGGCATGGTGTTGGGGAATTGAATCTCCGCAAAAAGGTATTGAGGTGGATAAAGATAAAGCTTAGGTAATAGAAAATCTTCCTCCACCTATCTTCATAAAAGGTGTGAGAAGTTTTCTTTGTCATGCAGGCTTTTATCGGAGGTTCATAAAAGATTTCTCAAAAATTGCACATCTATTGTGCAAATTTCTTGAAAAGGAGAGTAAATTTGATTATATGATGCTTGTTTGATAACATATGGAGAGTTAAAGAAGAATTTGGTCTCTGCTCCCATCATTATTGCTCCAGATTAGGGGGAACCGTTTGAGGTCATGTGTGATGCAAGTGGGGTGGAGCTTGGCATGGTATTGAGACAAAGGCGTGAGCGGATACTTCACCCTATTTAATATACAAGCAAAGCTCTAAGTGAAGCCCAAAAGAATTACACCGTTACATAGCAAGAGATTATTGCAGCGGTGTTTGCATTCGAGAAATTTTAATCTTATTTGCTTGGGATTGTGGTCATAGTGCATATGGACCATTAATGTTGAGGTATTTGATGGATAATGAGGATGTAAAACCTCAACTCATTAGGTGGGTGTTTTTGTTGAAAAAGCTTGATTTTGTGGTGAAAGAATGCAAGGGGACATAAACCAAGTTGCCAATCACTTGTCTAGATTGGAGGATGAAGCCTTTCTAGAGCTTGGTGATAAGGGTGAGATTAATGATATGTGCCGAGATAAAAGGTATTGGCTGCTTCCCATGATCTCATTCCTTGGTTTGACGACTTTTCTAATTATTTGGCAAGCGATTTGGCATCCCCAAAATTTTCGTCTCACTAACAAAAAAAGTTTATGCATGATGTGAAAAAATTCTTTTAGGATGAGCCATACTTGTATCGTAATTATGCTGATGGGATTATTCATCGTTGTATGACCGAGGTTGAGATGTTGAGTGTTCTTGAGGCGTGTCATTCATCGCTTGTTGGTGGGCATCATAGTGTTGCTCGGACTGCGCACAATAGTTTCCATAGTGGATACTATTGGCCAACCATCCACCAAGACGGTCATGACTTTGCCAAGTCTTGTGACGCTGCTAAAGAGAGAGAGGGATTTCAAAGAGGCATGAGCTTCCTATGAACCCAATCATGGTAATCCAGTTATTTTCTGTATGAGGCATTGATTTTATAGGGCCATTTGTGAGCTCATATGGGATGAAGTATATTCTTGTTGTAGTTGATTATGTATCGAAATGGGTGGAAGAAATTGTGCTCCCCAACAACGAAGGCAAAAGTGTCACTACATTCCTGAAGAAGAATATCTTCTCCAGATTTTGTACCCCAAGGGAGATTTCAGTGGAGGTTCCCGCTTTTGCCATAAGTTATTTAAAACACTTCTTGAGAAATATGGTATCCACCACAATGTAGCCACTCCTGACCATCCGCAAACTAGTGGACAAGTTAAAGTGTCCAACTGAGAGATAAAGCAAATCTTGGCGAAGACTGAATGCTAATAGAATGGATTGGTAAAGGAATCTTAATGATGCTCTATGTGCCTATCGCACTACATACAAGAATCACATAGGTATATATCCATACCAAAACGTATATGGGAAGTCTTTCCATTTGCTAATAGAGATAGAGCATAAGGCTATGCGGGCAATGAAGAAGCTAAGCTTAGATTGGGGCGCCACATCAAATCAAAGAGTGAATTACTTGAATTTGCTCGATAAGTTTCGCCTAAAAGCCTATGAAAATGCATCCTTGTATAAATAGAAGATGAAGAAGTTCCACGATCAAAGGATTGAAAAGTGGTATTTGTTGTTAGGGATCTTGTGCTTTTATTCAACTCTAGGTTGCACTTATTTCCGGGAAGCTCAAGTCCAGATGGACCGGGCCATTTCTACTCAAGCAAGTGTTCCCACATGGAGCGGTATAGCTCGGAAATAGTGAGGGAACAAACTTCAAGGTTAATGGGCAGAGGATCAAGCTTTATCTAGGGAAAACGGAATGTGTGAAAGAAGTGATTGAAGCCTACTATCTTGATGAAGTCTGAGTAATTAAGAGGAATGCATCATGCCGCGACATTAATTCAAGATCTACTTGGGAGGCAACCCAAGGTGTAAAATATATCCAACAATAGGTTTAAGATTTCCGTTGAGTAGTTTTCTTTGTTTATTTGATTCTTTGTACAAAAGTAATTAGGCGTTAATTTTTGTTTTAGTGTTGGCTAGATATAGCATAGGGTCCGTGTCTAGAAAGTATCCAGAAAATACAAAAAGAATGGTCTAATAGTTGCTACATGTGACAGTGTACAAGGTAAAATCTGCAAAAAAAGGTCTGGTGCAAAGGTCTACGAACACCATTGACAGTCCGTAAGTCATTACTCGGACCGTAAATGATGCCTATAGATCCTAGGTAAGTTCTCCATTTTATTTAAGTGTCAATGTGATCTACGGTCCTGACCTACGGACCATAAGTGGGGTCTCACAGGTCCAAACCCTAGCTTGACCGACCCGACCTGGATTGCCTATTACTTTAAACCCCATTTTTACAAATTATTTCCCTCTTCTTCCAAACACCCTCAAAACGCAAATCACGCCCTAATTTCCACATATCACTCCCGAATTTCCACATATCACTCCCTCCCATCACCAATACTTCATCCATTACAATCAAATCATATACCCTATTCCCCAAAACCTCCATTCCCAAGTACTTCGGTGTTCGAGCACGGTACAAATAGGTTAATCACACCACTTCTCGTTGCTTGTAAGGTAATTGGCATTCCCCTCACTTTGAATTTTGGTTCATAGTTTGATTTTAGAAAGTTGGGAGTGGGTATTGACCTCGAGTAGTTAATCGTCCATGAATGCATGCTAAGTATAAAATATAAACACCCGAGGGACGCTGGTAAGTGATTGTGTATAATCATACCGTAAAACCAATCAATTTAACTGGTCTATATGTAAGTTTTGACTTAGGGTTCCATATTGTGCTTTGAAATGATGATAAAATTGAGTAATTGGAATCCTTAGGATGGCGAACCAACATGATTGAATGTTGAAATGCATGAGTAGACTACGATGCTATTGTAATTTGCCTTATAAGGGGTCTCAACAGTAAGACACATCTGAGACCTGGCACAGACCCCGCCTATGAGACCTGTCAAGTTACAAATCATAGATCAGGTCTGTAGGTGGGTGAACTGGCAAAGTTCCTTGAGTGTGAGACTACGGACGTGGACTACGGTCCGTAGTTCAATCTATGGACCATTCTGCATGTCCGTAGTTTCCATCAAAGACCAAGTATTTTGGTACCAGTGACATACAGAGGGGTTCTACGGACTGTAAGTCTTATTACAGACCATAGGTCACCACTGTAGAGGGCTACTGTAGCATGCTGTCTTAATTTTTATCTTTTTCGTTTTTAGTTCTAAAATTATTTTGTTTGTATTCTATGTTTCTTTTGGGTACTAACTACTACTCTCCAGGTACGATGGCACCCAAAAAGTCACAAGTCACAAAGTGGAGTTCCAAGTAAACTAGACCTTCCCAAAATCTGGTTTTTAATCACTCGGAGGGTGACAAAGACACCGAGTACATTCCCACTACCTCAAGGACCCTAACTGCAGCAGCCCGGGCTAATAGGAATCAACCCAAGAAGGTGAACACCGACATAGTCACTGCTGTAAGACCCCTAAAAATGAGTTAAGGTGCCTAGAGACTCACATGTTCCTATAAGCTTGTTAACATGTTAATTAAGTGTTTTAAAGTATGCATGATTGATTTGAAGTCATTTGTAAGTCAAACGTCCAAGAACGTCCAAGACATTTGAAAGTTAGCCCTTGAGACATGCATGTGCGACTTGAGTGTGCCTAGCATGTTTGGATGAGTTGCAAATGTTTGTTTTGGGTGAAACTGATGTGGAAGGTACTTGACATGTTAAGGTTTATATTTACTTTGAAACTTCCGCGTACGACTCCCCAAGGGCCCCACAAAAGGCCCTCATGGAGGACCCAAAGTCTGCCAAGACACAGTGTCTACCAACGACCTTCAATCGACGGCCAGTAGGTTCACCTACGCCCCGTCGATGGTGAAGCATCGATTGGGACTTAGCTTGGTGAAGGATAAAGGTAGTGTTCAAGCCCTAGACCTAAACGACGAACTGCAGTACGGTCCGTCGATGGACGTACGGGGCGTCGATGAGTCCGTCGATGCAATCGGCAACTTAACTGCCATGCACACTGTTTCATTATGGGGTGAATGGAAAATTCACCCCACATCCTAACCTGACCCTAGTTGTATTTTTTGGTGTATTAAGTGGGTTACAAATTTGACAACCCCATTCCCAATCCTAAATTCAAAATTATACTTCCCTCTCCCAAAATTTCCTCTCTAGAAACCTCCATTGGAGATGAAGCTCAAGAACATCATTTAGATTGGATTGTTATGGTTTCTTCATCAAGTTTTCGTGGCTTTCTTCTATAATGAGGTATGGTAATCCTTCATCTCTAGATAACCTTTCACCTATAGAGTTCCTTTCAATGTTTTCAATGTAAGTTCATGATCAAACTTCTTCTTCTTCTTCAATCTAGCCATGGGTTCTTTCTCAAATCGATTTCAAAATCATTATTATGATGAATTATGGATTGGATACTGTTTATAATGATGTTTTCAATCCAATTACATGATGAACCCTTGGTGTCTTCCAAACTCTCGATTTAGACTATGTGTGGGCTTTGTGATCTTGAATTTATGATGATTGAATTATGATTCTAGAATGTTGAATTGCTTATATCTACTGCCTACATTGTAATGTGATGATGAATTATGTGTTGTTGGTACAATGTGGATTGATACTTGAAGACTTGATCTCTACTTCCTATCTATTGTTAATGTATGGTGTTCACTGTAATCTCGATGCTATTGTGCATGAATGTAGGATTTCGTTTATGCAAAGATACTTGTAGCTAATGCCTTATATTGACATTATTGATGAATTGTGTGTATAAATCCTTGATTATCAAATCTAGGGAGTTTTGGTAAGATTTATCTACGTTTTCCTATCCTCTAGAGATTGATAATGCTATGTACATGATGTGATCTCAATTCTAGGGTTGATGAAGCATGATTTAGACTAGGTTATTATGTATTTAGCTACTTCCCTATAATTGATGAATTATGAATGTTGATCATGATGATCAAAGTAAGGGATATTAGTAAGTGATCTATGTCTCTCTACTCTTTATTGAATTGGTGAAGTAGTGTACATGATAGTATCATAATCTTGTGGTGGTTTATGTATGATTTCGTCCATGTTAATATATATTTAGATACTTCCCTAGATATGGATTGTTGATGAAATGAGTGTATTGATCAAAGAGGATCAAAGGTTGATGAATTGGTAATAATGGCTCTTCCCCTCTACTTTCTATAATAATTGTTAGTTGATGAAGCCTTGTATGGCATTGTGTGGTATGGTCCACTTATGGTGACAGTGTTTACTTTATTCCCAATATATATGTTGTGTGATCATGGCCTTGAAGGAAATTTTATTATGAATGTGTGGTGGTGATGATCACCTTATGTGAAGTCTTATGCCTACTTTCCTATTCTAGCTATGATCTAGGTTGTATTGCTAATGTTATAAGCATGTGAATGGTTATGTTAGGGTCTTGTATATGTTTTTCCTATGATGAAGGTCTTATAATTTTATAAGTGAAGAAAATTTATCATATGTGCATAATGACTAGAGCTTACTGCAATGATATAATAAGTCTTGAATAAATGAGTCTTATGGTATGTTACCACTCTAGGATGTTATGTGATGTATCATTAACTAGGATGACTTGATAGGTGTATTAGTATGGAAAAGGCTATGAACCTTGTCTATGCATTGCACATGTGTGCCTTGATAGAATAGTTCCTAGGTGTGTGATCTATGTACAAGAATATGAATGCATGAGTATATTATGAACATGTCTTATATGCTATAATGTGAAGTATATGGTATGATGAAGTATGATTATACCTAGTATCTAAATGTGTTTATATGAAAGGATAGCTCATATAGTTACACTTGTACACTTATGCATGAATGAAATAAAGTATGATTATGTGGTCTAAAGGTGTTATGTGAAAGGGTTGCTCACATGTATGAACACACACACATGTATGATGATATATTCAATGGAGGGGCCTTGAAAGGTGTTCTCAAGTGTACCCTAAACTAGATAGGTTCTTGAATATGCTATGTCCATGTGAAAGGGTTTCTCACATGATATAGGTTGATGATCTCTCATCTATGACCTATGAGCTAAGCATATGAGGAGTCAATCTCCTAAAACCTATGTTTTATAACATAATGTAATAAAGCCTTTTTAATAAAGGGAACTTAGCTTAGCACCGAGTGAACTTGAAGATGAGGGGTGTCCCTTCCCATTGTAGGAAGGTAGGTCACCATAGTCCTCACGAGCTGGTTAGCCTCATAGCCCAAGTGGCATAGAGTGATATTTCCATAAGTGGATAACTACAATCCCTCAATAGGCATAAAGAGGGTTTCCACATATACCTCCAAGATCCATAAACTATGCTTGCCACATAGGATCTATCAAGTGACATCACATAGTATGCTAGCATGTGTTAATGTTCTACCTTGGCTAGGTAGAGCACCTTCCATTGGTGTAAGGCTCTACAACACCAAATTCCATGTTTAGCACCCATGGTCTTAGTGTCATTTAAGGCTATAGTTTCCTTAAAAGTAAAATGGACAATGGAAGTAAATGATTAGGACCCTAATTAGGATAACCTAAGGGTAGTTTCTTAGTGTAGGTGGGGGTTGATGTACCGTGGTATTACAGTACTTCCAATGCTTTTTCCTCAAGTTTAGTGTGTGTCTAAGGCCTATTTGTAGTAGTTTTAATGTATTTTTATTCTTGTTTGTAGGAAAACTGTCCAAAATGGAAACGTAGAAGACTGTGCTGAAATCAGTGTAGAAGTGGTGACCTACGGAGCCATCGACGATCCGTCGACCCATCGACGGTCCATAGGTGGTAACCGTCGACTGAAGATTTAGGCTGCTGAAGAAAAATCGGGGAATTCTGACTAAGTGTGGGGCTATGGAAGGGTTGATGGTCCGTCAACTCATCGATGGACCGTCCTGGCAAACCCTTGGTGTTAACAGAATGTAGTCCTAGTACCCGAGTTGAAACAGATTCTAAGTATGGAGCAACGGAGTCCATCGATGGATCGTAAGGCCATTGATGGACCGTCAATGGGGTTTGTCGATGGTAACAGAATGATCGAAGAAAATGAGAGTTGAAAAAGAGTTCAAGTATGGACCGACGGGGGCATCGACGGTCCGTCGTTCCATCGACGGACCGTCAGTAAGGTCGTCGACTCGAGACGCATTTTGGACAAATTTTTCCTTATTTAGGTTTCCTTTTATTTTAGGACTCTATTATTATAAATAGGACTAAAAACCTCGTTTTTGGGGTTAGACTTTTTATTGTTTTTGAGACTTGTGTTATTGGAAGAAAAATTGTGGTTTTGGAAAATACTTATACTTTTCGGAATCGTTTCTTACAATATATTCATTAATTCAAGTGGTATTTTCTGGGTTTTCTTCAACTTGTTAAAGTAAGTAACGATTTCTTGTTTATTAATCATGAATTGTGTAATACTTAGAATGGTAACTAAATCCACAACTAGGGTTGTGGGAACCATGAGTAATTAACAAAGTAAAACTAGCTAAAATAACAATTTTAGAATAGTTTCTTGCATGTATTGATAATTCTTTCGTTTAGAAGTCTTTTTAACGGTGGCCAACGTTAGAACTCGCCTTGTTACAACTTGCCGGACCAAGGAGGTAGATAATAAGAAAAGAATTATCAACGTAGATTTAGTATACACTATCTAATAGGCTAGTTTCAATTGGTGCGAAGTAGTAACTTAGCCATACATTGACTATGAATATTTCTCATAATAGCCACCCTCTTTCAACCCCACTTTCCGAAATATTCCTCATAATAGCCACCCTCAACTCATGGCTTTGCCATGAGTTAAGGTACACAATACCCAAAGTTGGGTCAGGGCCAAGACGAGATTAGTTTCTGCATTAGCCACCCTCAACTTATGCTCAGAAGCTGAGGTGCACATGTCCAAGGAGGGACCAGGGCCAACATATTATACCCAGAAAAGATAAGTTGGGGTAGAAAAGAAAGGTCCATTTTTAGCTCAAATCATTTGGATCAAGAAGGGATTGATTTCATTTGGGTTTCTTTTATTTAGGCTAAAGATTGACTATCTTGAAAAAGGGTCTATGATCCTTTCCTAATTTTCTAACACGGATTACTTTTAGCAGGACTAACCGGGCAAGTTCTAGCTCAGTACCAACGGTGGACTATTCAACTTTCCTCACACTCACTTAACACCTCATTACCCTATCAGATTATCAGACACCTAGTTCGAGCTTTTAGATTGAGGGTCATGCAGTGGTGTATCTCTATGTCATGCTTAGAGCCACACATTAATCATTCACTATGCCTAATCATGCAAGCATTTTCTTTAAAACAGGATATTATTTTATTTAGCCATCATGCTTTAGATTTCATATATATACTATGTACAAGATACTAACGTGCCGGTTCAACAGTAAAATAACCAGTCTCTTGGGGAAAAAGAACACAGGCAAGAAAACCCCAAGAGAGGATCGTGAGTTGGGCTACTCAGACTTCAC
This sequence comes from Solanum sitiens, assembly GCA_016801875.1. NCBI lineage: Eukaryota > Viridiplantae > Streptophyta > Magnoliopsida > Solanales > Solanaceae > Solanum > Solanum sitiens. Next base: position 288,630 of record JABWTJ010000323.1, read on the forward strand.
CCTAGCACTCACTTTCCATTTACCCCACCCCCAACAAAAAAACATGCAATTGTCCCCAATGCATAAGAAAAGTAAAACAAGGTGGTAGATGAAGCAAACCAGAGGCGCATAGCGCCGACGATCAACAAGCTGGCGGGTCCGGTTTCCCGGAACCCGCTCCCTTTGTAGTAGAGACACCATCAGTAGTGTCCATTGCAATATCAGCACCCTCAGTAGTGCTCCTCTCAACATCAGCAATCCTGGAGCTAGACGCCCCAGCAGCCACCTCCTGAGCCCTCATCTGTCGGGCCTCCTCATCAATCAGCGAGGCTCTCCTCGCAGCCTCCAACTCAAGACGTTCTCTCTTCCTAGCTCAAGTCTCATAATCCTCTCTGGATTGATGCCTCTTGGTATGCTCACATGGCGGAGCAGTGGTCTGGAAAAGTGCAGCCAGCAACGTATCCTCAGCAGGCTCCGCAGATGAGGCCTCAGACTCGGGCACCCGAGCCTCTAGAATGGCATCCATATCTGCCCTCAGACTCGACACAGCAGTCTGGAGAGTCGTCAAATCTACAGTAGGGGCTGGCCGAGCGATCACCCTCAACTCGAAGGTATTAAGACGCTGGTGGACCGCCAGATGCTTCTGCTCAGTCTGCTGGGCCATCTTCCTCTCGATCCGCTCCTCCGCCTCAGCAATGGACTTCTGCATCCAAGGCTGTATATGATGCAGAAGTGTGGCCATTTGGGCCTCTAACTTCTGAACCTAGCGATCGGGACTAGTGCTGCAGATGGGGTGGAGCGGGAGGAGCTCGGAGCTGTGCTAGTACCCGGGATAGACTCAACCGGGGTGGTGTCGGTAGGCTCTGATGTAGCCTGATCAGCCTCTCGGGCTTGCTCTACCTTGTCCGCCAAGTTCTCACCAAGCTTCTGCACCTCTGCTCTGGGCCCTCTGTTGGGAGCCAGCTCATTGGCCTCATCCCGGATGAGACCGATATCAACTGTGCCAGTCAGGGTCTTGAGAACATCAATGTGCCACATGGGCACTCCAGCAGACCTGCACAACTCGAAAATCATGCATGGGAAAGGGTAAGTAGTGGTGGCCTTAAAGGCCCTCTCATGAATGACTGTCAGCAACAGCCACACAAAATCCACCTCGAATCCCGCAACCATAGCAGCTATCAGTACTGCTCTATCCCATGTAACAACATTGTCAGCAGTAGTGGGGGATAGGCAGTGACGGACCAATAGCCAGAGGAATTTGTCCACGAATATGAGGTTGGCCTTCTTTATTCCGCCTCTGTGCTCCAGCACCCAATCAACACCCTCACCATCCACTGAGACGTTATGGGCTATCCACCTCTTGGTGGTCTCTCTCACCACCATATCACGCTGGATACGATCGTCCTTTATCAGCTTCCACCGATAGTCAAACTCGGAGGTGAGGGGGCCATAGTGGCATCAGCATCAGCACCATAAGAACCTGCGAATGGTGGGAAAAGAGATATCCACTCGCTTGCCGCGGACACGAACATACTCAAGTGGTGCGTGTTTGGCGGGGTTAGCCCACTTGTCCAAACGAGCCCTGAGAGTCGCCACATAAGATGCGTAGAACTCTCGCACCACCTCCTCGTTGTAACGGCCCACGCTCCTAGACGTCCACTCTAGCCGATGGTGGGTGAAGAGGTCATGTATAGATGGCATCGTGGGAAGACTCCCGGTAAGAACTCGTCGCTCGACTGTCAGAGTCCAAGTCATGACCCCCTTGTCATTGAGCAGCTTCACATCCTTGTATATCTGGTATAGGCCCTCGACACACCATCGGTTGGGCTGATCAGCAACCGGTGCGGGGACGTCGATCAGGGGTGCTGGAGTAGAATCCATAATGTCAGTCTCACCAGACGAGGCAAAGTAGACCGATGTAGCTGGAGCAGTGGCACCATGTGAAGATGACGCGTCCTCAGACCCGGAAGCCTCCGCAGAGCCAGACGCTCCCTCTTACCCGGAATCCTCTTTAGAGCCATCTGCTCCCTCAGAAACTGCAGCAGACCCAGACGGTGTGCCAGTCAGTGTGCGCTCCTCATCAGACTGGGAGACAGTGACTACGCCGGACACCACCCTCTTGGGCGTGCTCCTAGAGGTGCTAGCAGCACGTGACGGTGTCTGGGTACCTGGTGGTATATATTCGGGGTGGCGTTCATCGTCTGACGAGCCAATCACCAACCGGCGGGAAGGGGCGACAGACTTGGAACGTCATCGAGAGTAGACTAAGTCTTGCTTGGGGGCCATTGGTACCTGCAAATGAGAGTTATTAGTTTCATTGTAAACATCTGACACACCCAAGAGAAGCAAGACCAAATTGGGAAACACAAAACACAGTCCAGTTCAGAACTGCAGAACTGACCGACGGGCACTACAGACGGTCCGTCGATGGAATGACGGTCCGTCGGTAGTGTCCGTTGGTGAACACTTAGCAAATATTTTGAAAGCTACAGGAATAAAGGTTCTGTTAGAGACGACGGACCTGCAGGACGGTCTGGTCCGTCGTTGGACACTTTGAAAATTTTTTAAAATGGATGACAGACAAAGTTTCTGTTAAAGATGATGGAAGTGCAGGACGGTCCATCGACGAAACGACGGACCGTCGACCTAGGCCGTCGTTGGACACTTAGAAAAAAATTTTGGATTTTCAGAAACACAGGTTTTGTTAGAGACGACGAAAGTACAGGACGGTCCGTCGATCAAACGACGGACTGTCGACCTAGGTCGTGGGTAGATACTTAGGAAAAATTTGAGAGACCTCAGAAAACAGATACCGATTGGAGCTCACCACTCTGCCTCATGGACCTACAAATATTGAAAGTCATTTCTTCATTATTTAACCGAAACTTCATCTGCCCTTTCTCCATGTCAACCAGGGCACGACTGGTAGGAAGAAATGGCCTCCCAAGAATAATAGGCACCTCAAAATCCACCTCATAGTCAAGAATCACAAAATCGTCCAGAAATATGAATGACTCCACCTTCACTAACATATCGTGGAGTATCCCAATAGGCCTCTTCACTGTTCGATCGGCCATCAGTAGCCGCATTGCAGTGGGCTTTGGATCACCCAAACCCAACTTTTTGTAGATGGATAGAGGCATGAGATTTATGTTTGCCCCAAGATCACATAATGCTTTAGCGAAGTGTAACAGCCCGATTGTACATGGAATAGTAAAAGCACTCGGATCTTCTTTCTTTTGCACTAGATACCTTGTAGAAATAGCACTACAGTGTTGCATCCTATCATCATCCTCAAAACTAACCGATCTCTTCTTAGTGACCATATCTTTCATGAACTTGGCGTAACCAGGCATTTGTTCAAGATCTTCTATCAAAGGAACATTGATGGAAAGTTGTTTCAACATATTAATAAAACACCGTTATTTACCATCCTCGGTCTTTTTCACTAACCTTTGCGGGAATGGTGGTGGTGGTCTTAGAATGGGAGTCACCTTTTGGGGCTTCTCTGCTTCTTTTACCGCTTCATCTACCAACTCACCACTAGCTTCTACTACCTCATCTTCTCTTCTCATCTTATTTTCCACGCCAGACGACATAGGTGGATCTATGGTTTGCTTACCACCTCGAGTAGTGACTGCCATACAATGTCCATCATTCTTCGGATTTTGAACAGTGTTGCTAGGAAGAGTACCCGGTTGACGAGGGTTCACAGTAGACGACAATTGGGCCATTTGCATCTCAAGATGCTTGATTGAGACTGCATGTGCATCCACTTTTTGCCCAATGTTAGCCAGATCACCTCTCAATTCCTTGGCGTGCTCATCACTTGCGTCAAACCTCCTCATCATATTTTGCAACATGTCTTCAACTCGCGCCATACTACCTCCACCATCCCTAGGAGCAACTTCCCAATTTTGAGGTGGAACATAGGGACCACTTCGATCGTTTCTGTTTCCATAGTTACTCCGATTGAAGTTGTTGTCGCGGTTGTAGTTTCCTTCACGAACATAATGACCCTCTCGGTTGTAATTCCCATAGTTCCGACCTTGATTTCCTTGACCTTGGCGCCAATTCTCCTGATTAGAGCCTTGGGTGTTCGGTCGGAAACCCCCCGTCTGCTTATTCACTGCATAAGAATCCTCCTCACAGTAAAACTCATCTATCGGCGGTGGTGGCTTAGTCAAATAATTCACCGCATTCACTTTCTGTGCACCCCCAGTGACATGTTTTAACACTAACCCAAGCTCAGTTCTCATTTGAACCATCTCTTCACGAATCTCATCTGCGGCTGGGTTGTGCGTAGATTGCACCGCAAAAGTGTTTCTCCCAATATCCGACTTCCTAGTGCTCCAAGCTTTATTATTTCGGGAGATTTTCTCTAATTTCTCAGCGATCTCTGCATAAGTACACTCCCTATAGGAACCACCCGCAATAGTATCAAGCACCGCCTTATTGTTATCATCTTGCCCCCAATAAAAGTACTCTTTCAGCGACTCATCATCAACGTGGTGGTTTGGGACACTTCTCAAGAATGAGGTGAACCTATCCCAAGAACTGCTTATTGATTCCCCTTGTAATGCCACAAAGTTGTTCACCCTATCTTTGTGGCTGAGTTTTTTAGAAACCGGGTAATACCTTGCTAGGAACACATCCTTCAACTGCTCCCAAGTATATATTGAATTGTAGGGCAACTCAGTAAACCAGATTGCGGCCTCTCCCAACAGTGAGATAGGGAACACTCTTAACCCAATGACGTCCATGTCCAAGTCAGGCCTCCCTACACAACTCTTACACACCGACCTCAGTTTGGCGATATGATCATGTGGATCCTCAGATGGTAGCCCCGAGAATAGACCTCTAGCGGTGAGCACTACATCAAGCTACTAGTTACCACGAAAGTATGACCATGTGGTAGAGGAGGTAGGACAAGTGGCCCATTAGAGTCAGTGATGTTAACATTTTTCCTATAGTACTCTTGAGGGCGTGGGGCAGGAGGTTGACTCCTCGGATTACCTTCACCAGGGTTATCAACCATCACTTGATTATGAGCATCAACCAGTGGGGGAGGTTGAGAATTGATCTCATCCTCGATATAAACAGGATTGTTTTGAATGTTCATTCTGCGAAGTGTACGGTTTATTTCTGGATCAAGTGAAAGTATTGGTTCTCCTCAACTCCGTGTACTTAGCATACACTAAAGCTAGACCTGCGAGAGACAAAAAGAAAAAAAAAAGTAAAATCAGGAAATTATTGACTAAAATTCGGTAATGTGCTTAAAGTTAATCTAAAAGCCACTATCCCCGGCAGCGGCGCCAAAGTTTGATACGCTCAAATTATACTTCCCTAAAGAAGTATAAGCGGTCATATCTAGTAAAGAACCCAAATGTTAGGTTGGGGTCGATCCCACGAGGAAAATGATTTAGACTTAACTTTAATCTACGATTACTTCTATTTAGTCAAGTCCTTTCCGAAAACAAACAATTAAAGGGGGGGGGGATTTTGTGTACCAAAAGTATTTAATTAATTCTAAGTAAACAAGTAGCAAGTTCAAATGTTTGATGTTTATCAAGTGATGAGAGAAACTAGGGTGTAAGTGTTCCCTATAGGTTCATAACGCAGTAACCCTAGCTATAACAACTCTTTCCTAGTATCTTGCATGCAAAGTGATAAGTTATGTATCCCTAATTCCTTGGTCCGGCAACTAGGAAATTTCATTACGCAGCTTGGTCCGTCTACATGTGTATACTTTACTAAACCTTACCTTTTACCTCATATTAAGCATCATATTCAATGTATTGCTAAGTTACTACTTCGCACCAATTGAAACTAGCCTATTAGATAGTGTATACTAAATCTACGTTGATAATTCTTTTCTTATTATCTACCTCCTTGGTCCGGCAGGTGGCAACAAGGAGAGTTCTAACGTTGGCCACCGTTAAAAAGACTTCTAAACGAAAGAATTATCAATACATGCAAGAAACTATTCTAAAATTGTTATTTTAGTTAGTTTTACTTTGTTAATTATCCATGGTTCCCACAACCCTAGTTGTGGATTTAGTTACCCATGCTAAGTATTACACAATTCATGATTAATAAACAAGAAATCATATACTTACTTTAACAAGTTGAAGAAAACCCAGAAAATACCACTTGAATTAATGAATATATTGTAAGAAATGATTCCGGAAAGTATAAGTATTTTCCAAAACTCAAATTTTTCTTCCAATAACACAAGTCTCAAAAATAATAAAAAGTCTAACCCCAAAAATGAGGTTTTTAGTACTATTTATAATAATAGAGTCCTAAAATAAAAGGAAACCTAAATAAGGAAAAATCTGTCCAAAACGCGTCTCGAGTCGACGACCTTACTTACGGTCCGCTGATGGAACGACGGACCGTCGATGCCCCCGTCGGTCCATGTTTGAACTCTTTTTCAGCTGCCATTTTCTTTAATCATTCTGTTACCATCGACGGACCCCATCGACGGTCTGTCAATGGTCTTACGGTCCGTCGATGGACTCCGTTGCTCCACACTTAGAATCTTTTTCAACTCGGGTACTGGACTATATTCTGTTAACACCAACGGTTTGCCAGGACGGTCCGTCGATGAGCCGACGGACCGTCAATCCTTTCGTAGCCCCACACTTAGTCAGAATTCCCCGATCTTTCTTCAGCATCCTAAATCTTCAGTCGACGGTTACCACCTACGGACCGTCGATGGCTCCTTAGGTCACCACTTCTGCACTGATTTCAGCACAGTCTTCTACATTTCTATTTTGGACAATTTTCCTGCAAACAAGAATAAAAATACATTAAAACTACTATGAAGAGGCCTTAGACATACACTAAACTTAAGGAAAAAGCATTGGAAGTACCGTAAAACCACGGTACATCAGGGGTATGTGAATTCACCTATGCGTTGCACAAATAGCTCTTGAAGGGAGTTCTAGGAAGGTTTTCTAATGTATATGACTATGTTTTATATGCATGGTATGAGTCCACATGGATCTATATGAAGTGGTATTATCTTTATGTGCATAAATTTGGTCTCAGTGACTATATTATGAAGGTCTTGCTTGGCAGGAATGAAGTTGTTTATGCTTGACATGTTAATGTATGAAGTGAATGTTATGATGCTTATGGTCTTATGATAGGTTTACTAAGTATGTGTGAGGTTATGGGGCTTAACATGTACATTTCACTAGTAGACTTAGATTAGGATTATAAGGTATTATGTTGTATCTAATGTGAAGTATGTGCCTTGTTATATGAAAAGGTCCTATATGAATGTATGTGTTGAGTTGAAAGGTTGTATGTATGAGTCTCTAGTGGTACTAAGGTGGTGTTTGATTATGGATAGTGTAATGGGACATTATCTATATATTGCACCAAGTATCACTATAGGATTGCATTGGGAAGATAAGAAGTTAAAAGTAAGAAGGCTTACTGTAAAAGACATAAGCTTACTGTAAAATAGGAAAGCTTATTGTAATGTGGTCCTAAAATGACTTAAATGCAATGTATGATTTTATATGATGTATGACCATTGAACATGCCTATATGAAGTATGTGAGTTGTATAAATGCTAAAATATCAAAGTTTTATAAAGATTTCATAAAAAAGCATTATGCATGATTTCAAGTAAAATGTCCCCTTTAAATACATGTTTTTGCATAGTTGCCATACTTAGTGCATTCTTGTACTAACTCGATTATTCTATACCTTTTTACACAAAGTGTAGGTTATGGATGCTTAAAGGATGTCTTTAATGGTGAGGAGCTTGATAGGTGATTCCCAAGCTCAAGGAAAGGAATCCTTAAGTCCAAGGATTTCCTAAGTCTTACTTTACTGTAAAGTCATGTAATATTTTACTTATGAATTATGTTATAAGGGTCGTGTCCCTAATGTACTCTAATAATTTTGAGTCTAGGATGGAAAAAAGAGACTAGAGTCTTTAACTATGTATGACGATATTTTATATATAATGGAAGTGATGTTCTAGCATATGATGTGCTAAGAAAGTTTTAAATATTCCGCTAAATTTACCTATGAGAATGTGATGAATGATAACTATGGGCTTGTATAAGACCTACGAGAGGTCAAGTATGTCATGTTACTTCTAGGGGTTTCTCCCCGGTCGTGACAACTGTCTTTCTGTTTGATGAGGAGAATACACTGATTGGGTCACCAAAAAGGTATGCTTCCGGTTCTTCCACACATTCTGCTGTCGGCTCTGCTTCAGAATCCGCTACTAGTTCCAGTGCCCGGAATTAAAATTCCTCATCTGATGAGGCCACTAGCTCGGAAAAAGTTCCAATCCCTTGGAACGATCAACCGAATTTTGTAGCCGAGAACCCTAACTGATGATGCATAGAGGGTCAATAGAAAAGCTACCGAGATGCCAAAATGATGAATGCTAAAGAGAAAATGGCCCGCACCATTACAGAAGAGCACAAAGTTCTTACAGAGAGCCTACATACGATGCCATATATCCACCGGTTGTTTCAATAACATAAATATGAGTGGATGGCTCGTGATCCCAGTACATATAGGGAGGATATTTTGCGGGAATTCTATGTTTCCTATGCGGCTACTCTCTGAGGGTCTATTCATAAGGCTAAGCCCACAGCATAGGACCCCCTCATCTCCTACCACCATCAGTCGATTCCTCAATGGACCTAACCATCACCATACTTGGGCATACAACACGGCTGACATTGATTATAGGTGGGACATTCTGCAGACAGCGCCCTTTACACGGAATGAAGAACATCGGGAGGCTGTTATACTATGGCTGGCAAGGCATATGGCCTCGGATGGTGAGAGAGCTGAGTGGGTTACCTCGCCCTAGGTGGGCATTCGAATGGAAACTCTCACTTTGGTGGCCAAGTTCTTCTGGGTATTGGTACGGAATAGAATGGCACCAATTCAGGCTGAAAACCTTGTCACTTAGGATAGAGAAGTCATGGTGGCTGCGTTGGTCGCAGGGATTGAGACAGATCTCCCCCGCTTGCTATTTGCAGAGATACATGAGAGGACATTCAATACTACTACCACTTACCCATTCGCTTGTATGATATTTCAGATTTATAGGAATGTTGGAGTTTCTATCTGGCACTCTGTGAAAAATTGGTGCATGCCACAGGGACGCTGGATATAAGGCTGATACAGGATAAGGCAAATTTTACAGCACCACACAGAGGACCCCGAGTCAATGCCTTTGGGCACTGATCTTGTAGATGTGCTTGAGCAGGAGATAGGCATGTAGCCCGCACTGAGGATGCATCGGCCTCCTCCTTACAAGCATATAGTCAGGCTTTGATCTCAACTTGAGCCACTCATTCTTCTGAAACCACTATGCTACCATTGGGCTGACTCCAAAAATTAGATACTCAGATGGCCACCCTGTTGCACCACATCAAGTTCTAGATGCGGAAGTTGATTTCTGAGTCATAACAGAGAGTTGAGAAGAGGATTGAGGCGGTAATAGACCAAAAGGTCCAAGCGGTTCATAAGCGACTCAATGCTTTCGAGTTGAGAGATTTAGAAGGTCGGATCCACCATTGATATGTTCTTTTGCCATGCAGATCTAGCTAGTCTCCGGGCAAATGTTGATGCCATTCTTGCTACGCTAGCTGTTGAGCCACACTCTGCACCCTCTGCAATTGGAAATGATTCAGTCTTTGGTGCACTATTTAGTGGTTATGATGTGGAGGAGCAACTCGAGCCTGCACATGCCCAAGGAAAAAGGCACTGAGCTAGTCGAAAATCTAAATGCACTGAGGAGAAGAGGTCCAACAAGAAACAACACAGGCTAGAAAAGAATACAAAGAAGGACTCCATCATTGATGATAAATTGAGGAAGTAGAGGGTTCGTGAGATGATGGCTGGGGCATCGAGTTTTGTGCCCGTTACTAAGGTTTTGCCTACTAGGGTGAAGGTTGTGCGCATTACTGAGGGTTAGGTTAGACTAGTAGATAGCACTACTGAGGGTGTTGTGAAGGTTTATGCGGGCAGTACTTAGGGTGGCCCACTATTGAAGGAGTCTGGGAAACCGGACCAACCCGCTTGTTGATAATTCTTTGACGCTAAGCGCCACAGGTTTGCTTCACCCAAATCCATTACTTTTTATTGTTTTTGTGTGCATTAGGGAAAATTTCACCTATTTATGGTGAGGATGGGGTATATGGATTGTGAGTGATAAGGTGAATTCTGAGTAACCCAACTCATAGTCTCTCTTGGGGTTTTCTTGCCTGTGTTCTTTTGTCTCAAGAGACTACTTAATTTTCTGTTGAACCGACATGTTTTAGGAATTGTATGTGTAGAAGCATGATAAAGAATGAATCATGATGGCATAATCTTGTTGAAAAATGACACCTGTCAAAAAATTGAAAAACATATGCTAAAAGTTGTTGACTAGAATAAGTTGAATGTGTTGGCTCTGAGCATGACATGATAATGAACCAACTTGATTTCCTGACTTAGCTAGAACTTAAACTTGGTTAAATGATAATCTGGTAATGAAACTATGTGTCAAGAGTGTGTGAGAATTGTTGAAGATTCAAGCAGTGTTGTGCCAATCTACAACTTGTGTGAGAGAAATTGAACAAAATTGATAATAGTGAAGGAAAAGAAAAAAAGAGAAAAATAAAGAGCTACAAAGTTTAAAAGTCACATCCATGGTTGGAAAGAATCAAGGGAGAGAAAACAAAATGGTAGGATGTCAAAAAAAGGGGACAAAGAGAGGTATAAGAGCCTAATGTAATGTCAAGGAGGGCAGAAAGTCACTAAAAGTACCACACTTGACCCTGAGCATACTTACATGTCAAGAAAGTCCTATAGTGATCCTAGAATCTAGTTTGGAGAGTCTTAAGCAGTGAAAATTATAAGGGCAAGCATATGGTATTGAACACTAACTTTGTCTTAAAATTACTTCTGATCGTGAGTGTTGAATGAATCGGTTGTACTCAAAATCATTTGTATTGTGTGAAAAAGGGGATTTCATTGAAGTAAGGGCACTAGTGACATTATTGTAAAGTTGGTACCTTGGGGATAGTGAAATAGTGCATGTTATGTGTTTATGGTCTATCGTTGTCATGTTTGGATCTGCAAAAATTAGCTTTTTGAGTCTAGGAGAAAACAATTTGCACCCTAAAAGGAGAGTTGAGATAAAAACTCATGTGATTGCTTGTGGTTGAATTGCTTGCTTCTATACAAGTGTCATTTAGAGTCTTAGTGCGTCGCTTGAGGACAAATAATAATTTGAAGTTGATGGTGTTGATGTACAATGATTTTACGGTACTTTTAATTCATTTCACGTAGAAGTTGTGTGTATCTAGGGCATGTTAGTGTTGGTTTTATGTGTTTTTTGTCATGATTACAGGAAATAAACTCACGCGTGGGGATTCGAGGAGACAGTTGAAGAAAGTGTAGAAAAGGGCATCTACAGAGAGAACCTACGGACTGTAGGTCGAATTACGCCCCTTAGATGATGATCCTAGAAAGGCAGGACATGCATTGCTGAATATTATGGAAGTCTTGAATAAGTGTGGAAGCACAATGATGCTTACGGACAATAGAGTGATCTACATACCGTACTGTAGCTCCGTCAAAGTGATCTGAGAGGTGGTTTCAGTACCTGATGTTGAAAAACTCTAAGTGTGGAGCAACGGAGTAGAGTTACGGACCATCGTCTAACTTACGATCCGTACTGCTAGATCGTAGAAGTCGACAAAGATCCTGAAGATTTTGAAGGTTGGAAATTTCCTAAGTCCTGATCCACAGAAGGGGCCTGCGGACCATAGGTCAGCCTCATAGGATGAAGACGCGTCCTGCAGTTTTATATCCTTATTTCGTTTGATTTTTATTTCAAACTTAGTTTTCTAGAAATAGGGGATAAAAACCTCATTTTTAAAGGTTAGAAATTGTTATTCTTGTTTAGTTTATGCTTTGGGAGATTAAGTTGCAAACTTTTGGCAATTGTTGATATCTAAAGTACGTTTTTGATGATTTTGGCTTTGTAATTCAAGTTGAGATTCTGGGTTTATTCTTATTGTTACGTAAGTTCATGATTATTTTATCTAAAAACATGAATTGTGTTCTTGATAATAGGGGTAACTAAATTCATAACTAGGGTTGTGGGAACCATGAGCGATTAACAAAGTATGAATAGTAATTAAAAAATTCTTGAATAGTGTTATTGCATGCATTAATAATTCTTTTGTTTAGATGTCTTTTTAATGGTGGTCAACGTTAGAGCTCACCTTGTTGCTACTTTTTGGACCAAGGAGGTAGTTTATAAGAAAAGAATAATCAACATAGATTTAGTGTGATACTATCTAATAGTCTAATGTCGAATGGTGCGAAGGTGAAAACTAAGCCATACATCAATGGAATGTCTAATATGAGGTAAATGTAAGGGTTAGTAAGTTATACACACGTAGCTGGACCAAGGTGCGGGGTGACATTCTTTAGATGTCGGACCAAGGATTTAAAGATACCTAACTTATCACTTTGCATATAATACACTAGGAAATGATTGCTATTACTAGGATTACCGCGTTATGAGCTTGTGGGGAACACTTATTCCCTAGTTTTTCTCACATCTTGATAACAACTAAAGTTTAAATCTTGCTCACTAATTACTTACATTATTTTCCAAATTTGTTACACAAATCCCCCTTTAATTTGTTTCCGCAAATATAATGGCTAAACGAATATAATCGTTAGTTAAGTTTAAGTCTAAACAAATTTCCTCGTGGTATCAACCCCAACCTATAATTTGGGTTCTTTACTTGATAACGATCGCTTATGATTCTTTAGGGAGGTGTAATTTGAGCGTATCTTAATTCTTCAGTGTTGGAGATTGGACAAACTATATTCGTGCAATTTGAGATGACACTTACGAAAGCGAATCAACACTTTCTCAGCAAAATGTTTCCAATCTACCAATTGATTGTTTTCGAAAAGCCATTGATACCACTGTAAAGATGTCCTATCGAGATAGCACGACGCGAGATATAAATTTTGGCTTTCTGTAATCTCATAGAACACAAAGAAACGTTCAGCCTGAAAAATCCATAACTCTGGATTCTGTCCATAGAATCGTTGAAATTCCACTGTGCTTGGTTTACTCGTTGGAAGGTTTCCAACCAACCCTTGTAACAGTGAACGAATTTCAGTGAGATCATTCGACCAACTATCCTTCATGACATTAATTGAATCTTCTACTGTTCGAGATATTTGGTCCTCCATTAATGACCTCTGTATGTAAGCACCAATGGAACATACCCGAATTCTCAATACAAATACATATGCATTATAGTCATTGATTACCAAATTACAATAACAACACTTGAACTACAAGGAAAAGTACCAAAATATCAAGTAACTAGAGAAAGAGATAAGAATGGGGATGAGAAGTTTAGATTCTAGAAAGAGATGAGACGACAAACAGTTTCTTCATAATACAAATAACCTCCATAACCGTAGACGAAAACCATTTAATCTCTACCAACCTAGATCCCAAGCAAATCTATTGTAATTTTGTCCAGGCCCACAACTTGGCCAACCTCTGATCTATCCACGTTCACAACAATATGTATCTATTATTATAAGTGTATCTAATTAAGTGCGTATGTATCTATTAAAATATACGAACGAATATAAGAGTTCATGAATCTGATAAAGTGTACATGTTTATGAATTAAAAGACAAATTATCTAACAAAATATATACTTGTATCTAAGTAGAGTTCTTGTATATGAAAATACATCTGACACATTATTTAGTTTTTGATGTATATAATTATGTATACATATACCTGATAAAATATACATATTTATCTGAATATGATTTCATGAATTATATAAAGTGTACATGTTTCTGACTTAAGAAAGCAAAACTTTGTTGAATTGCCAAAAATGAAAGAGAAGAATTATGATTATTTTGATCTCTTAGTATTTGTGATATATCATATCTTTTAAAGTTGTTACAAAGTGTGTTTTATACTCTATTAATGGCTTTCACTTATAACCCTTAATTAAACACACTCCTTATTAATGATTGTCACTTACATATCTTAATTAGATACACTAATTGATATGCATCTGCCTTAAGATACATGTATATGAAAGAGACAAATATACGTATTCAGATTCCATCATATGATAAGGAACATGATATTACAAAATGATAGGTCCTAAATAATTAACTCTTAAAGTAATAGAATATGTGCAAGTTAACTCTTTTTCTCTAGACTAAGACTAATACTTCCTTGCATACCTATACTCTAAAATTTGATGTGCACAAAACTTAACTTTACTTACATACACTATATCATTTTGATACGCACATAACTTATTTCTACAAGGAAACATTATTCTCTATTTATTGATTCGAAAAGAATAAACATCCCTTTAAATAAGGGAATAATTTATACAAGTTAAAATTGTAATCGACCTTGAAGTTCTTGATTTAGGATTTTCTATATAATTCAATTGAAGAAAAATTTAATATTAAAAAAATAAATTTGAGGAAATAGTAAAATTATTTTTGTCTATTATAGGATCATTTAATAAAGGCCAAAAAATTTAATCAATCTTGATTTGATTCTTAGCTCGATATGATGTGATATGAAGCTTTAGTAAACAATATTGACTATGTACTATTTATTTTATAATTTTCTAGTATGTATGTCACATGTTGGATTTTAACTTTGTTTTTTTTTTGTTTCATAGTTTGTGGGAAATTGATTTTATGTGTTTTACACTTATACATACGAAGTTTCAACCGAGTTCACTGGGTGTCGTGGCACCCCTACCCTTACACATAGCTCCACCCCTGATATGTTGTATCAAAATAATTTTAAAAAATTATATCATGGTGTGAAATATAATGATAATTGACATGTCTTTTGATATTTTTTTGTAGTTGATATTTATAAAATAAATATCGAAATTTCAGATACCACATCAAAATTTTATTGTAATATATTGTCATGATCCGATCCTACACCTTGGACGTGACCGACACTCGAGAACCATTGTTGGTCCCCAAGTGAACCCTCATCCTGAATAAATACTCATTAACTTAAGTATAATAGTTTACAAAAACATCTCAAGGAAAAGTAAATACCGAAAGACTCCTCAACTCTATCTATCTATCTATGAAGCCTCTAATGTTTAAGATAGGTGTCGGGACAAGACCCACCACGCCTTAAAACAACTAGATTGAAAGTAAATGTGAAGTTCTCCGGAATGCAATGAGGCTCACCAAAACCATCTGAAGTGGAGAGTGATATCAACGGAGCGCCTATTAATTATCCTGAACACCTGTATTTGCACTGTAACACCCTAGTCTAAGAAAGAGCTAAATCTAGAAAGAACTAAATTGGAAAGAGATAAATTGAGATTTTGTTCAAGCTACTCTTAAATTGTGAGTTTTGAGAAAACTTAAAATAACCATAACTTCAAGCATATGATGAGTTAGTTGGCCAAAGAGTTATCAAATCTAAGGTTGTTGAGTCCTCTTTCAAACACTACAAATCTTGGTAAATTTTGAATTTGGATGAAGGAGATATGATCGTTTGAGAACCTATCTAGTCAAGGAAATGCATCCTTTTTAAAGACGGTTATTTTGGTCTTTTCCTTACCCCACTAGTCTAAAATGTTTTGCCCACCTAAGTAAAGGGGTCTAATCAGATCAAGTCATTTGGGATTCATTCTAAAGTGTTCAAGCAACTACGACAAAGTTCAAGAGGAGAAAAGAGGAAGTTTTGAAGAAGTTTTTTAAGATTTCGGGGAATCGCCAAGAACTTAGTTCTTTCAAGGTATGCAAGCTTTCATAGTGTTGGTTTTGTTCGCCCTCATACCAATCATGTAAACTTTTACCCATGAATTCATTCTTGAAGTTGATTATTGAGTTCTTGAGAAGTTCTTGAGTAAATTGATGATTTGAGGTCTTTGAGTTCTTGAGGTAAGAGTTTTCCCAACGAGTTTAGTCCATTGACAGATTTTTATATGGGTTTCATCGAAATTGTTTTGGGTTTGTAAAACTTTGTGTATTTGGACGATGAAACTGCTTTGGGTATGAGTTGAGTCGAGTTTGTGAGAGGAATAATTGCACCCAGGTCCGCGTCGTGGAGACATTTAAGATTTTTAATCTTCAAATAGTCAGCCCCTCTACGCGTCATGGAGAGGATACAAAGTCCTCTACCTCAAAATGTAATTTCGTGACCAAAAATTTAATTCACCCCCCGCGTCGCACAAATGTTCTCCAATTTGAATCTTCGCTCGTTTCTTACTATCAACTGTCTAAACCTTCCTAAATCATTGAGAGCTCAAACATTCCAAATCATAACTCTTAAATCTTCATATCAAATCAAAGTAACAACTAAGAGTAAAGTTAGAGAAAGTCTTTTGAGAAGTCTTCTACAATTATTTATAACTTGTTTTAATATTTGAGTAAATGAGTATGAGGATGAGGAAAATTGAGTTCATTTTTCAAAATGAGTATGAGAGGACTAACACTACTAAATAGAGTGAATACCGACCTAAAAATTACCGATCTCAAATTGAGGTCGGTAATTTCCGACCTCCGGAGGTCAATATGGTTAAAAAGAATAATAAATATTTTTTTTTGAAAACTCACAAGAAGTAGTTGGTTTTATGCAAAATAAAGAGGAAAAATCAAATTTCGACTTCCTAAGGTCGAAATTTTTCCCGGAAAAATGAATTACAATAAAAACCTACCTCTTGATGTCGGTATCAAATAAATAAATAAATAAAAATATTTTATTTTTTCTCAATTAAATATTAAAAAAATTGAGAAATATTTTGAATTAATATTATTTAATTCTTCATTCGGAGGATGATTTTGTTTAATATAAAAAACAAAAAATATTTATAATACCGACTTCGGAAGTCGGTAAAATGAAATAGTATGTATGTAAATTAATTTTTTTCAAAATATTTATATAGTGACTTTCAGAAAATTAATAAATTAATATGTTTAATTAACTTTAAATAATCCGTCCTTTGGATGACGCTTTTATAAAAGTTAAAAAATAAATTAATACAAAATACCGACCTCATGAGGTTGGTATTTTTATTTCATCTAATTAATTTCAACAAAAGCGACATCCGAAGGTCGGTTTGTTTAAAATGTTCCTATTAATCATAATTTATCTAGCATAATACTAAATTTTCATTTTACACCTATAATTAATTTGTTCAAAAAGTGTAACAATTTTGTATATTTTATAAATAAAAAGTTAGATCGATAATCCATATTTAGAGAGAAACTACATTGATATGAAGTCGGTTTGTATGCAAAATTAAGCAGAAAAATAAATATCCCAAAAAAATGAATTACAATAAAAATCGACCTATTGATGTTGGTATTATATAAATAAATAAAATATTTTATTTTTTCTCAATTATAATATAAAAACAGAATTGAGAATATTTTGAATTAATTTTATTTAGATCATCTTCTAGAGGACGATTTTGTGTTAAAAAAAAAAAACTATAACATCGATTTCGGAAGTCGGCAAAATCAAATAGTATGTAATTATATTTATTTTCATCAAAATATTTATATAGCGACTTCTAGAAAAATCAATAAATTTATATTTTTAGTTAACTTTAAATAAATCGTCCTCCGGATGACGGTTTTATATAACTTAAAATATAAATCAATATAAAATACCAACCTCCCGATGTCAATATTATTTAATTAACGTGATTAATTTTTATTTATCTTAAAATTTAATGTGATTCCGACCTCATGAGGTTGATATTTTTTATTGAATCTAATTACTTTTAATAAAAACGACATCCGGAGGTTGATTTGTTTAAAATAGTCCTATTAATCATAATTTTGCTCCTGTGCATAATACTAAAATTTCATTTTACACCTACAATTAATTTTTCTAAAAGTGTAACAATATTGTATACTTTTATAAATGAAAAGTTAAAATTCGTGGAATAAAAAGAATCTATAATCCATATTTAGAGTATGAAACTACATTGATATAAATTAGGACATAATTTTACATATATTTCTAGAGTAATGTACAAATTATATCAGTCCGTCGTCAAATCATGAACTTAATATCACATGTAATGATGTAGAGGTAAAAAGATGACATATATTCATTCGAATATAAAATTTGAGATAATACTCCTAGAAATGTCATGATAACAATTAATTAAATTTTATATTTATAATTAATTATTGAATTATTTGTATGTATAACCTTCTATGTCTTATCTCATTTTATGAGATAGACAATACAACATCGTAAATTATTGTACAAAGTAAGTTCTATCAAAATTATTATGTTCGATCTTGAATGGATGTTAAGAGTAGTGATCATATCGTAGACAATGACATGTAAAGGATAATGCATCGGAGTATGAAATATGTTGATTATATACTTTTCGATTAGTTTAATAAATCAAGTCTTATATATTAGTGGTTCAGATATTATATACATTATCAATTAAGAAAATATCAGTGATCAACTTAAGGAGATTTATATATTAAATTTGATATTGATAAACTTCAGTTGATCGATAAAATTAAATTTATACAATTAGGAGGTATATAATTAAAATTTATACAATTATATACTTCTATAAAATGAAATTTATAAAATTAAACTTCTATTAATTTGTAGTTATATATATATATATATATATAAAACTGAACGCAAGAGGTGAGTTTATATTAAAATATATTAATAAATACCGACCTTAAGAGGTCGATATATTTAAATAATATTGACTTCACGCTGTTGGTATTATAATTAATTTAAAAAGATACCGACATCCCGTGGTTGGTAAATTAACATTTCTTTTAAAAGGAATGATAATCTCAAAATCCTAAGTCATGTCTTTCACTTCTAAACCTCTACTCCTCTCTCACGCTGTGCCCACCCCCACCAATCCCGACCCATCCCTCCAGGTGCCCACCTCACCCATCCCCGACCGGCGCTGACTCGATCGGCAGTAGGTCGCGCCACCATCCCTGACCGGCGCAATAGGAGGTCGCAGCATCAGACGGAGTTCGCGCGGAGCAGCAGCCAGAGTTCGCGCGCAGCAGCAGCCGAAGGTAGCGCGCAGCAACAGCCAGAGGTCACGCGCAGCAGCAGTCAATGGCTGCAGTAGCAGCGCGGAGGTCGCAGCAGCAACATGGAGGGTGGCAGTAGCGCGTTTCCGGTAAGATTTAAATTATTACTCCTAAATCTAACATTTGTTTTTGCTTTTCTTATGACTGCGTTTAGCTGCTTTTCTTATGGCTGCGTTTAATTAGCAGCTGCAAACTCCGAACTCCAAGTTTATACTGACCCGGAAGTGCATTTTTAGGAAATTTCGACTATTCATTTTACAAGAGTGAAATAATTGATAGTTAATTATTAAATAGCTAATTTTAGCTAATGCTTAATGGGTTAAATTGAGTTAAAATGGACGTGATGACACTCGTCTTATACTACTAAGACAAGTCAGCCTAAAACTCAGTCTTTACAAGAAAAATGCAGAAATTTATAATAAACTCAAAAACACCCCCGAAATCTGGTTATCACGTGAACAAGCTTCTAAAGTATTACAATTGAATCAATAGAAAATATAAGTCTCATATGACATTGTTCCTATAGTAGAACATGATCATAAACAAGAGTAAGAAGGTCTGCTGAGATCACAAACAACTACCTCACAAATCTCCAAGAAGCCTCAGAAAAAAAAAGAGAATATATCACAAAGGTTCGGGCTAGTAACCTGTAAAAAATGTTGTAGAAGCAAGGGGTGAATACCAAACCACACGGTACTCATCAAGTAAATCTCTAAACACAAGCTAAGGGAATGGAATACGGATACTCCTTACACCCCAACCGAACCTCCACAACTACAACCTACATAAAACCAGCCCAACCTAACACTAGTTAGAGTTAAAAAGTTGTTTAGTTGTTGAAACAAGTTCAAATAAATAATAATGTTGTTTAGTTAGTGAATTTAGTTTTTGGAATTAAGTCAAACCTAGTTAGAGTTAAAGTTGTTTAGTTGCTTAAATAAGTTCAAATAAATAATGTGGTTCTGTTGGTGGATTTAATTGTTGGAATTAAGTTAAAACTAGTTAGCGTTAAAGGTGTTTAGTTGTTTAAATAATTTCAAATAAATAATGTGGTTTAGTTTGTGGATATAGTTGTTTGATTTAAGTCAAATCTAGTTGTTAAAGTTGTTTACATAAGTTCAAATAAATAATTTGGTTTAGTTGGTGAATTTTGTTGTTAAAATTAAGTAAAAACTATTTAGAGTTAAAAAGTTGTTTAGTTGAAATAAGTTCAAATAAATAATGTGGTTTAGTTGGTTGACTTAGTTGTTGAAATTAGAAACTATGCTTATAATATTATTGTAAAACCTAATTTATGAACACATCAACGGCGGCCTACAAAATGTAAAGCCTATTATGCTTTTTACTTCTGCAGATTCACTAAATCAAACCAATGTACAAAGGAGATCACCATACTGGAAGGAATTCCATTGATTAAATACTCAGAGAAGGAAGTGAGTCTAATGAACCAAATTGAAAGACTCCAATATGCAGTTATTGGAAAATTCACGTTTGATTGGGCAGGTTTAGGTGAAGGTGCTAGTTGATCTAAAAAGAACTTTTCCTAAATCAATGCATATCAACTTTGAAGATGAAGATACTGGAGAAATAAGGACTAATGTAGTCGACATACGCTATTATTATGTACCCAAGTATTGTGGTGAATGTAAAATGCAATGTCATGACAAGCACAACTGTAGGGTGGTTAATAATGTAAATAGCACAAAAAAGTCACTAGAACCGGACCACACACAAGAAACACAAAAGCAACTAGTGATAATATTCAGAAAGGAAAAGCTAGGGTCCTTTCAAGTGACAAAATAGTGGGGGATCCAGGGAATTGGAATGTATTGCGAGACAATCGCAAATTTGTCAACAATAACAACACACTTCCCATCAATGTGGAGAACAAATTTCAATCACTTAATCAAGAAGAGGAGATACAAACAGTGCAAAGCAATGGTTAAGTACAAGAGATGGATTCAAAAGAGTGGGTTACAAAATCCTTTGTTGCAGTGTTACCAACCAATCACCAAGCCCTGCAAAACAAGTTTTAGAGAAAAATCAAGATGCAAAAAATAAAAGAAAGAAGGCGAGGACAAAGAAGAATCTGGTGGGGGAAAATCTGGCCGAGATGATAGTCAGAAAGACGTCATAAATGGTGCCTACACTACTAAAAATTAGGCATGCGGCAACAAATTTTTTAGCAACGATTAAGAAACTGTTACTATAGAGTGTCTATTGCAACAATGTGAACCGTTGCCAAAAAATTTGGGTGTTTTTGATACAACTAAGTAATAAATATGTTGCCACTGTGTGAAAACCGTTGCAATAGACTTACATATTGCAACATTTAGTAGAACCGTTTCCATAAAGGCATCTATGGCAACATTTAACACCAAATATTTTCTATTGGAACGGTTATTAAATCCCTCCATAGTTTTCCTCTCTTATTTTGGCTAAACCCTCCAAAAACTTTTCATTCTACATTATTTTAATTAATTTCCTAAATATAATTTTCTCTTTATCAGATATAGATACAAACAAGGCAAACATTTTCTTAATCCATTTCTTATCTCTTCCACAAGCAAAACAAAAAATGTTGTTACTCTTCTCCTCATTGACCTAATTTTTCATCCATTTAGGGAAAACTTATGGAGTTTTGCAGCGGTATGAATCTTATGGTAAGTCCTTCATGTCTGTCACTTAAGGGCAAAGTTAAACCCACTTTTTCTTCAAATCTAAACACATTATTCTCTTCAAATCTCTTGAGAAATCTTAGGAAATGGAGGGCTGAAGGCTTTCTTGCAAAATCTGAAAAAATGAAACTGGATGTTTTATTCTTCAACAACTGCTGGAGGTTCTCTTCTTCAACTGAGGTTCTAGCGGAAGAAACTTCAAGTTTGAGATTTTGAGGCTTTCTTCTTGAATCTCTTCTTTTGTCTTTATCCTTTGAGTTATTGTCTTATATTTGATACATTTTTTCAGATTGTGGGTTTTGCCCATTATATTGTAGCTATTATGGGTTTAAAATTTTGTTGATAGTTATGGTGAAATTGATTACTCTAGACCATATTTCTCTTAACATTGATGTTGGATTTCTTGTTCCATGAATATCAGGTTTGAATTGCCTTGCTTGGACGATGTCTTCCTTTATTTGACCTCTCACTTGAGTAGGATGTGAGTAATTTATGTTTCATTATTTTTGAAGAATTACGCTAAAGCAACAGGAAACAAGAGGTACGTTAGCATGAAAATGGAAAATACTAAAATCTGCTACTGGTTGGTGTTAGAACTTTTGATATGAAAATTTGAAACTTGATATAATTCTAGATCAAATAATCACAACCAATTTGTGAGGAAATAATATGTATAGAAAACAAGACTGATATGAATAATCGAGAAAGGAATCTAGAAACATAATTAATAACACACAATGTAACGTGGAAACCCAAGTCGGGAAAAACCACGGGCAACGACGAGCAAATTCACTATGTTGAAGGTAGAGAACAATTTCAAATTCTCCTAAACTCAAGAATGAAGAAACGAAGCAAAACATAACTCAATTCTTTCTGTTTTTCTACCACAAAAAAAGATAGAAAAAATGCCCAGAAAATAGGCTCCACTATCTGGTACAAAGAGGTAGAAAATGCCCACAAAAATAGGCTCCACTTCATGTGAAAACTGGTGCCCATTTATTGTACCATAATCCCATGTCTGTTCAACTTTCCTGAAATTGCGGAAGTCTCAAGACAAGCTGAAACATGCTGACGTGAGTAGTCAAACTCATCGGGAAAAAGAATTTGAGGCAGCTCTAACAATCTCCACCTTGGCTCAAATTTAGTAGATGCTCGTCATTACCATAAAATCCCCGAAGGGAAATCAAGTGTTGTACACACTAGCTAAGTTCAAAAAATGTTTGAACTTAGCAATGAGAAGTGGCTTAGTAAGCATATCTGCAGGATTTTCTGTAGTGTGAACTTTCTTGACTACAATGTCTCTCTTAGTCATCGTGTCTCGATATAATGATATTTCATACTATTATACTTAGTCTTAGAATGATATGCATCATTTTTCGTTAGATGTATTGCACTCTGACTATCTGAAAACACAACAGTAGTATCTTGTGGAATACCAAGCTCGAGAATAAGACCACGCAACCATGTAGCCTCCTTCACACCTTCAGTAGCTGCAACATATTCCTCTTCTGTAGTGGATAGAGCAGCAATGGATTGCAAAGATGCTTTCCAACTGATAGAACCCGAACATAAAGTGAATATATATCCGGACAGAGTTCTGTGTCTATCAAGATCACCACCGTAATCAGAATCAACAAACCCAACAACATCATTAGATATCACCTTGTTCCTGTCAAAAACTAAGCCATGATTAACTGTACCTTTCAAGTATCAAAAAATTCATTTCACCACATCCCAATGATACTTGCCAGTATTATGCATATACCGACTCATCATACTCACTACATATGCAAGATCGGGTCTAGTGCAAACCATGGCATACATAAGACTACCAACTGCACTAGAGTAGGAAGTGTTAGACATCATTTCAAGTTCTTCATCTGTTTTTGGACAAAACTCAGAAGATATCTTGAAGTGAGCTGCTAGAGGAGTTGAGACAGGCTTGATCTTACTCATGTTGAACTTGTCAATGATCTTCTCAGTGAATACTCATGTTGAACTTGTCAATGATCTTCTCAGTGTATTTTTTCAGAGACAAGTATAACTTTCCAGCTTGTCGTTCTCTATGAATCTCCATTCCCGGAATCTTCTTTGCTGCACCAAGGTTCTTCATCTCAAACTCATTACTAAGTTGAGACTTTAACTTGTTGATCAAAGACATGTATTTTGAAGCAATCAACATGTCATCCACATATAAGAACAAGTAAATAAATGAACCATTTGAAGACTGTTTAAAGTACACACAATTATCATATTGACTTCTAGTGTAGCCTTGACTAACCATAAAAGTATCAAATCGTTTGTACCATTGCCTAGGTGCTTGTTTAAGTCCATACAAGGACCTTCTCAAACGACAAACACATTGTTCATTTCCATGAACAACAAAACCCTCAGGTTGCTTCATATAAATTTCTTCCTCAAATTCGTCATGTAGAAAAGCAGTTTTAACATCTAATTGCTCCAATTCCAAATCAAATAGTGCAACAAAGGCAAGAAGTAATCTGATGGAAGAATGACGAACTGGAGAGAAAATTTCATTAAAATCAATACCTTCCTTTTGACCAAAGCCTTGGACAACTAAACGAGCTTTCCATCTTGAATCTTCAACCCCAGGAATTCCATCTTTTCGTTTGTAGATCCATTTACAGCCTAGTGCACGACGATCTTTAGGAAGCTCACATAAATCCCATGTCCTATTCTTATGCAGACTTTCAATTTCTTCTTGCATTGCTATCATCCATTGAGATGAATTAGAACTAATGATTGCCTCTGAAAATGAAGAAGGTTCAACTCCTTCAGAAATATCTTGTGCAACTGTTAGTGCATAGGCAATGAGACCATCATTATCACCATATCTGATAGGTTTACTAATGACTCTCCTTGGTCTATTATGAGCAATAAAAGAATCATCAACAAACTTTGGCTCAACGGGGCAGGTGGTACTGGAAACTTGTTCATCAACACGAGCATCAATGTCTGACTGTGGAACGGTAGAAGAGATAGGGCAATCTTATGAGATTCAGTTCTCATTTCTAACTCCACCTTCTCACTGATACCTTGTTGATCAGAAGATAATACAGAATGCTCTTTTTCAGAACATAACAATGCATTTTCATTAAAAGTAATGTCTCTACTCAAAATGATTTTTCTCAAATTCGAGCACCACGATGCCCTTTTGACTCAGAAGCATAGCCAAGAAATAAATATTTAACAGCCCTGGGTGCTAACTTTCCATCATTAACATGGGCAAAAGCAGGGCATCCAAATGCATTTAAATTTGAGAAATTTATAGGATTACCTGACCAAAATTCTTCTAGAATTTTGAAGTTAATGGATGAGTGTGGAGATCGGTTGACAAGATAACAAGCTGTAGAAATAGCCTCAGCCCAAAAACCACGACGATGCCACAATCCTGCATTTGAGAGAATACAACGAGCTTTCTCAAGAAGAGTCCTATTAATACGTTCTGCTCCTCCATTTTGTTGGGTCTTCCCAACAAGAGTCTTATGTCTAGCAATACCATGACTTGTGCAGAACTCATTGAAATTTGACTCGCAAAACTCCAAACCATTATCAGTGCGGAGCTTTTTTATCTTCCTTCCAGTTTGGTTCTCAACAAGAACCTTGAAGTTCTTGAACTTAAGAAAGGCTTCATTCTTATGTCTCAAGAAATAAACCCAAACTTTGCGAGAAAAATCATCAGTAATGGTCATCATGTAGCGTTTTCCTCCAAGAGATGGAACCTTTGAAGGGCCTCATAAATCTGAATGAATATAATCAAGAATACCAAGTGTACGATGTGTGGCTGCTGAAAACCCCACTCTCTTTTGTTTTCCGAATACTCAATGTTCACAGAAACCCAATTTTACTATACCTTGATTACCGAGAAGACCTCTTCTGCTAAGAATAGTCATACCTTTATCACTCATATGACCCAGACGCATATGCCATAAACGAGTGAGATCTTCATCAGACAATGAAGTTGAAACTGCTACAGACCCAGTCACAATTGAACCCTACAAGTAATAGAGAGTCCCACGTCTTATTCCTTTCATCAAGACCAGAACACCTTTTGAAACCTTGAGAACTCCACCTTCAGCTGACTATTTACATCCAAGAGATTCAAGAGTACCAAGTGAAATCAAGTTGCGCTTCAGGTCAGGAATATGATGAACGTTGGTCAAAGTCCTGAGAACACCATCATGAGTTTTAATTTGTACAATACCAATTCCAACGACTTTGCATTGGGAATCATTTCCCATTAGGACAACGCCACATTCAACTTTATCATATGTTACAAACCAGTCCTTATGAGAGAACATATGATATGTACATCTAGTATCAAAAGCCCATTCAGACGAGTTTCTTTTATCATCAGAGATAGCCAAAAAAACATCACCTTTGGAATCACTTTCAACAACTTCGGCTTCAGCAACTTTCTGCATCTTTTTGTTATTTTCTTCCCTCTCCTTTTTATTTTTTAGTTTAAAGCAGTTAGAAATATCATGCCCAGGTTTCTTGCAGTAGCGACATGTCTTGCTGAAATTATGCCCTTTGGATGTAGATCTCAACTTCTTTTTAGATGTACTTCCTTTGTCTTGTGATCTACCTCTAACGAACAAGCCCTCACCTTTATCCTCAGAATGAACGTCAAGATCAAATTTTTCTTTGGACAACAAATTTGATTTAACATCTTCATAGGATAAAGTTTCATTATTTCTATATAACATAATCTCCTTGAAATGCTTATAGGTAGATAGCAGAGAGACAATTAACAACACAACCTTGTCCTCATCCTCAATTTTAACTTCTAAATTTTCCAGATCTATTATAATTGAATTGTATGCATCAAGATGAGATTGAATGGACGAACCTTTAGACATACGAAGCGTGTATAAACGCTCTTTGAGACGGAGTTGATTGGCAAGACTTTTGGTCATATAGAGAGACTCAAGTTTCAACCAAAGACTTGCAGCAGTAGTCTCACGAATAACCTCCCTCAGAACCTCTTTGGAAAGACTAAGTTGAATTGAATAAAGTGCCTTTTCATTCAACTCCTCCCATTGTTCGTCGTTCATAGAAACGGGCTTCTTTGACTTTCCTGCTAAAGCCTTCTTCAAACCATTGTTTGTGAGAACAGCCTTCATCTGGATCTTCCAGATACTAAAGCTAATTTTTCCATCAAATTTCTCGATATCAAACTTGGTTACAGTAGACATGCTTGAACCTTGCTCTGATACCACTTGTGAGGAAATAATATGTATAGAAAACAAGATTGATATGAATAACCGAGAAAGGAATCTAGAAACACAATTAATGACACACAATGTAACATGGAAACCTAAGTCGAGAAAAACCATGGGCAACGACGAGCAAATTCACTATGTTGAAGGTAGAGTACAATTTCAAATTCTCCTAAACTCAAGAATGAAGAAACGAAGCAAAAGATAACTCAATTCTTTCTGTTTTTCTACCACAAAAAAAGATAGAAAAAATACCCAGAAAATAGGCTTCACTATTTGGTACAAAGAGGTAGAAAATGCCCACAAAAATAGGCTCCATTTCCTTGAAAACTGGTGCCCATTTACTGCACCATAATCCCATGTCTGTTCAACTTTCCTGAAATTGCGGAAATCTCAAGACAAGTTGAAACATGCTGACGTGAGTAGTCAAACTCATCGGGAAAAAGAATTTGAGGCAGCTCTAACACAATTGAACTCATAATAATACTTTATTAGCTCAACACAAACAAATAGAAGCATGATATAATTGATCCAAAAAACATCTTCCAGGGATATTATGTTAAAATGTTAAATAAATCACAGACCTGTGAGTTCCTTAATTTTTATTTTTGTTATAGCATTAGTTAAAAGAAAAAACTTAAAGTTGTTCAAGGAAATCTACTTGAGGATCAATCCAATGAGTGTTATGGTGAGCCCCTCAATTTCTTATTGTTGGTATACGAGATGAATTCACACTAGTAGGATCACACAACTACTTCAATGATTAAGTACATGATTCAATAAGAAATTTAGGTATTTATTTTACATATGTGTGATTGGTGCTGCAAATTTCTGAAGCATCATATTGATGACAATTGTGGATCATGTAAAAGAAAAAGGTGGCAAAAGTTGGTTTGAAAAGAATCTAAATAGCAACAGATTGGATTATTTCTACAGTAAACTTGTACATCTGTAATTTTTTGTATAATTTTGTTTAGAAATATCAGTATCAATATGATTAATTAACTATTGAATACCTGTGTATCAAATATTATTTGCCTGAAAAATATGTTTTATCACGTTTTAAGAGTAATCTGCCTTGATTTCTTATAAAAAAAAACAAGTAGGGATTCTTTTTGGAAATAAATTAAATCCTCAAGGGTCCCCTTGGTTTGTTAGAATATGATCTGAACTTTATGTGAATTTATTGATTATTTTCCATTTCTTGAATGTCCATATGTCGTTAATAACATAAATTTGAAAGTATGATCAGATTTTTATGATTTTTCTACTTTTCCATTTAGTAGTTAAAAGTATATTTGATATTATTTTCTTATTGCAAATCTTGTAGTTCTTTAGGATTATATAAATTAAATTGTTGTTGAGTATGAGCTAATTGTTATGACATTTGATTTTCTAAATCTGTCTTGTGAACATATAGTTTGGTAAATAATATATCTTCTTGTAGGTAAAGAAGTGGTGATTATTTCTTCAATGGAATAAAATGTAGAATAGTTTCATGGTGTACTAGGAGGATTAGAGCAGTTTGATATTATTACCCAAGCAAAATATTGATTTTGAAATATCATTGAAGCATGTAGTAGAACTCCCAAAGCAAAAAATTCAGATAACTTCCAAATACATGTATAGATAACCAATCAATGTTGGCTTCAATTTTCATTTTAATACTACCACTAAGGCCAACACATATCGAACACTCCAATCTTATCAATCATGTGACCTTTATTGAAGTGTTGAAATGAAAAAGAAGCAAAATTTTTACTATCAATGAAAACAATGAAATGCTTGTCGTAAATGACACTGTGATTGCTATGAATTTTAAGCTACATATTCTTCATGTACTTTTTCAGATATGTTTGTTCATTTCTAAAATATTTTTGTCTTTTTTATTTCATCGTTTATCATAAATTTGATTCTTTTTATCTTTTTGTGCCACATAATATCAATGAATAGTTTAGATAGAAGTTGGATGAGTCTCAAATGAAGTGAATGCAGTGATGTTTTCTAAAACATATCAGATCGTATGAACGTGGAAGAGATGAAAATATCAGGGTACAAAAGCTATATTTCTTCATCCATTTTCAGTTACAACTTTTTCCAGTTGAATGTTGAGTTTTCTATAGACTTTTTGTGTCTAGATTTATCTGGATCAACCCCTGTTTTGAGTTTTTAGGATAATGTAGGAAGAGAAGCTTAGAATCTTCGTTTCCTATTCCAAATGCTTTTGTTGTGAAAAATTTAGTCTTTAAATCATTGTTCCCTCATAGTGTGCCATCTTAAACTGTGAAAATATTATGGATCTTATTTGTTAGTGAAATTGTTGAACAGTTAGAAACAATAATTCATAGCACTAAAGGGCTGATCTATGGCCGACACGGATGAACCGTTGTTGTAAGTGCTAGTTTGTAGACAATTTGTGTGTGTATTTCAGCTCCTTGTACATGTATTCATTTGGGGAAAAATCAGTCTAGGCTTTCTAACTATGGTAGATTATTGCCCTCAGGTCTCAACTACTATGTGTACTTTAATTCTCTTCTTATTTAAAATAAAATTGCATTATAGGCTGAGATGGAGAATATTTAAATGCAACAAAATGAAGATTGTAATGAGACAATTGATGCATTTGTTTCTAGAGTATTGAACTAAACTACTTTGAAAGGGAATGTGGGACATAGTTTACTTTTGTTTGCATAGTTTAGGAGTATTGAACTAAACTTAAAACATCACTTTCTTTATTAAGGGTATTAAATTTGGACTACCTATATTCATTTTGCTAGACTTGGGAACTTTGTTTTTTTGCAAAATGATCTATGTTTCTTGCACCTAAGGCCATTTAAAGAATCAATTTCTTTCAGGTTTTCTGAATTAGATGTCTGAGGCTAATGTGTAATTGATCACAAGTGAAATTTCCATGATCTACCAGGTATGTGACTTGTTTTCATCCAATATTTTGATTGATTTCTTATCTAATGATTGATTTCTTATCTATCAATTCTACCATCGAATGCACTGTCCGCATTAATGTTTCTTTTTGTACAATTGAAACTAATAATTTATATTGAAATATCTTTTGTTGGTGTATTTATTGTGGTTTCAGATTATGATTCTTATTATTTTTCCCCTACTACTTTATGGACTCAGTAGATCTGATACAATTGTTAGTGACTTGTCTAAGCGCATTTAGCAATTTGAAAGTTGGATCTTAAGAATGTTAATTTGTGTGATTCAACATTGAGAATAACAAGATCATTTATATTTCTTTCTGTCTTTCTACTATTATCACTTATGACCGTTATATTTAGATATCTTTAAAAAGTTATACTTTCTTCTCAAGAATACTTGTCTCGTAGAGTTTTGTTTATTATTTTCTTGATCACACAACATACCTTTTCTGACCAATGAGACTATACCTCAATAATAATTGTTTTCTTGTTCCATTAATGTAAATTTCAAATCTACTTAGTTGGATTAACGTCTAAAATTATCGTTTTCCCTTGGCAAATTGTTGGTTGTACATTTGGTTCTCCGATTGACAATGAAAAGATTCTGGCATCATGTTCTAGAGGTTCGCGTAGTAATGAGAAGTAAGAATATACCTGGTACTTTATATGAAGACATCTTATCCAGTATAATTTTCTACAGAAAAGTTTTTTTTGAATAATTTTTCTAGAGATAAAAGTAAATTTGAATCTAGAACTGGCGTTAGCTTAATTTTCTTGCATAATCTATTGTCCTACCTTCAAAAATGGCAAGTTCAAAAAGTGTTATGTCTAACCCGCTAAGTTACTTCAAGATGTGTGTTCCCTAATAAGGGTTTAACAGAAGCTAAGTGGAACAATTTGAGTCTTTGTTAATACTGCAAATCAAAATTTTATCTATTAAAGCATTTCATTGAAGATGGACCTTTATCTACAAGTCAGAGAATTCTTATTTATTGTTTTGTGAGGCAAGACAATTTGCTGATGATCTATGATATATTTAAATTATTTCAGCTGTTTTATTTTTAAAATGCTATTATTTTAAAAATGGAAAGAATTTGACTAAGTTTTGGAAAATCAATTAATCTTATTATTTAAGAAAAATTGACTTTCTAAATTACGGAGTCGCCACTTGATTTTTGATAAAATCAAGAAAAAATTTCAAAAGATTTAAAAACAGATTAAAAAATCGATTGAAAAGGTTCGAAGTTCAATGTACATCCCGAGAAGGTATTAGGCCCTCGGGATGTCCGCTAACTCGCGGTTGACCGGCGATTTGACTAAATGACTTTTAAAATAAAATTCTTAACTAAGTAAAGAGAAAATTCGCTTTAACATATTTTATTCTATTTTTTATTTATTTCTAAAGGAAAAACATTTAAAGAAAATTAATTTAAGGAAAATTAAATGGTGAAAAAAAAAGTGAATAAAACAAAAATAAGTAAATAAAATAATAAAATAATGAAAAATGACTGCCCTTTAGGAGATTATTAAATTTCTATCAAAATATTAATTAATTCAAACAAATAAATAAAGAGAGAATAATATTTGAACTTGAGCTTGATTGCCCAAATTCATTCATTTGGGCTTTGGCCCACCTGTCCTAAACTAATTTCAAAATTTGGGCCCTTTTTAACAATTTAAGAATCCTGCAAAACAATCATTTGTGGCCTTTGGCCCAAATTCTGCTGCACCATTTTTTGGGCCCTTGAACCTATTTTCTTCCAACATTTCAGCGTATACACTGGATGTAACCGCAGTATACGAATTGTATTTCGATTTATATTTTGTATATTTCCATGTATACTCAGTATATATGCCAGGATTCAGCTTCCCAAACACCTGCACTAATTTTGGACATGTATATCGCATCTTATGATTGTATATCAGTGTATACAACGATATTATCAGCCCCTTTCAGAGCTTGGAGACCTGCAGATTAATTCCCAGCAATATATTTGCTGCTTTTTGACCTGTGCATCATGTTTTCCAAGGGCTGGACGACTCGGAGATGCGAGGGAGATAAGTCCGTCATGGACTCAAAGCGGATCATGCAACAAAAAAAAAATAAAGAAAGAAATGAATACTTGAGATAATAAAAAAAAAATTAAAACGAGACTTAATTAAAATAGGAGTTTATGAAGAAACATGAGCAAGGATACAATATCATGCCAAGAAAGAAATATTAAAAAATAAATAAAATAAAATAAACTTCAAAGCAACAACATTTAACACAGAACTTGAACCAACACATTCGATATTTCTATGAATTAGTTGCGTAAACACATAATTAAATTTTTATTATTATAGGAACAAGTATAAGGGATAAGGCCGAAATGAACATTAATATTTAAGACCAAATCAGGTGATAAATATAAATAGAACATCACAAAAAGATAAAAAAAAATAATAAAAAAAAAAAATAATAATAATAAATAAATAAATAAATAAACTAACAGTAAATAAAACAAGGAACAAGAGAAACGCTACTAAAATGTCATACCAAAACCTAATACACGAAAGCTAAAACAAAGCTAATTAACATATAACAGATAGAAAAGCTAGAAATTAAATAGTACAAAGCTAAGAAAGAATTTACGTGGTTCTGGGCAGCGAACCGGAACTACGAGTTTGACGGAGACGATTCCACCACCTCTCCAAACTCAAACAACCGCAAAACGTTTAAAAAATATTAAACTATGGAACCAAGAATTCCCAAAAAATTTCTGGGTACTCTTTGATCTCCTCTTTTTTTTTCTTTGGTGTACTAAAGAGGGGCTTATATAGGCCAATTTTTTGGTTCCAAATAGATGTGGGAAGCGATGTGGGACAAATGCAAAAGACCAAAATTGGTCTATTGAATAGTTTAAAGTAACTGATTAAAAGGATGAATTCACATAAATTAATTTAGCGAGCTTCTTAAATTTAACAAAATAATCTAATTGATTCAAATATGAATTAAGTGACTTTAGCAAATCGAAATTGAAACTATAAAATTATGAATTTTTTAAAATGTTAGGACAAAATTGGGTGTCAACAGCTGTCCCTTTCGTTGTGTATGATTATGAAAGAAATCGTGGACAACGAAAATTGACAAACCCAATTTTGACCGAACACATGACCTTTGTAGAGAAGTGCCGTTGAATGTGGTGGAAGTCGCTCCTCTGCTCGCGTCCTAAGAATTTGACACTCCTCTTTGGATTATATCTCAGTCCGCTGCTAAGAAAAAGTTCCACGTTGTGTTGCATCCTTTTTTATGTCGTCCGCACTTCTGGCTCCTCTGAGAGTGCATCCTCTAGAATGTTCTAAAAAGACAAAGATAAAACTCATTAATATAGGCAAAACTAAAAGAAAAAGGGTAGCATCTCTTATGATACGATAAATGAAGATAAATACAGGTCCCTTGGTAGGACGAATGAAGATGATGATCAATCTGTAGGATTTGGAATGTATGTCCATCGGTAGGACGAATGAAAAAAATGATGATCCATCGATAGGATTTTGAATTCATGTCCATCGATAGGACAAATGAAAAGAGTATCCATCGGTAGGATTTTGAATGCATGTACATCGGTAGGACGAATGAAAAGATTATCCATCGGTAGGATTTTGAATGTATGTCCATCGGTAGGACAAATGAAAAGATTATCCATCGGTAGGATTTTGAATGTATGTCCATCGGTAGGACAAAATGTAAACATCTTTCAACGCAAGTTTCCACCGACTTAAACGTTGAAAAGATATGGTGCACATCCTTCACCTCCGAATAGATGCGTCTTAAATGCAAATATCTTTCAACGCAAGTTTCCACCGACTTGAACGTTGAGAAGATATGGTGCACATCCTTCACCTTCGAATAGATGCGTCTTAATATGCAAACATCTTTCAACGCAAATTTCCACCGAATTGAACGTTGAAAAGATATGGTGCACATCCTTCACCTCCGAATAGATGCGTCTTAAATGCAAATATCTTCTTGGCGATATATAAACTTTTGCGAGGGATGAAATCTTCTCGCGATGCATAAATTCCGCAAGGTATGAAATCTTCTTGCGATATGTAAACTTTTGAGAGGAATGAAATCTTCTCGCGATGCATGAATATTAACTCGCGATGCATGATCTTCTGCGGGGCATGAATATCTTCCCGGAATGCATAAATTTCGCAAGGTATGAAATCTTCTTGCGATATGTAAGCTTTTGTGAGGAATGAAATCTTCTCGCGATGCATGAATATTAACTCGCGATGCATGATCTTCCGCAATGCATGAATATTGACTCTCGATGCATGAATATTGACTCTCGATGCATGATCTTCTGCAATGCATGAATATTGACTCGCGATGCATGATCTTTTGCAATGAATGAATATTGACTCGCGATGCATGATCTTTTGCTATGCATGAATATTGACTCTCGATGCATAATTTTCTGCGATGCATGATCTTCTACGGGGCATGAATATCTTCCCGCGATGCGTGAATTCCTGCGAGGTATGAAATCTTCTCGCTATGCATAAATTTCTGCGAGGAATGAAATCTTCTCGCGATGCATGAATTTCTGCGAGGTATGAAATCTTATCGCTATACATGAATTTCGCAATGCATGAATATTAACTCTCTATGTATGAATATTAACTCTCGATGCATGAATTCCTGCGAGGTATGAAATCTTCTCGCTATGCATGAATTTCTGCGAGGAATGAAATCGTCTCGCGATGCATGAATTTCTGCGAGGTATGAAATCTTCTCGCTATGCATAAATTTCTGCGAGGAATGAAATCTTCTCGCGATGCATGAATTTCTGCGAGGTATGAAATCTTCTCGCTATGCATGAATTTCGCAATGCATGAATATTAACTCTCGATGTATGAATATTAACTCTCGATGTATGAATATTAACTCTCGATGCATGAATTCCTGCGAGGTATGAAATCTTCTCGCTATGCATGAATTTCTGTGAGGAATGAAATCTTCTCGCGATGCATGAATTTCTGCGAGGTATGAAATCTTCTCGCTATGCATGAATTTCGCAATGCATGAATATTAACTGTCGATGCATGAATATTAACTCTCGATGCATGAATTCCTGCGAGGTATGAAATCTTCTCGCTATGCATGAATTTCTGCGGGGAATGAAATCTTCTCGCGATGCATGAATTTCTGCGAGGTATGAAATCTTCTCGCTATGCATGAATTTTGCAATGCATGAATATTAACTCTCGATGCATGAATATTAACTCTCGATGCATGAATTAACTCGCGATGCATGATCTTTCGCAATGCATGAATATTGACTCGCGATGCATGATTTCTTGCAATGTATGAATATTGACTCGCGATGCATGAATATTAACTCGCAATGCATGAATATTAACTCGTGATGCATGATCTCCTGCGGGGCATGAATATCTTCCCGCAATGCATAAAGTTTAACTCGCGATGCATGATTTTTGTAGTTGCTATCAAGCTTCTCGCAGTACTTATCAGAATTTTGAGGTCTTCCTCAAAATTTCTGTCCCAGTTAGAATTTTGACAA
Source organism: Solanum sitiens (assembly GCA_016801875.1). Lineage (NCBI taxonomy): Eukaryota > Viridiplantae > Streptophyta > Magnoliopsida > Solanales > Solanaceae > Solanum > Solanum sitiens. The sequence continues at coordinate 324,182 of JABWTJ010000323.1, forward strand.
ATCTCAAAATGATCTTCAATCTTGACTTGTTGGCGATAACACCTCTATTGAGAATTTTTGAGATATTTTCAAAAAATTTGTCCCAGTTTTTATTGTATGCACTGGTATATGACCGAGCCGTCGTGGCGCCTACATATCCTGTTGATCCAGGAATCAGGTCAAATGTAGTTCCAAACTTGTAGATGATGAATACTGCAAAGAATCTGAAAGAAAATCATCAGTAGAAAATGTACAATATGAACATGATGAAATAAGAAAATAATATTCCATGTGATATTCAAAGCCTAGAGATATATAAAAAAAAATAAAATATATGTCATATTTTGGGACGGACAATCCATAAAGTAAAATAGGACTCTCACACATACGAGATTAACCCGATGACACTTTTTACAATGAACAACTCAAAAGACAATTTTTTTTTTTTATAAAATTGAAAGACTCTTAAAAAGGTTTTAAAATATTAAAGAATGAGTGTTTGCTCACTTTTTCTTTTCATTTTGAAAAAATAAAAATATGATGAGATAGTCAAACCTTCACTACAATTGGTACAAACAGTTAAGATTGCAGGTAAATCTCTCGTTCCTTTAATATTTTTTTTTTTTTTTAAAGATTGAATTTAAGGTAATTCCTATAGCTTCAAGTGGTACCTCCGATATACTTAAGGATCAACATGATCTGTTCATCTTGCTTCAAACAAAGGTTTTGAATTGTATCAATCCTCATTTTTCAAGTGCCCTCACGAAAAAAACTTGTCCTATTTCACACGTATCTGAAACATTTGATTTTAGGACATTTTGAAAGTCCACTCACACTCACAAGAATGTTCTATGCATACAACTGTGATACCATAGGCTTGACCCTTATGTAAATCTCCACTAATGTGAGAACATTCGGAATGAGATCATGTAGGGCTTGTCATTGGCTTGTAAAGTAGGCTTAGGGACGGGTAGGATATTTATTTGGGATAAAAGTGACTGAATTCCTCCTTGAGCGTCACACAGAATTTGTGCTCTTAATGATTGATACGCCTTTGGCGTTAGATCCTCTTCATTATTCTCTGCCCTCTCAAATTCTTTTGGAATCTCATTTTTAACGTTTTCCCCTTCCTTTTTTTTCATTTTTTTGGAGCTTTTATCTTCTTCTCTTTCTTCTTCTTCTTTTGAGTCCTTATTGCTTGGAGCTTTTCTTTTATTCACTTCTTTATTATAATAATTTTTTCCTTTCTTTGTTGGAGTATTTTCCTTCCCACTTTTCATTGACTCTGTAAAGGTATTTTTTTACCTTTCTTTATTTTTTCCACCTTTTTTTTTCTTCCTTTCTCTTTTTTCTCTAGAGTCTTTGCTTCCTTGATTTTGGGAGACTCAATATCTTTGCTTTTGAAAATTTCAAACATGGATCTCCTCTTATAATTTGCACATTCTTGGTGCACTCAAGAAGGTTGGGCCAAGAGAGGATAGTGCTTGTAAGCACTCAAAAGGGTAGTGGTTAAGATGTGGTTGTCCAAAGAAAGGTTTCAGGCTCAAAATGAAAGACTAGGGATTAATGTAATTTGGTAGGCTTTGAAAGGCACAATCGGATCAAAAAAGGCCTACAATCCTTTCTCAAACCAAATATTACTCAGGATTTCGCCTCGAAAAACATTCAGGTCAAGTTCTAGATCAACAGTGTAACACAATTGAACTTTAATCAAAAGCTCACCACACAATGCACATGAAACATAAGGTTAGTTTTATTCTTATCTTGATTGAGTGCAAGAGAATTTTCAAGCATCACAAAAGTACAGATAAGAGGTACCACGAGAATCTATAGTTTACCGCAAAGTCAATCTTTTCCATCATATCAAATATATTTACATGATCTTAACTACATAGGTCTCAATCGAGCTGAAGACATGACTCTTACATTATGTACAAGCTATTTTTTTTTGAAAGAATGATTACCGAACCCGAGAAAGGCTGCCTACGTATCTCATTAAGATGAGAATCAGGTGTGCGTAGTTCATGTAGATAGAACTTTGAAAATATTAACAAACTATTTTATTTTATTTTTACCTTTTTTTTTTTTTTTTACTTTTGGAAAAATAATACCGAACCCAAGAAGGGTTGTCTACGTATCACACCGAAATAAGAATCAGGTTCGCGTAGTTCGTGTAGATATAACTTTGAAAATATTAACCAACAATTTTTATTTATTTTTTTTACTTTTGGAAAAATAATACCGAACCCAAGAAGGGTTGCCTACGTATCTCACCGAAATGAGAATCAGGTTCGCGTAGTTCGTGTAGATAAGGCATATAATAATTTAAAGATTTAAACAACTCAAACAAATTCCTAGGTCTAGCGCCACTAAAATTTGTAGTCATGAAGTTTTTTTTTGTTTTTTTTTCCGCACCAATATATTTTATAGCCTCTTAATCGTCAATATTTATACTGTCTGTTGAATGTAACCTACGAATTTCTACAGTAATGATTTATTGTACTCTTTTTGGATGTTTTCTTGGACCTTTGTCTCTTCCCAATTTTCACGAGATCCAGACATTATTATGACCATCCCCGACTGATGTCGGGGACGATATTCCTACAAAATTATGAGAAATATGTGAGAGCAGGAACATCATGCAAAATAATAATAAAAATAAATGGATGCGACCTCATAGTCAAATACTCCCCTGATTTATCGTTTACTTAATATCTTGTGAAATACAAGGACTCGCATTTCGCTAATCCTCTTATCTCTTGCGACTTCGGACAAATAATGATTTCTGAATTCGGACATAAATCAATTTTTCGCTATGAAGAAGAACAACTCAAAATGTAAGAGTTAGTTCTTGTACATAATGGATAATGCAAAATATCACACAAATAATGAATAAAATAAATAAATATTGTTTTAATTAAAGAAAAACTGTAATATATCACATAGCATACAAACAATGGATATAATGCTTATACAAATGTGCATCGAGTCTTGTGTCATGCTTAATATAAGATTTCGGCTTTGCTCTACACTAAATGACTAAGAGTGGGCTTTGAATGACTGGGAACCCAAGCGGACAACTTAGGCTGGAACTCGCAACAACCATTGGACGCATGACGAACCAATAAATTGCCGCTAATTCCGAAAAAGGGTGAGTATAAAAAAGTTCGGCTACGGTTCCGCAAACCATCCTTTAATATACTATACAATATATATCGGAAATATGTCATGATATGTAATGCCAGTTTATAATTTAAACAAATTAATCACATATAAGCAATTTAATAATACAATTAGTCCACATAGTCAAATCATTTTGGTTAGAACTTAATTAATCCTCAGCAGAGTCGCCATTTCTGTTTTATTTTTAAAATGCTATTATTTTAAAAATGGAAAGAATTTGACTAAGTTTCGGAAAATCAATTAATCTTATTATTTAAGAAAAATTGACTTTCTAAATTACGGAGTCGCCACTTGATTTTTGATAAAATCAAGAAAAAATTTCAAAAGATTTAAAAACAGATTAAAAAATCGATTGAAAAGGTTCGAAGTTCAATGTACATTCCGAGAAGGTATTAGGCCCTCGAGATGTCCGCTAACTCGCGGTTGACCGGCGATTTGACTAAATGACTTTTAAAATAAAATTCTTAACTAAGTAAAGAGAAAATTCGCTTTAACATATTTTATTCTATTTTTTATTTATTTCTAAAGAAAAAATATTTAAAGGAAATTAATTTAAGGAAAATTAAATGGTGAAAAAAAAAGTGAATAAAACAAAAATAAGTAAATAAATTAATAAAATAATGAAAAATGACTGCCCTTTAGGAGATTATTAAAATTCTATCAAAATATTAATTAATTCAAACAAATAAATAAAGAGAGAATAATATTTGAACTTGAGCTTGATTGCCCAAATTCATTCATTTGGACTTTGGCCCACCTGTCCTAAACTAATTTCAAAATTTGGGCCCTTTTTAACAATTTAAGAATCCTGCAAAACAATCATTTGTGGCCTTTGGCCCAAATTCTGCTGCACCATTTTTTGGGCCCTTGAACCTATTTTCTTCCAACATTTCAGCGTATACACTGGATGTAACCGCAGTATACGAATTGTATTTCAATTTATATTTTGTATATTTCCATGTATACTCAGTATATATGCCAGGATTCAGCTTCCCAAACACCTGCACTAATTTTGGACATGTATATCGCATCTTATGATTGTATATCAGTGTATACAACGACATTATCAGCCCCTTTCAGAGCTTGGAGACCTGCAGATTAATTCCCAGCAACATATTTGCTGCTTTTTGACCTGTGCATCATGTTTTCCAAGGGCTGGACGACTCGGAGATGCGAGGGAGATAAGTCCGTCATGGACTCAAAGCGGATCATGCAACAAAAAAAAAAAAATAAAGAAAGAAATGAATACTTGAGATAATAAAAAAAAATTAAAACGAGACTTAATTAAAATAGGAGTTTATGAAGAAACATGAGCAATGATACAATATCATGCCAAGAAAGAAAATATTAAAAAATAAATAAAATAAAATAAACTTCAAAGCAACAACATTTAACACAGAACTTGAACCAACACATTTGATATTTCTATGAATCAGTTGCGTAAACACATAATTAAATTTTTATTATTATAGGAACAAGTATAAGAGATAAGGCCGAAATGAACATTAATATTTAAGACCAAATCAGGTGATAAATATAAATAGAACATCACAAAAAAAAATAAAAAAAAAAATAAAATAATAATAAATAAATAAATAAATAAACTAACAGTAAATAAAACAAGGAACAAGAGAAACGCTACCAAAATGTCATACCAAAGCCTAATACACGAAAGCTAAAACAAAGCTAATTAACATATAACAGATAGAAAAGCTAGAAATTAAATAGTACAAAGCTAAGAAAGAATTTACCTGGTTCTGGGCAGCGAACCGGAACTACGAGTTTGACGGAGACGATTCCACCACCTCTCCAAACTCAAACAACCGCAAAACGTTTAAAAAATATTAAACTATAGAACCAAGAATTCCCAAAAAAATTCTGGGTACTCTTTGGTCTCCTCTTTTTTTTTTCTTTGGTGTAATGAAGAGGGGCTTATATAGGCCAATTTTTTGGTTCCAAATAGATGTGGGAAGCGATGTGGGACAAATGCAAAAGACCAAAATTGGTCTATTGAATAGTATAAAGTAACTGATTAAAAGGATGAATTCACATAAATTAATTTAGCGAGCTTCTTAAATTTAACAAAATAATCTAATTGATTCGAATATGAATTAAGTGACTTTAGCAAATCAAAATTGAAACTAGAAAATTACGAATTTTTTAAAATGTTAGGCCAAAATTGGGTGTCAACATCAGCTTGTCCTGACCTGTAGAAGTTCCACACCTGTTTGCACTATTTCTAGTACTCCTTGAGTTAATGTTGTATTAACTTTTTTTATGGGAAGGTAGACAATCCTATTAATAAGTACCAAGAAGGTAGTCGAGAAAGTACATCAAAAAGGGGAACATCCTTCTAAATATTGGAGGAGCACAAAAGAACTAATAGCTATAGAAAATCAGATACATGAGCCTTCCTATACCATATGTACATATTTTTAAGCACAAGAATTTGACCTGTTGAATATCTATTGTCCTCTCCATCCAAGTGAACCAGAAAAAGCAGCATGGATAGCAATCCAGTAATGCCTATTATCCTTTGATTTAGATTGTTTGTACCAGCTACATTTGGAAGTTTTATGCATCCTGGCATGACCTAGTGAAAACCAAAAATGATAGGTAACATGGTCCAAATCTTTCTAGTAAAAGCACAAGAAAGAAGTAGATGATTCAAAGATTCAACTGCTTCTTCACAAAGGGGTCAACCAATTTCATTATTAACCTTTTCATGTGGAAAAATTTTGCCCCATGTATGAGAGAAATAACCATTTGTATTTTTCTGTTCAAAAAAGAAGTTATTGGGTACTATAGATTATGTCCAGAAAGAGTAAAAATTAGGAATTGTATGACTTCTCTTTTCCCTTTTCATTGTTGAACTTCATCTTTCTTTAATTGTTGATCCTTTTAAAATTGTAGGTGAACAAAGTGAGGAAAGCGGGGATGAAAGCAATGAAGACCTTACTTAAAGAGGATTGGTTTATCTATGTCTACAAACACTGTAGGACTATTTTTACTTTTTGGCCTAAGTTTTGTGAACTTAATTGAATGCTAAGTCTTGAACATTTTAGGACTATTTTTATGTTTAGTCATAATTTTTGTGAACATCAATGTATGTTAACTCTTGAATTGTCAATCAATATCATGTGTTTTTATCTTTAATATATGGATCCAACTAGTTGAAGTAAATATTGATTTAATATTTTATATCATTGTATTATAATTTATTTAAAAAATGCATACTATATACGATTGCTACAATAGCCTGCAATAAGAATTAAAAAAGTCTATTACAATAGCTTAATAATATTGTTGCAATAGTTTAGCAAAACCGTTGTAATAGCTTAGACCGAGCTGTATAATAAAGTTGTTGTGAAAGATCGGTTGCAACGGTTTCAAAGTCATTGGAATAAATCTGCTGCAATGGTTCACAACTGTTGCATTAATCGTAGAAAAGTGTCGTCATAGACTAAAGAATAATTGTTGCTATAGATAGGTGTGTTGCAACAGTTTAAAAGCTTTTAAACTGTTGCATAAAACTGTTACTATAGACATATTGCAACAGGCTTGTACGCAACACACCCTTTTCCGTTGCCATAATGCAATTGCAACACACTTTGAGTCTATGGCAATGATTTTTGAAGTGTTGCAACAAATCTATTTTCTAGTAGTGCTATGAGGAGAAGGACAAAAATTCACCTGTAAACTATTTGAAGACATCTCTCTCTGCAAAACAACAAGGTTTAGATAATATACAAGAATTAGTAGAGAGTGGTGAGGGACAAGACAAAAAAACCCTGAGAATCATTCTTTTACTGATTCAATATTGGAGATCAGCCATGACAAAGACAGTTCCAATGGAGAAAACCAGCGTGTAGATGATAATAATGATGAGAAAGAATTCAACTTGAACACCGAACGTAATGCACCAATGCAAGTCCTTCATTAAGAGGTACTAAGGCAGAAAAGTGAGCATGAACAACACAACAATAGTAAAACAATAATTCAAACACATACAACAGGAGAAAATGAAGAATCCCTTGTGGTTATGGTGAATACAGATTCCCTAAACAGAATTTTACATGATATTATTACACACAAGCTAGGAGATACAAACTTGGAAGACTCGGGGGAGGTTAAGGTGACTGAAAATTTCTATTCAGATTTAAATGAAGGAGATCTGTCACCAAGAGCTATTACAGCTACTAAGTCTGCAAGGAAACGAAATAAGCAGGGACTTGGAGATACAACACAACCAGTAAGGTGCAACCAAAGAGAAAGGTAATATCCCTTTTTGCAAAATGATAATGAATGCACTCATATGAAATATAAGGTCATTGAGGACACAAAATGCCTTGCAAAGGGTGCAAATGTTACATAATCATCACAAGTTTGCTTTTGTTGCATTATTGGAGCCTCTTCAAGCAGTTAGAAACATTAACAAATATAGAAGAAGATTAAGAATGCCCTTGGGGATTCATAATAACAATGGAAAGATAGGGTTATATATTAATCATGGATTTGATGTTTTAGCGATGAGTAATTCGGATCAGCAGCTCACTGTTTTGATAAAAAACCAATATAATGCTTTAAGCTTTTATGAAACTATAGTATATGCTAAGTGTGATAGAAATCTGAGGTTGAATCTATGCGAGGAGATATATTCTATTTCTACTGGGATTGATAGACCTTGGTTGATCGGTGGTGACTTCAATGTGGTTCGTAATGGAGAGGAGAAGATTGGTGGAGTACTAGTAGATGCTGCAGATGTTGATGACTTCAAGACATGTATAATGGTCGAGGAGATGATTGTATCTTTGAAATACTGGATAGAGTACTGGTAAATGCGGAGATACACAGCATTTTCGCTCAGTTAGAGTTTGATCACTTGCCTAGAACAGGCTCAGACCATGCTCCAATACTATTGTATTGTTTAGATAGAGGTACCAATAAAAATAAAACTTTCAGGTTTTTGAACTTCTGGACTGAGCATGAATCCTTTAAAGAAGTGGTTAGATTGAACTGGGATTCTCATAGTTCTTTTAACCCTTATTTGGACTTTAAAAGAAAGATCGAGAAAATTAAGAAGGCATTAACTATGTGGAGTAGAGAGACTTATGGGGATATTTTTCAACAACTTATCATTAGAGAGGAGATTGCGAGAATTAAAGAAAAATTGTTTGAAGAAGACTCTTCTAGTGAAAATAGAGTTGTCATGCAAAGAGCAAAATTTGAATAATAATAGATATCTGCATTTTGAAGAGCTTTTTTGGCAACAAAAAGCTGGATATGATTTGTTTGTTAATAGAGACAGAAATACCAGATTTTTCCAGAGTCTGGTGAAAAGAAGAAGACAGAAGGGGAGAGTAAGTAGAATTCAAAACTCACAAGGTGATTGGTTAGAAGAAGAAGAGGCCATTGTGAATGAAGAAGTAGAGCATTTACATAGACATTTTCAGTAGGAAGGTGATGTTACTAATTTTTCTTTATCGTGTCACATCTCTGAATCAGTTTCTGAGGAAGAGAATGCAGCTTTGTGTGCTATACCAATTTTAGAAGATGTGAAAAATACAGCTTTTAAGCTAAGTGCAGACAGTGCCATCGACTTTGATGGGTTAACTGGTAGATTTTTTCAGGAGTGCTGGGATATAGTTAGTGTGATATTCTAAAAATGGTGCAAGATTTTTTTACGAGCAATACCCTTCTGAAATTCATTACACATACTAATTTGATTTTCATACCAAAGCAGGAACATGTACAAACCTTCTCTGATATGAGACATATTAGTTTGAGTAATTTTATTGATCCTATCAAGGATTATTCAGGATAGGCTGGAAGATATGTTACCTAAACTGATTTCTTCATATCATTCTGGCTTTATTAAAGGTAGAAGTATTATAGAAAATGTTTTACTAGTTCGAGAGTTGGTAACTGACATTACTAAAGAGGGAAGCATGCTAATATTGTCATTAAATTGGACACGGTTAAATCATGTGATAGATTGTCTTGGTTTTTACTAATGAATGTCTTGAGGAAGATGGGCTTTGGCTCAAGATTTGTGTTGTGACGAAAAAATAAAAACGAAAATCTAACAATAAAGAACACCAAGTTTAACGTGGAAAAACCCTTCAAACCGAAGGTAACCACCACGGGATCGACAATATCCGAATTGCTTCACTATACCAATAAGAGGGTTACAAATATTCTTCTAATGGCTACACAACAAGTGCCAAAAGAAAATAAACAATAGCTACACCAACAAAAGATAAATAGAAAGAAACACCACCCAAACCCAGCTTCTGTTCGGGACCTAAAACAGGATCTTGCTGACCTTCGAATCCGATTTCCACCGTTCAAATCAACCACCAAGATGTCAGGAACACTCAGTCCAAATTTCAGCCCGATCCAACCGTTAGGTAATCGAAAAACATGATCTGAACGTTGCTGGTCGGAGAAAAAGACTGCAGCAAAAGAACCCTTTTTCTTCTCTCTTTTCTCTTGTTGAAAGCTCTCTCAAAAAACCTCTCTTATGTCCTAATGTCTTTCAAAGACAATACCAATGAGCAATTGAATTATTCTCTCAAGACCATCCTCTATTTATGGAGTTGTGCTTTTCCTTACAAAGCCAAAACCAACTACAAATATGATTACAATTCCAATCCTTTTTCAAGTAGGATTAGGCCATGAGCCTTTGGCTGGAACATGGGAAATAGCCCAACAAACTCACCCTCCAGCCAAGGGGCCAAATGGACTTCAAGTGGAGGAACTTTTGACAAGCTTCCTACGTGCCACACTTCTACAAAACTCATGCTTGTCTACGATGAGTTCTTTCCACTTATCTTTATGAATATCTAACATGACTTCATCATAACCTTCAGGTTCTCCTATATTAGTCAATAGAATATACTCATCATGAGAATAACGTGTTGAGCTTCGCTTCTCTCTAGTAGATCTTCTACAAGAGGTTTCTAGAGCATCCGAAGCGGTCATCCCAACACGAGTTGGTTGATTATCAACCACAACATCATCAGTAGGAACATCTATATGTTCTACACTCTGATCATTATCTTGGGTTCCTTCATGTGCAAAAGATGTATCAATAATAGGAATTGGATCAACATTAACTAAGCTCTCATCAGTCTGAGAATCTAGTTTCTCAGTCTTGTCAATATCTTCAATAGTCTGATCTTCAAAGAACGCAACATCGACTTCTAATGATCTTCTTATCAATTGGATCATAAAAGCGATATCCAAACTCATCTTGACCATAACCAATGAAGATGCATTGCTTAGTTTTAACATCCAATTTCGACCTCTCATCTTTTGGAACATGCACACAAGCTTTACACCCAAACACTTTCAAGTGATCATAAGAGACATCCTTATCAAACCAAACTCTGTTTGGAACATCACCATCCAAAGCAACAGCAGGAGACAAATTGATAACATAAGCAACAGTGTTAAGTGCTTCAGCCCAAAAAGAATTTGGAAGTTTAGCCTCTGAAAGCACACATCTAACTCTCTCAATTACAGTTCTGTTCATCCTCTCTGCCAAGCCATTTAATTGAGGAGTATTTGGAGGAGTCTTCTGATGACGAATTCCTTGCGATTTGCAGTAGTTATCAAAGGTACCAATATACTCACCACCATTATCAGTGCGAATACATTTTAATTTCTTTCCCGTTTGTCTCTCAGATAAGGCTTGAAACTGTTTAAACACATCAAGCACTTGATCTTTGGATTTTAAAGGATATACCCAAATCTTGCGAGAATGATCATCAATGAAAGTAGCAAAGTAAAGTGCACCACCTTTTGACTTCACTTTGAAAGGATCACACAAATATGAGTGTACTAGCTCCAATAGCTCAGACTTTCTTGAAGGAGGATGACTGTGAAAAGAAACTCTTTTCTGTTTCCCTGCTAAGCAATGAATATATTTTTTCACCTTTGCTTGTTTCATACCAGCAAGCAAATTCTTCTTAGCCAAATAGGTGATCCCCCACTCGCTCATATGACTAAGCCTCTTGTGCCAAAATTCTGATAAAGCCTCGCTCTCGATCAAATTTATAGAGTCAACAAGAATCGATCCTTGTGTCACGTATAAATTTAAATGCTTTCTTCCTCAAGCTAAAATCAATGAGCCTTTGGTGAGCTTCCATTGGCCATTGCACAAGTCATTATGATAGCCATCATCATCTAGTTGTCCTACAGAGATCAAATTTATCGGAATGTCTAGAGCATGCTTGACATTCTGAAGGACCAACGTTGAACCAGTATTGGTTTTCAAACAAACAGTGCCAACACCAAACACCTTAACTTCACCAGCATTACCCATCTTTAACACCTCAGAGTTAACAGAAGTATAAGATGAAAAGAAGTCTTTTTTTGGTGTGACATGTGATGTGGATCCAGAATCTACTATCCAACTTGTATCTTGAGAAACAAAATTGATGACGTCTTTATCACAAACGAAGAGAAGGTCATCTTGGACAACAGCAACAACATTATTTTCATTGTTTTCTTCCTTCTTACCTTCTTTAAGATCTTGCTTCAATTGTTTGCAAAATCTTTTAATATGTCCTTTCTTTCCACAATGATAACATTTAATATTTGGATTATTGAATTTTGACTTGCTTCTGCTTTCACCTCTACTCCTCGGATCTCTTGTCTTATGTCTCCCTCGATCTTCTGTATATAGAATATCTGAATGTGAATATGTGTCTTGAGATTTTCTTCTAACCTCTTCATTCAACACACCACTCTTTGCATATTCCATAGTCACCTTTCCACCAGTGGCAGAATTTGTTAAAGAAACACGAAGATTTTTCCAAGAATCCGGTAGAGTATTAAGAAGTCAAAGTCCTTGTATTTCATCATCAAAATTAACACCCATTCCTGATAGCTGATCAAGAATACCTTGAAAATCCTTTATATGATCAAGAATAAGACTTCCCTCCTTGTATTTAAAGGTCATCAATTGCTTTAACAAGTACAACTTGTTATTGCCAGTTTTTGAAGCGTAAAGCGTCTCCAACTTCTCCCACAATGTTCTAGCATGTGTCTCATTCACAATATGGTTGCGAACATTATCTTCAACCCATTGTCTTATATATCCACATACTTGTTGGTGCTCAAATTCCCAATTTTCACCGGTCACATTCTCGGGTTTATGAGCAGAAAAAACCGGAAGATGCATCTTCTTCACGAACAATAGATCTTTCATCTTGCTTTTTCATATGTTGTAGTTTCTTCCGTTTAGACATACCATCTTGCTCATATTCCCCTCCATATAGATAACCTTAGCTCTGATACCAGTTGTTGTGACGAAAAAATGAAAACAAAAATCTAACAATAAAGAACACCAAGTTTAACGTGGAAAAACCCTTCAAACCGAAGGTAACCACCACGGGATCGACAAGATCCAAATTGCTTCACTATACCAATAAGAGGGTTACAAATATTCTTCTAATGTATACACAACAAGTGCCAAAAGAAAATAAACAATAGCTACACCAACAAAAGATAAATAGAAAGAAACACCACCCAAACCCAGCTTCTGTTCGGTACCTAAAACAGGATCTTGCTGACCTCCGAATCTGATCTCCACCGTTCAAATCAACCACCAAGATGTCAGGAACACTCAGTCCAAATTTCAGCCCGATCCAACCCGTTAGTTAATCAGGAAACACGATCTGAACGTTGCTGGTCGGAGAAAAAGACTGCAACAAAAGAACCCTTTTTCTTATCTCTTTTCTCTTGTTGAAAGCTCTCTCAAAAAACCTCTCTTATGTCCTAATGTCTTTCAAAGACAATACCAATGAGCAATTGAATTATTCTCTCAAGACCATCCTCTATTTATAAAGTTGTGCTTTTCCTTACAAAGCCAAAACCAACTACAAATAGGATTACAATTCCAATCCTTTTCCTAATAGAATTGGAAACCAAATAAAGAGAATAATTCCAATCCTTTTTCAAGTAGGATTAGGCCATGGGCCTTTGGCTGGAACATGGGAAATAGCCCAACAATTTGTAGATATTATATGGAGACTTATTGCTAACAATTATTACTCAGTCCTTATTAATGGTCAATCATACAGTTTCTTTCATCCTACAAGAGGTGTAAAGCAAGGAGATCCTCGCTCTCTGTCCTTATTTATTTTAGAAGCTGAGGTTCTATTTGATGTACCATGAGTTCACGGTATTTCTAATGCATTTCACTTAAGAGTTGTGTGTGTCTAGAGCCTTTTTGTATTGGTTTTAACAAATTTTGTGTCTTGTTTTGCAGAAAAGATGTTCAGGCATACAAAATGGAGACGACTGAGAAAGTGCAAAAAAAGGACCTACGGAGGAAATCGACGGTCCGTCGTTCAATCAACGGCCCGTAGATGATGATCGTAGATGAGCAACATAGGCATTGGAGGAAATCAGGGATTTCTGACAAAGTGTAGAACCACGACTAGTATCTACAATCCGTCGATCGATCGACGGACTGTACTGGTGAACCATAGTTTGCGACTACGAGGGTTCAATACCTGATACTTGAAGATTCTAAGTGTGGAGGCACTGAGGAGAATCGACGGACCGTAGATGGAACGACGGACCGTGATGTTGGTCCATCGTTTGATTCTGAGAAGATGCAATCCGAAGGCTGAAATATTTTTCTAAGTCCTGGCTGATGAAAGCAATCATGGGTCGTTGATCGATCGACGGCCCGTCAGTGGTCTCGTAGATTGAAGCCACTTGCCTGAAAAAAACTTTCCTTATTTGAATTTCTTTTTAATTAGGATTATGTTTTCTTAAAATAAGGCATTAAACCTCGTTTTTGGGGTCAGCTACAACTACCATTGTTCTAGTTTATGTTTGGAGATTAGTTATTTCAACTTTGGGCAAATAATTGATTGCCGGATTTGGTTTTGAAGCTTTTGGTTTGCAATTCAAGTGTAATTTTTGGGTTTATTATTCTTACTACGTTCATGATTTCTTCATCTATTGATATGAATTGTGTTCTTGCTAGCATGAGTAACTAAATCTACAACTAGGGTTGTGGGAACCATGAGGCATTAAGAAAGTATAACTAGTAATTAAGCAATTTTTTGTTAGTGTTTTTGCATGCATTGATAATTCTTTCGTTTAGAAGTCTTTTTTACGAGTGCATGCATTAGAACTCGCCTTGTTGCTACTTGACGGACAAAGGAGGTAGTTAACAAGAAAAGAATTATCAACATAGATTTCGTATGATACTATCTAATAGGCTAGTTTCGATTGGTGCGAAGTAATAACTAAATCATACATTGATTATGATGTCTAATATGAGGTAATGGTAAGGTTAGTAAATTATACACATGTAGTGGGACCAAGGTGTGAGGTTAAATTCTCTGAATGCTGGACCAAGGATTTAGAGATATATAACTTATCACTTTGCATGTAAAACACTAAAAATGATTGCTATTACTAGGAATGCTGCGTTATGAACGTGTGGGGAACACACACACACTGGTTTCTTTCTCATCTTGATAACAACCAAAGTTTACTCTTGTTCACTTTCTAATCATACAATTGAAGGAAATTTGTTTCACACACACACCCCCCTTATTTAACTGTTTCGGAAATACGTTGACGAATAAGATATAATCGTGGGTTAAAGTTAAGTCTAAACCATATTCATTGTGGGATCGACCCCAACCTACTAGTTGGGTTCTTTACTTGATAACGATCGCTTATGCTTCTTTAGGGAGGTGTAATTTGAGCGTATCACTATCTAGAGCTCTTAATTCTTTATTTGATGATCCTCTTTATGTGGGATATGGTTTCGCTAAATTGAGTACAAAGTTGAATCATTTAGCTTATGCAGATGATATTATTATATTTGTATCAACTAATGAGTACTCTTTAAGAAGAAGAATGGATGTCTTGAATGAATATGAGCATCAATCTGGCCAGAAGGTGAACAAAGACAAGAGTTTCTTTTATTTGCATCAAAATGTAGCAGTGGGAATTCCAATCTTAGTGGAGCAGTGTGTTGGGATGAACATGGGTTCATTTCCTATTAAGCATTTGGGGTTTCCTATCACCCATACAAGAAAGAGAAAGGAACATTATGCTTAGCTGATTGAAAGAGTTAAATGTAAACTTCAGGCATGGAAAAGAAGGATGTTATCCTATGTTGCTAAAGAAGTTTTACTTTCTAGTATTTCGCAAAGCATCCCTATTTATATATTATCTGCTATCACTCTCCTGTTATGTGTGATCAAGGAATTACATAAGATCTTTGCTAAGTTCTTTTGGAGTAATAAGGAATCTGGTAGGAGTAAACATTGGGATGAATAAATCAAAGTTTGTCTACCAAAGCAGGAAGGAGGGCTTGGTTTCAGATCATTGTTTGAAGTTTCTCAGGCCTTATATGCTAAATTATGGTGGAAATTTAGGAAACAAAACAATTTGTGGTCAAACTTCTTTTGGAACAAATATTGCAAGAAACACATTCCTTGTCTTGTACTATGGAAAGGAGGCTCTCAAATATGGAAACATATGCTTGAAAATAGAGATGTCATTGAACAACATTTGTGGTGGTAACCTAGCGGTGGAACTTCTTCTATTTGGTATGATAATTTTACCAATCTTGTGCCTCTACACTTACAGCAAATAGATACCCCAACATGTCATCCCCTGAGAGATATAGGGGACCTTTTTAATGAAGAGGGTTGGGATTTCAATTCTCTTTAGGATGTTGTCCCTGAATATGTAGTGGATCATATCAGACACAATATGAGGTTTCTACAGTTGGGAGATTTAGTTGACAAACTTTGGTGGACCAAAACTAGTACTGGATATTTCAGTGTTAAGAGTGTTTGGGAATTGCTAAGGAAAAAGGAGGACACCAATGAAGACTTTAAATCTTTATGGATGAAAGGTATACCTTACAAGTTCTCATTTCTAGCCTGGAGGATTCGACAAGGCAAAGTTCTTGTGGCTAACTTAATGAATGCTTGGAATCCTCATATCTCTCAAAATTGCAGGTGTTGTAATATTCCTGTGAATGACTCTAATTTGTTTTTAATAGGAGAGATTGCAACCAAAATATGGTCTTATTATTCCAGAGCAGCTGGAATAATTGCGCCCATGTGTAATGTGAAACAAATGGTGAGAAAATGGTGGTATACTAATGGTAACTACAGGATAAAGCTAGTTTATCAAGCTCTTCCTATAGTTATAATGTGGTTTTTGTGGAAGAGGAGAAATACTATAGTACATGGTAGATCTTATTCTGTAAGAAATTTGATCTGGGAGATCAATTACAATTTTTTGAATTTCATTAACTTAAGATATAAGGGTAATTTTGACTTGAATAATTGGCCCCTAATTGTGCAGTATCTGGAAGGGTATAGAGTACTCTATAACTTCAAAATGGTGAAATGGGTTCCTCCTCCCATAAATTTGAATAAAGGTAATATTGAGGGTGCTTCTAAGGACAATCCTGGGCCTAGTTCAGCTGTGTATTGTATAAGAGATCATGAAGGAAATCAAATTGTAGCCAAAAGGATAAGAATTCAGGAGACCACCAATTTAATTGCAGAAGCCATAGCCATAAGGGAATGTGTGGTATTTTGTAGAGACAATACATGTAGTGGGCCAGTGGGAAATTCCATGTAGTGTGGCTTTGGAAGTCATCTTCATTCAAAATTTAAAAAGAATTGTGTCAGCAAGAGTACAAGATTTCTTAAGGGAAGGAAATGCTCTTGTAGATTATTTTGCTAACTTAGTTTTTCTTTTTGCAGGTAATTATCAGCTCAATTCTATACAAGAAGTTCCCAATGAAAGCGGGCAAATTATATACATGGATAAAAGGGGTACTCCTAATATCATAAAATATTTAACAGAAGCATTTTAATCTCTTAATTTGCTATTTGATGTAGATTCAAATATTGAGAGTCATAAATAAATTTAAAGTAAAGTATTTAGTACCAACAATAATGTCTGAAGAAATTTTGTTATGGTTTATGTGTTTCGCACCTGGTGGGAGTTTTGAGGTGTCCACTTCCAAATACACAATTAAGACATTATTAATGATACTGGATGCTTGTTTTAATCTATACTTCCTCATCTTGTCTTTCGAATATGAAGAGAAACTACATGATCTCATATCTTTCAAGATTGTACTCTAAAAATTGTGATTTAGTTTTTAGAATAAAATATAGATGGTGGTATTAATATCTTTTATGATTCAATCCTTCAAATTTTAGACTGGAAAATTTATGCAATATAATAGAGTTGTGTGTCGATTGTTTTGTTCCAACACTTCAGCAATAGAAAGGTTCTCTTGTATGCAAAGTGACGAAATCAATTGATCTAGAATCTGGTAATTTCTTACCTAATGCAAGATCCTCTTTAGATGCTCCGAGCTTCCTAAATCCTGTTGCTAAATAGAGAAGATTTATTTTCCTTTTCACTTTAGCTAGTAGTGAAGATGGAGATTACATCTATTGGTGCTTCTCCGGGGATGGACGATGACAAGAACTGGTGTGCTTTCTCCAGGACTCCAGAAAATGACAACATATTCCCTCCATGGACAGCTTTCAACGTGACCTTTCCATTTCTTTGTCATGGTCTTTTGACTTATTTCCAATTTTGTGTTTTTGGGCCATGTCACTTTTAGGCCTGGTCTTGTACAAATCTTTGTTATGTTGAAATAAAAGGGTCTATGGCCTGATTATTTTTTAAACAATAGTTGTTGGAATTAAGTCAAAACTAGTTAGAGCTAAAAAAAATTCTTAGTTTTGAAATAAAGTCAAAACGAGTTAGTGTTAAAGTTGTTTAGTTGTTTAAATAAGTTCAATTCAATAATGTTGTTTAGTTGGTGGATTTAATTATTAAATTAAGTCAAAACTAGTTAGAGTTAAAGTTGTTTAAATAAGTTCAAATAAATAGTATAGTTTAGTTGGAGCATTTAGTTGTTGGAATTAAGTAAAAAAATAATTATAGTTAAAGTTGTTGAAATAAGTTCAAATAAATAATGTGGTTTAGTTGTTGAAATTAAGTCAAAACTAGTAATAGTTAAAGTTGTTTAGTTGTTCAAATAATTTTGGGAAAATGCACAAGTATCCCCTCAACCTATGCCCGAAATCCCAGAGACACACTTATACTATAATAAGGTCCTATTACCCCCTGGACTTATTTTATAAGTAATTTTCTACCCCTTTTCGGCCTACGTGGCAGTAGCTGGAAGAAAAAAGTCAACCAGCGTTGGGCCCACAAGATAGTACCACGTACGCCAAAAAGGGGTAGAAAATTATTAATAAAAGAAGTTCAGGGAGGTAATAGAACCTTAGCATAGTATAAGTGTGTCTCTGAGATTTCAGGCATAGATTGAGGGGGTACTTGTGCATTATCCCAATAATTTTAAATAACTAATGTGGTTTAGTTGGTGGATTTAGTTGATGGAATTAATTCAAAACTAGTTAGACTTAATGTCGTTTAGTTGTTGAAATAAGTTTGAATAAAGTGTAATAAATCTCTTGCTAGTTTTAATCATTATTGTAGATAAGAGGCATGCAATGCTTCAGTCCAAACTAACTTTTCTTTTTGAATTTGGAAAAAATCTTCCTCCATGTTCGGCCAGCAGTGATGGATCTAATCAGGAGGGTGATGATAATTATAAGCACAGTAAGGTGAGGAAGGGTGATAAGAATGATAAGTCTCATGAGGCGGATGAATAGTATCTATTTGACATTTAAGACTTCAATATTTTTAGAACTGTTTGATCGTATTTTAGTTTATTTTCAAGTTGAATGAAGTTTATTTGAAAATAGTTTAATGTATATGTTGAAAATATTGTATTATTTTGATTGGATGAAGTTTATTTTGAAATACCAGTTTTGGAATTCTTTAGGTTATTTTTGATATAAATATATATATGCAGGTGGGATACTAATATTGCAGCTAAATACTACCAGTTTTGATGCAGAAAATCGACCTCCGCAGGTCAGAATCTCAAAAATAAAAATTTAAAATACCGACCTCCAAGGGTCAAAATCTCAAATTTAAAACATATAAATACCAACTTTCAGAGGTCACAATCTCAAAAATAAGAAATAAAAATATCAAAATCCGGAGGTTGGAATTTAAAAATTAAGAAAAAATAAAATTAAAACATACCGACATCCAGATGTTGGTATTCCAATATATGATAAATAAATATTCTTACCTCAGGAAGACAGGAATAATAAAAAATAAAAAAATATATAAAATTGCCCTCAAGAAGTCAGAAAATAAAATAATGAATTTACCAACTTAAATTAAAACTGACCACGAGAGGTCAGTAAATACCAACATCCAGAGGTCGGAATTGAATAACGACCAAACTTTTTCCGACCTAAGCTGGGAAATCGCCTCTAACTGAGTTGAGTTACTGAGATATGTCTCCAACTAACTCTAACAAAACTTAAAACTGAATTTAAAGACTAAAATGAAAAGCATGTCTATTGTCCTTGAAGTATGAGTACTCATCACAAAAGCTGCTGAATGCGAACCGAGAATCGATAAAGTGTAATCTAGATGCTGAGTACCTAAACCTACATCAAGGATGTAGCGCAGAGTATGTGTTATTAATTGGAATGTACTGAGTATGCAAGATGTAGACACTTAGCTGAACAAATATGCATAAGCTGAACAAAGCATAACTGAACAAGATGGTAAATATTGGACATAACAGAAAATCTAACTAAATGCAATGACCAAGTGCAAATCATGAAAATAACATGTTGAACAAAATGGTGAAGTATATACTGAAAACCTGGTCAAATGCACTAAGAGTCTGACTGTAGAAGCTACTATTAACCGACATAAATCATGTGAGCTAAACATGGAGTCCGATTTATACGCCCCATCGAGATGACCCAATATACCTTCCCAAGGGTATAAATGCATGACAGTCGTAATCACTAAATTTCATTCCCAATAGAAGGGACTTAAAATCCTATGGGGCAACATAGTTTTGGGACTATTAGGGTACACTGAACCCTAGTCCAACTCGGTGCTAAGTATACTCCCAATTGAATATGTTCAAGACACAAATGCAATTGAAACACTTAATAGCTCAAATACTAACATGAAATCTGAGAATGGAACTTTTATATACTAATAATGTAATATTCAAAATCTGGAGCATGCTTGTATGGTTAACTAACCCAGCAAGTATAATTCATTAATAAAGAGAATTTATACAAACTAGGGTTTATAAATTTTATTCAAGGAAATAAGCAAACTTTCAGATAAACATGTTTTGATTAATGATACTACAAAAGCTAAATCACAACAAATGTCCATGGTTTTAGAAACCCCAAGCCTAAACAAGATATGGAGAATCAAGAAACTGACTGAATTATAGAGACCTAGTGGATGAAAGGGATTCGTTGGTGAAATCATACATAACTGGTGACGAATCTATAGAGAAATCCTTTGGATTTGGGGGTTGAACTTCAAAGAACGCTCTTATTGTTCTCGGAAGACATGATCTCCTCTTTCTCTTCTCTTCACTCTAAGTTAGGTGGTTTTAGGAGATTGAGGGTTTTAGGTAGTTTTTGTCTAGTTTACTAAGCTTAGACTGTGTGAAATGATGTAGTTTAAGATTAAACGACGTGGTTTAAGTGCCCAACACATAAGGGAAAAGACTAATGTGACCCTCACTTAAATTCTGCCGATGTTGATTCAAGATAGGCTTCACGGTCCGTCATGATGACCAAGACCTATTAAGGAGCTCATGAAGATGCCCTGCCCAACAATGTTTCCCTAAAAGAGGAATAACATTTTACTCTGATCTTGGATGATAGAAAACTCAGTGGCGTTGGAAAGTTGACTCACTTATCTTTGATTTGATAGGACATGGGACCACTTAATTCATTTTTTATTGAAATAGATATGACAGTCTAAAATTGACCCTATACTCTAAGTCTTACAAGTCTCCTTCACGGATGACATCACAATCCATGTGGAGCTCCACAGACCATTTAGACGTCTAGACGTCTGTGGTGCTTAACAAGTGAATTTAGGGGTGAAACCTCACTTAAAAGCTGATGAATTAACTTTAAGACCAGCTTCACGAGCCGTCATGAGCACCATGGCCCATAAAGTGGATCGTGAAAATGCTATGCTCAATAGGTATTCACTAAAGCTATCATAACTTCTTACTCTATGCTTGAAATTAGGCAAACTTGGTGGCATTGAAAAGCAGGCTCATAGACCATTAATTTCATAGGTTCTGGGCTACCCAATTCATTTTGAATTGAAATATATGATCATCTGAAGTTGACCCAAACCTCAAAGTTTATCAAGCCTCTTTCACAAGCCACTTCAAGGCTCGTGTGAATATCCACAGACCGTCTAGTGGTATGTGGTACTTTACAGTAGCCATGTTGGTTGTGCATAGCTCTCATGGCCAACTTCACAACTCATTTGAAATCCATGGTCCGTTTACTAGTCTGTGGTTTTAACCTTTTGTTGGGTGCATAACCATAAGCAAGGTGACGGTTTGTGGTCCTCTTCACAACACGTGGACCTCCTCCATGGTTTTACCTTCTCTCTTGTTCAATCTTAGATTTGATTTTAGAGGTGTTACAATATCTCCCACTTGGGGTCATGCATCTTTGAATGAATTCTAAACAAGATGAGTATGGAGGGAAGGAGCTGCAATCCCTACCACCAAGTACTAGAAATTGATATCTAACAGAACTGATTTCCATGAAAATGCAAATATGATGAAATTCAAGGATAACCGAGGAAACAAGGTACTAAGAATAATTTTCACAGGAGGAAACTAAGAGAATGGAGAGGAACTATTACCTTAAGCTGAAATGGAATCGGAAGGAAAGATGTGCGGATACTTGCATGGATGCTTCTGCTTCCCAAGTAGCTCCCTCTACGGACTGAATCCTCCACAAAACCTTTACTGAAAAGAATCCTTTATCTCAACCTAACAACCCAACGGTCAAGAATTTCAACTAGCACATCTTCATAAGTGAGACTATCCTTCACAGCCACACTCTCTAATGGTACTATTGATGACGGATCACCCACACACTTCTTCAACAATGAAATATGTAAAACTGGATGAACCACTGCTAATTTTGTTGGAAACTCTAACTCATAGGACATATTACCAAACCTTTTCTAAATTCTGTAAGGACCTACATATCTAGGACAAAGATTCTTTTTCATTCCAAATCTCATCACCCCCTTTATAGGTAACACCTTTAGGAATACCCAATAATCAATTTTGAACTCTTAGTCCTTTCTACTAACATCTGCATAGGACTTCTGACGACTCTGCATTGTCTTTATTCTATCTCTGATAAGTTGAAATTTCGCCATAGCCTCATGAACCGAATCTGGCTTAATCAACACTGTTTCATCTACTTCGAACCAATCAATCAGAGACCAGCATCTATGCCTATAAAGTGTCTCATACGAGTCCATATGAATCTCTATAAGAATTAGGTGATCATACCAACTACCATTGAAATCGATCATGCAAGCTCTCAACATGTCCTCTAAGGTCTAAATGGTACGCTCTACCAGACCATCCATCTATGGATGAAATGTTATGCTGAGATTTACCTAAGTACCAAGATCTTTATGAAACAATTTCCAGAAATTAGAGGTAAACTAAGGACCTCTATATGAGATGATAGACAAAGGACCCATGTAACATGACTATTTCATTGATGTAGAGTTTAGCATAGTCCTCCGCTAAATCTGTAGTCTTAACAACCAAGAAGTGAGCATACTTAGCTAGTAACTCTGTCCATTATCACCCAAATGGAGTCATGTTGTCTGCGAGTACCAAGTAAATCCGTAATGAAGTCCATGTTTATCACTTCCCACTTCCATGTAGAAATGTTAATATCTTGAGTCATACCTCCTAGTTTCTGATGTTCTACCTTAACATGTAAACATTTAGGAAACTTAGGTACAAAGTCTTCTATGTCCCTCTTCATGTGGTTCCACCAGAATACTTTCAAGATATTACGGTACATCTTAGTGACATCTGGATTAGTGGAATACCTAGAGTTATGAGCTTTTGTAAGGATCAGGTGCCTCAACTTAACCACATTGGGAGCACATAAGCGACCCAGGTAACAAAGAACACCATCTCCCCCGGGAGAAAACCACCATTTCTGCCTATGAATTGCACATTTCAACTAAAGTAATATAGGATCACTATCCTATTTTCCTTAACCTCCGTTACCAATGAAATTCAGATCCATTTCGAATTATCACCCCACCATCTTATGTGTCTGTAAGGAAAACTCCTAAGCGAGCAAGCCGGTGAACATATTTGGGTAACTCTTTCCTTTCTTTATGAACATAAGCTACACTACCCATAGATAACCTGTTGAGAGAATCAACCACAATATTGACCTTATCTGGATGGTAAAGCACATTCATGCACAATCTTCACTACATAAAAAATGATTATTTGCGGCAATTAATTCTTAATTTCTGCTAAATATGTAATTTTAGCGGTAATTATCACTCTTTGTATATCTCCCTAAAGCTTTAAGGGCGTTGGTTCTAATGTCACTTAACTAATGCCGGTAAAGAATTTAGTGCTCTTTATTAATGTCAATATTTATTGCAACTAAAAGTTATTTTTGTTGTAGTGCTTTAAGGAATTCGAGTCATGTCCTCCGACAAAGATTTAACTCTTTCTGGGTGAAAATATACTAGAGGTTCTTATGATTTGTGAATGTATCAACATAAACACCATAAAAGTAGTGTCTCCAAATATTTAGTAAAAATACTATGGATTCAAACTCGAGGTCATGAGTTGAGTAGTTCTTCTCATGAAACTTAAGCTATCTAGAAGCATAAGTTATGACCTTACCTCGCTGCATCAACAAACAACCTAGGCCAATCCTAGATGCATCACAATAAATCACATAACCATCTGAATAATATGGTAGAGTCAAGACAAGAGTTGTTATCAACCTAGTCTTTAAATCTGAGAAGTTTTTCTCACACACGTATGACCACTGAAATTTGAGCTTCTTCTAAGTCAAATCGGTCAATGGGGAAGCTATGGATGAAAATAATTCAACAAATCTCTTGTAATAACCGACTAAACCCAAGAAACTTCTGATATATATTGGGGAGATGGGTTTGGGCCAGTGCTGCACTGCCTCAATTGTTTGAGAATCCACTCAGATCCCTTCACTGATACCATAAGATAATGGAAAATGACTGACTGTAACCATAATTATTTGTTGAACTTAGCAAATAATTGGTGATCTTTGAGAGTTTGCAGAAGAACTCTCAAATGAGTCGTATGCTCTTCCTCGCTCCGAGAATAAATAAGGATATCATCAATAAAGACGATGACGAACAAGTCCAAATATTGTTTGAGCACCATATTCATTAAATCCATGAAAGTTTTTAGAGTATTTATTAGTCCAAAACACATAATACAAATTCATAATGATCATACCGAGTTCTGAAAGTTGTCTTCGAATGTCACTATCTTTAACTCTAAGTTGATGATAGTCGCATCTGAGGTCTATCTTAGAAAAGAAACTAGCACCCTGAAGTTGGTTGAACAAGTCATCAATCCTAGGATGGGAAATTTATTCATGATTGTAACCTTGTTCAACTACTGATAATCAGTGCATATTCTGAGAGAACCACTTTTCTTTTTCTCGAACAGCACTGGAGAACGCCATGGAGAGATATCAGGTCGTGTGAAGCCCTTATCAAGAAGGTCTTTCAACTGCTCTTACAATTACTTCAGATCGGCTGGAGCAATTATGTAAGGAGGAATAAAAATAGGTTGGGTATCTGGAATGAGATCTATTTCGAAGTCAATTTCCCTTTTGGGAGGAACTCCGGGAATGACTCATTTGGAAACTAAAATCGAACGACCCTAATTCTATAACCAACTAAGGAATAACTGAAATGTAACCAATTCATGCCTAGAATAATATTGAAATATACCGTTTCTAACTCTACAAGTTCTGTTGAGGTGAATATTTGAGAAATTGTGATAGAGAAATTTTTGTATACCCGTCTAGCTATAATTGGATCACCAATTTGAGTAGAGACTGAGAAGGGTTCTAAGAGAGTTTTTGGACTGACACCAAAGTTTACTTCTAGTTAGGAAGTTACAAAATATAGTGTAGCCCCTGAATCTAATAATGTATAAACATATAAATGAAAGATTTGTAACATACTAGTGACCACATTTTTTTGGTCCTGGAGAGAATACAACTTGTTGTGGCATTGTCCGCCACCTGTATCAGACGAAGCACCTTACTTTGTTGGGCGACCTACTAGTGATATAGACTGATCCCGATTGTTGTTACCTCCTCGACCTTCCTGAAAAAAGGGAAATCCTTCAAACTATGGCCAAACTGATTACACACAAAACACTCCTCTCTACCTGCAAGACACTTGCCCGGATGGTTCTTACCACACATTGTACAAGTTGGGAAAGTCGTGTTACCTGAAGTACTCCCCTAAGACTTAGCTTGATGCTCTACCTTTTTGAATGCTCTACCTTTTTGAACCTTTCAAAACTTGGGGGATGGAACACTAGCTAATAAAGGTGTTGGGGTTGTAGACCTTTGGTGAAAATGTGAGCGACTCCGACTGCCTGGCCTTTGCTGTGAGTATTCATAATTTCCTATTCTGGCCTTTTTGTTATCCTTAGCCATTTACCTAAGCTTATCTCCCTCAACATGTTGTGCATGAGTCATTTGTCTGGAGATATCCATATCTGTAACAACATAGCATTCTTGCACTCGGTCTTTACCAGATTTGATGCCCCAAACAAGAACTTACTCATTTGTGACCTTGGATCGTCAACCATGTGTGAAGCATACCTGGAGAGTTGGGTTAACTTCAACCCACACTCTTGGACCGACATTGAACCCTGTTTCAAGTTCATAAACTATTGGCCTTAGGTTCTCTCAACTCTCTAGGGAAGAACCTGCACAGAAAAGCTCTCGTCAAATAATCCCAAGTCACATGAGCTGTATCTAAACCCATGTTGTCTTTCCACCGAGTGAACCAAATATGAACCACATCCTTAATTTGATAGGATTTTCTCTTAACACTCTCAGTCACTTGCATTACTCCAAGAATTTTCTTAACCTTATCAATGAAGTTTTGTGGGTCCTCATCAACCTTCGACCTTAGAAACTTAGACGAATTCATCTGACTAAAGTCTCGAACCCTAGTTGCAGTTGATCCACCATTAGTGTTTGCATGAACTAGGATATGCTGATTGTTCTGATTGGCCACACACTAAGACAAAAGTTGGATCACATTCCAAAATTGTGCGTTCGTAACCTCATGGTTATGGACTGGAGGAACTGCATTAAATTGTGTGGATTAGCATTCCATGCATTATCTCTACGAGGAAAACACATAAATACAAATTAGAAAGTAGAAGTTGGATCATACCCACGCACGACAATAATAGAAAGGAAAGTAAAGTTTTTCTTAAAACACTTCGTAGCCTCCCCCTCATAGATATGGAACACTTCACACCGTAAAAAAGGCTCTACTTAGTGCGTATTTCAAACATCCCAGGACTCTTGAACTGAAGGCTCTAATAACAAGTCTGTACTACCACGAGGCTACCCTATGACGTAACACGGGGCCTAGGATAACGAGTGACCCCAATCCAACCCTGTGTCTGTCATATATCCAGCATGCTGAGAATAACTGAACCAGACAAATACTATGCGGAAGCTAAAATGGTAGATAACTGAAAGTGGGAAAAACTCAACTAGCATGAATATATAAAATATAATGAAAGTTTGGTGATGGATAAAACACCATTTAAAAACAAAGCTGCAACTACTACTATGTATGAGAAGCCTCTATCTGAATTGAGTTACTGGGACATTCCCTCTAGCTAATTCTAATAAAATTGAAAATTGAATATAAAGACTAAAATGAAAAGTATGTCTATTTTCCTCGAAGTATGAGGACTAACCTGTGAAGTTGCTAAATGCGGATCAAGAACAATCTAAGCGTTATCTGGATGTTGAGTACCTAAACCTACATCATCAAATGGTGTAGCTCCGAGTATGCATCAGCACTTGGAATGTACTGAGCATGCAAGATATGGATACTAAGCTGAACAAGTATATATATATATAAGCTGAACAAAGCATAACTGAGCAAGATGGTAAATACTAGTAGTGGTATATGGGCGGGTTGAATCAAATTTGGACGGGTTGAAAAGGAGTCAATATAAAATGGATACATCCCTATTTGATATGGGTAAAAAGGGATTGGGTAACAAATGGGTTGGCTAAAATATTAGTTTACCCATATTTTCATGAGTAAATAGTACTATACTAAAGAATTCAACACGGAGACAATATTTTAGTCTTTTTTAGACGAAATATGTTGAAAATTATTGATTTAGTTTTATTGTTTCATAAAAATAAAAAATAAAAACTTAATTTTTTTTTTGGTGTTGGGGAGGGGGTTGATAGGGGGCTGAGGGGGCTGATAGGGAGCTGACGGGGGGAGGAGGGATCGAGGATAGGGGTGATAAAATAAAAATTTGAAGTTGAAAATATTTTTTAAAAACAAACTTAAATTTTATTTGGGGGTGGGGGTGGGGGTGGTCGAGGTGGGTAGGGGGTGGGTCGATGGTCGGGATGAAAAAAATGAACTTTTAAAATTGAAAATATTTTTAAAAACAAACTTAAAATAATTTTTTTGGGGGTGGGGTAGGGGTGAAAAAATGAAATTTATTTAAGTACATAACAGGTTTAAATTCTTAAAAAAGTTTGAAAAATAAATTTTAAATTTCAAAAGAATTCAAACACATGATTTGCAAACCATTCTTTCAAATTTCTTTGTATCAGTTTTTGTTCTTCTTTTTTCTCTGTCTTATTTATATGTATATATTCATTGTTCTTCATTTTTGCTAAAATTGTTCAATCTAAAAGTTAAATTTTGATATTTTTTTAGTGTGTCTGTGTGTTACTTCAAAATGTGTCAGTTTAATAATTGGAAGATTTGTGGAAATCAACACTAAAGGTAAGTATTTATAATTTTTCATATTAGAAATTAACAAATTTGTTCACGATATTAATTCATGTCTCTTTTTTTAATATAGACTTTTAATCTCAGCGCAAGATAAATTAGTCATGTCATAAATTTAACACAAAATTTTAACATATATTTTATTTAATTATATAAACAATCATGAAATGATCTCAATCTTTTGTTGAAGTTATTTAAGATTCTATACTATTTTAATAGTATATTTTGAGTTTGTTGGTTCGATGCTTAAGTTTTAATTAGTTGAATAGTTAGTGTGTTGATTTTGATTTTGAGTTTTTGATACTTTCTAATAAGGAAGTAAGTAACCATTTAAAAATTTATAAAATTATTTTTTAAAGAGTTACATAATATTTTTAATTTATATTTTGATTTTTTGATACTTTCTAATAAGGAAGTAAGAAAGCATTTAAAAGTTTATAAAATTATTTTTTAAAGAGTTACATAATATTTTTAATTTATATTTTAAAATTTTAAATTTTAGCTTTTGAAGTGAGAGTCGTTAATTGATTTTAAAAATATAAGTTTAAAATTAGAAACAAAATATGTAGTTTTAAAACTAATCATAACCGTTTAAGGATAATATTTATTGTACTGTTAAATTTTAACATTTCTATTTAGACTAATTAATTAGATGGCCTAACTAGTTTTAAGAATCACGCATTATTTCATGGCCTCTAAGTAGTATTGTTGTGAAGAGTATGATTTTAAACATATGTTATTTAGATTTTTCCATAAAGTTTGATAAAAAATAATTTGTCTTATAGATGAGATATCTTTGATAATTCTATCTTTTTTTAGAGAATGTTTAAACAGATTTATAATTTTGGTTTATAAGACATAAGTCACAAAATAGAATTCCTAAAATCTTAGTGCATCATAGAAAAATAATTTCCTTATCAAAATTAATTATTTGTAATTAGTAATCCTATTAAATTCTAAACTAAAATTTTAAAATTTAAGTTTTATGAAAGAATTAAAGAATGACTTAAATTTATCGTAATAACCATTTTAAAAAATACATCAAAATTTATGTAAGCATAACGATTTAAAAATTTAAAATTTAAATAATCCTCTTTTAAATTAAAAAAGTATTTAAATAAAATGTGAATATAAAACCGAATTACTTACTAAATATTATCATTTTTTTTACTAATATTAAAATTTTATTTACAATTAGAATTTAGCTAGTTGGTTTCACAACTTACATTGCATTTCCACCTATTCACGAATTCTTAATAGAATAAAAAATTAGATTTGGTAAAGAATAAAATTAAATTAATTTATTTGCAAATTATGCTTACTAGAAAAGTGTAAATCATGATTTTTTACCCCTTTTCAATAGCACCTACAAGGCAAGTGCTTGTCTCCGGTGATAATTAATTTATCTCCAATTATTATTGCAGTTATTTTTTTTATTAAGTACAATTTTAAATTTGCGTATGGTAATTTTATGACGGAAACCTATGAGAAGGATATTATGTTTATGGCCTAAATTTTGTGATGATATAAATGATAACCATATATATATATATAACAAAAATATTAATGGTAAGAAAATAATAAGTTATAATTAAATATTTTCTTTTTTTAAAAAATAAATTATAGAACGAAGTGATGAAATCATATTATATATTATTTATTTGAAAATTAATTTTTTTAAAATATTAGTATACTTAAGACAAATGAACGATCTTTAACTTTTAGAATATAGAAACCTATAAATGTCCATAAATTCTTAAAGAAATTGGTATAGAAAAGACCTATTATTTTTTTTCTAATCTAATACTAATTTAAGGATGTAAAAATATTTTGAACCTTTTTTTCCTCAAAGAAAAACATATGCAAAATAAACCAACATGTCATTTAATAACATTTCATGTGAAAAGTTTGAAGTAATAAATTGTTCATATGAAAAAATAATAATTTATTAATACAACATAAAAATAATACATGACAACCGTGTAAAAATATTTGAACTTTTTATATTTTTTGAAAATAAAATAATAAAAAAATTCAGTATATCCGTGCAACGCGTGGGTAGGTATACTAGCTAGTTTTATAGAAAAATATAAAAAGAAAGAGAATTTACAATATATTTGGTAATATCATGAATTTTGAGTGAATAAAAGTTAGAAGCTTAACTAATTTGGCTAATCCATATTTTACTCATATTACCCATATTTTTATGGATATCAACCCATATTTTACCCATGTTAAAAAGACACTCACCCAACCCATTAAATATGAATGAGTTGGGGAGAGAGGGGTGGGGGTGGGGTGGATTACCAAAATATGAACTCATTTTGTCGGTACTAGTAAATACTAAGACAAAACTGAAAAGTTAAACTGAATGTAATGACTAAGTACAAATCATGAAAACTACATGGTGAACTAAATGTTGAAGTATATACTGAAAACTTGGTGAAACGCACTAAGAGTTTGACTATGGGAGCTACTATTAACCAACATAAACCATGTGAGCTAAACGTGGAGGCCGGTGTATATGCTCCATCGAGAGGACCAAATATGTCATGCTAGGGGTATAAAGGCATGACTTACGTGATTACTAAATCTGATGCCCAATAGAGGGGACTTAAAATTCTATGAGGACACGTATTTCTGGGACTATGAGGGTACACTGAACCTTAGTCCAACTCGGTGCTAAGTTTACTCCCTACCGAATATGTACAAGACATAAATGTAATTGGAACACTAAATAGCTCGAATGCTGATATGAAATGTGATAATGCAACATTTATATACGAATAGTGTAACATTTGAAATCTAGGATATGATTGTATGTTTAACTAACGTAGAATGTGTAATTAATGATCTAAGAAAATTTATACAAACTAGAGTTCTGAATTTTATACAAAGGAATTCAGAAAACTTTCCATTAAACATGTTGTTTCGATTAAGAATACTACAACTACTAAATCTCAACAAATATACAAGGTTTTAGAAATCCTAGGTCTAAACAAGATATAGAGAATTAAGGAACTAACTGAGTTCTAGGACATAATGCATGAAAGAAATCCGCTAGTGAAATCCCACATATTTGGTGATGAAATCTACTAAACAATCCTTTGGATTCGGGACTGAACTTTGAAAGATGCTTCTGCTTCTTGTTGGAAGAGCTGGTCTCCCTTGTCTTTTCTTTCACTCCGAGCCAGGTGATTTTATGAGATTGAGTGTTTTAGGTAGTTTCAGACAAGTTTACTATGCTCAGACGGAGTAAAATGACATATTTTAAGCCTTAAACGACTTGGATAAAAACGAGGTGTTTTAAGCATTAAACGACATGGTTTAAGTGCCCAACACATAGGAGAAAATAATTATGTGAATTTGACTTAAATTCTTCCGAAGTGGCTTCAAGACAGGCTTCACGGGCCATCATGATGACGAAGGCCCGTCAAGCCACTCGTGAAGATGCCCTGCCCCACAAGGCTTCACTAAAATGAGCATAACTTTTTACTCCAATCTTGGATGATAGTAAAATCATAGGCATTAGAATGAGGACTCAATTATCTTCAACTATATAAGTCATGGGCCACCTAATTCATTTTGTGCTAAAAGATATAGATGTTTGAAGTTTACCCTAAACTCTAAGTTTGACAAGTCTCCTTCTCGAACGACATCACAGACGTGTGGAGATCCATTAACTATTTAGATGTATTCGGAGCTTAGACGAGGACTTTAGGGGTGAAACCTTACTTAAAGCTGATGAATTGACTTCACACCACAGCCCGTCAAATGGGTTGTGAAGATGCTCTACTTGACAATGCTTCACTAAAACGAGCATAAATTTTCCTTCGGGCTCAAAATTAGGCAAACTTAGTAGCAATGGAAAGATGACTCAAGACCTTTAATTTGATGGATTGTGGGAACCTAATTCAGTTTTTACTCAAAGATATGATGCCTAAAGTTGACCCAAAATTGAAAGTCTATCAAACTTCTTTCACGAACCACTTCAAGGCTTGTGTGAAGCTTCACAGACTGTCTAGTGGCCAGTTGTACTTCATAGTATCTATGTTGGTTTTGTGTCCTTCTCACATGCCACTTCATGGCTCGTTTGGAGCTCCACGAACAATTTAGTTGTTGTGTTGTTTCATCTTTTGCTGGGTGCATAACCACGAGCAGGGTGATGGGTCATGATAATTTTCACGGCACGTGTACCCCTTCGTGGTTTTCCCTTCTCTCTTTTTCAATCTTAGTTCTGATTTTTAAGGTGTTACATGAAACTAGCAATGGTTCTCGAGTGCCGGCCACATCTAGAGTGTAGGCTCGTGGTGTGACAAACTTTGTATTAGAGCATAAATTTCAAGAGTCCTAGGGTGTATATAAAGTTGTGTTTGTAGAGTCCTGGTTATTGATGTGAAGTGCGCCAAAACTATAAATAGGAGGCTATAATGTTCAGGAAATTTGTCACTTCTTTCATACTCTTTTCATGCGATAGAATTCACTTTTATAAATGTTTCCTTCTAGTTCATATTTGCACGCATTTTTCATACCATCCCTCCAAGAAGACCTATTCGAGTTCGTCTTGCTAGGAGAATGTTGATCCTAGGATCAAGGGGTCCCTAATGCCCCAGAAACGCAACCCTAGAGGGAGGTCACTAATGCTAAGTTCTGGGATGCTATTCAAATGTTGAGTCAGGTTATGACCAACCAAGTTGTGCAACAAAGAGGGGTTTGTCAGGATGTGGCTTATACATCCAGGATCCATGAGTTGTGGATGATGAATCCTCTATACTTCAATGGGTCAAGTGTCACTAAAAAATCAAAAAAACTTTATGGAAGAACTACAAAAAGTATTTGAGGTGATGCATGTTGTAGACGTTGATCATGTGGAGTTAACTACATACCAACTCAAGTGAATGTTGCAGGAGAATTATTCAAACTAAATGAGATAACTAAAACTCATAATGACCAGATCGAGTAATGAATCCACTCTTTGGAATATCACTATCTCGTACTCTCAACTAATGATAGCCTGATCAGAAGTCTATCTTGGAAAAGCAAGTAGCATCCTCAAGCTGATAAAAAAGATCATCAATCTTGAGAAGGGGATACTTATTGTTGACACCCAATTTTGACAACCTTTAACTATTTTTTGGAATGCTATTCGATTAAATACATATTTTAAATTTAAAATTTTAATTGATTTTGCATAAAATATATATATTTTAGTATGTTTACTTTATAAAATTATTGTAAATATTAATAAAAATTGTTAATAAATTTCTAAATAGTTATTTTTTATTTAAATGTTTCAAAATTTAAGTGATTTTGATTATATAAAATATATCATAAAATTTGTAGTATTTTAATTAGATAGCATTTCTAAATCTTAGCCTATTTTACCCTAATTTTTTTCAATTCTAGCCATTTTGATTCAAATTTTATTTCAATTATAATCACCTTTTCCTTGCAATTCTAGTCAATCTTATTGCAACTTTAGCTATTCTTTCCAATTTGATTTTAAGACTTCATCTTTTAATCTCAACCGTCCATCTTTTAAATTAAATCTCATATCAAATCGTAGCCATTCATCTATTTTGAAATCAATGATTCAGATCGAATTTACTAATCTTCCTAATTTAATACACAAAAGACCAAAAACCAATTTTTGAAACTCATATTCTTCTCCCTCCTCCCTCCAAGCAGCCGCCCCCTCTCTATCTCCCCATTCTTTCCGGCGAAGGCTGCCAGAGGCGGCGACGCCTCCCCTCGCCTCTTCTCCACCCTCCTCTTCCTCTCTTTCGTTCCTCATTCTCTCCGGCGAGACGCCGTCCTCCCTCCTCCCTTCTTCTCCTCCGTCTCCCCCCTCCTCCTCTCTTTTCTCTGAAAGTGACCAGCAGCAACAACTCCGGCGACAACAACACCAGGCGCCGCCGCCTCCCTTCTTCCTCTTTCTCTCCTCTCCTCTGTCTTCCCCTTCTTCTTCTCCTTTTATTTTTCTTCTTCTTTTTCCAGAGCCAGCAGCAGCCCGCGAACACGACCAGCAGCCCTGCACAGCCAGCTTCGACCAGCAACGCCGCTGCTCCGAGCAGCGAATCCGTCCAGCAGCTGCACGGAGATGGCGGAACTCTGGTGAGTCTTCTCCTCTCTTCTCCTTCCTTTCTTTTCTGTTCTCCAGCAGGGACGTCCAGCAGCAGGTGCGACAACCAACTGCAAATTTTAGCAAAGCAGTAGCAACGGCCAAGCAAGCGAGAATAAGCAAGAATTCTGGCGAAGTTAAAAGTTTGTTAAAGACGGATCTATTTAGATCCGTCCAGGTCCGATTTCCTTCCGATTAAAATCTCATTCTTAGTTTTAACTGATTTGCATGCTTGTGCCCTATGTAAGAATCATTTCATTTTCGTATGGTTTCGTGACTCAGTTCTTATGATTTTTTTCTGATTATCTTGGTCTTGTTAAAATGTCATCTAAATATCCATGCTATTATTTGCTATATTAGTCTGATCTCACACTTTAGAATCTTTGGATTTATATCCTTGAGGTATGCTGTGGTTTTAGCTTTTAAAAGAATGATAATATGAATGCTGATTTTTTTTATTTTTTTATTTATTTTGCATGCTAAGCTTTGTCAAAAGAGGCTCATGTTTTTGCTGCTGCCTATTGCTTGATTGTGTATATATTTGCTCCCTCATCCCTGCGTGTTGTTATCCCTCAATTCGATCCTGCACTATTTTATTTGTTCTACATTAGGAATAATATTTTGTCTAGCTTAATTATGATCTTTACGCCCTTAATTGCTCAATTTGATGTTGGATTATAGTTGGTAAGATTCAATATAATAATAAACTTTTAAATATGGTAGTGTATCCTTGATTGACCTCTCTTACATGTTTACATATATAGTAGGGTATGCTTAAATTGATTTGCTAAAATAATATGGTAAAAATATGTTCATTTGGTAAAATTAACAGATTTCGTACTTGTTTATTTTTGGAAAAATAAACTAATATTCTGATTTTGATTGGCTCTTCTTTATTTAAGGAAAATATATTATCCTTTCTAAATTTTATTTTTTTTATTTGCTTAAATTCGATAATTCTTTTTTGGCTTCTCTGAAATAAGGAAAATAATATTAATTAATCATTTTTCCTTACTTGAAAAGTGACTGATTTCTTACTTGTTTATAGATGGTAAAATAATATTATTTTTGGCTCTTCATAATTTAAGGAAAATATTTTACTCTTATTTGTTTATATTCGGTAACAAAATAATTTTTTAAAAATCTGATTTGTCTCTTCTTTACTTTAAGGGAAAATATTATTACTCTTCTTATTTTATTTCTTACTCATTTTTATTTGACAATAAAATATTTTAAAATTTTCTAATTTTGGCTCTCCTTTAAAATAATAAAAATAGTATATTTTAAAATTTTCTAATTTCTTACTCACTCTTACCACAAGTTCTCTCATTACACTTGACTCTCTCATTCTCTCTTTGCTTTTTTCTTGAAATACTTTAAATATTACTCCCTATTCTTAAAAAAAGTAAGAACTCTAGTAAATCTTTGAATCATCCTTTGGACTCTTTCTTGCTGTGTTGCTGTTGTAGATCAAAAATCTATCAATACTTCATTGCTGATAAAACTTTCTGCATAATCGGTTAGCTTTCTTCATTCGTTTAAATTTCGATTTGCACTATTATACTATATGGTTGAAATGAAACAAGAAGGAAGCATTCGAGTTAGTTTCACTATTCTTTCCCTCTATGTGCGATAATGATTATTCTTTGTCCATGTTGGTGTGTTGTTTATATATACGAAAGTAATCGGTCAATACTTGATACTATATTTTTTTTTTCATTATCTGCGTAACATTATTTCTTCTAGCAAGTTTTTGAACTTAGAGTTCAAGATATTGAAGAGTCGCCTAGAAGATAATTGTTGATGGAGCTATTGTTTATTTTGTTGTTCATTTGTTCCTTATTTGTTTTGTAAATTTGTAAACTCTCTAACTTTAGTATATATGAAATATTTGGGGGATCACCTAAGGGGAGGGGATCACATGCTACTTGTTTATTTGTTTTATCGTAATTTTTAAAGTTAGAAATCATGTCTATAGGTATTATGCGATTTTTAAATTTTTCAACCTCCTAGAATTCTTGTTATAGGTATGGTAATCTAACCAGTTTTCAACATGCTTAATGCTTTGTCTAGTAACTTTAAATTTGTTAATGAGTTTTAAAATAATTAGATTCTAATAACTTTTGCATGTTAAAATCAAATTCTAATAATCTTAGTAGGTTAATCGGTTAGACTTTTATAATTTTTTTGTGTTTTAATAATTTTTCAGCATTTTAATCACCTAGAAATCATGTTAATAGGCTTATAAATTTTCAGCATATCAATAATAAAAATAAATTTGTTG
The DNA here is from genome assembly GCA_016801875.1 of Solanum sitiens. Taxonomy (NCBI): domain Eukaryota; kingdom Viridiplantae; phylum Streptophyta; class Magnoliopsida; order Solanales; family Solanaceae; genus Solanum; species Solanum sitiens. The sequence continues at coordinate 360,799 of JABWTJ010000323.1, forward strand.
TGCATATTTTTCTGCCACTTTTAAATAAATAAATCAATTAATATTGTGTTGCTAATCAATAACCGATCTTTTTAAAAATAAAATAAAAATCATTTGTTGCATTTAACAAATTGCTTGAGTTTGAAATATATTTCATAGTAAAATCTTTGCATTTAATATATTTACTACATTAATGTTCTATTAGTTTTCTTTTTATAAAGTTTTATAATATGATTTTTTCTAAAAAAAAGTCACTGTTCAATCCTCCTTTAAAACTTTGAATTGATTATGACATTTGTTTTAAAATAAATTATAAGCACTATCTCCTAATCTATTGTTAGTGAGAAAGTCAAAGGAATTACGAGGTCTAATTTTCTTTGAGGGATGCCTAACACCTTCCCCTTGATGTAATTTCAACCCTTACCCTGATCTCTGGTTTGTTGACCTTATATAGACTTAGTTAGGTTAGATAGGTGCCCTCACGCGTCTTAATTTGTTAGGTGGCGACTCCTCAAGCTCCAAAACCCAAAAGAGTTGTTAGGTCGTGCACAAAACCCATTTTGCGAAAAATGGGGCGCGACACTTATTCTTGATATTAACCTTATTCAACTAATGAATTAGGTGTCCTATGACCTATATAAAGATAGATAATTGAATTATCTTTCCATAGCCACTGAGTTTGCTAAGATCCAACCTCTGAGTAAAATGTTATGCCCATTTTAGTAAAGGCTTGTCGATCAGACCCAACCTATGGACCCAAACGACGGACCGTCGACTGAACGATGGACCGTCAGTCCAGGTCGTCGTTTGGTCCGACAATAATTAACTTAGGGGTCCTTTGGTTTTTTTCCACTTCGTTTAAACCTTAAGATACATCGTTTTGACCATAAATCATCAAATATTAGTCAGTTTAAGCCGAGAAACATAACTAAAACGTACCTAAGTTAAATCATTAAATAAAAACTTAGAAAAATTAGAAGCAAGAAAGGAGAAAAAGGTCAATAAACCTAGTTCAAGAACGCAACAAGGTTCCCTCAGTTCTTGCCCCAAAATTCAAATATTTCAGCTATAGTGTATGTGTATTCCCCATCTTTTTTTTAAAAATATAAAGTATGATTTAGCTTCCTCAATAGTTTATATTCTTTAGTATGCTCATGATCATGCCACTAAGGTTAGCTTGGGATCACTTAGTGTGCTCCTCGGTCCCGTAGCCGCATCTCGGGGGTAGCTCGGGGCGTGACAAACTTTGTATTAGAGCACTAGGTTTAAGTGTCCTAGAATGTCTGAAAAGCCCCACTAAGTAGAGTCTTTTTCATGGGTGTGAAGTGCACCATATCTAATGAGATGGAGGTTAGTTTTTGGAAAACTACACTTTGTTGTTACTCTTATCTTGCGTAAGGTATGATGTAATTCCATTCTAACTTGACGTTCTACATTTCAGATCATGCCTCCTCGTAGATCTGACGCTAGAAATGCGAATGCCAGGAATGTAAACGCAACTCCTCCAATCCCAGATCAAGAAGTCTCCAATGCTGAATTCAGAATGTCATTCAGATGTTGGCTCAGAGTGTCGCCAACCCAAACAATCAGCGGGTTCAAGCTCATGTGAATGGAAATGGTGGATCGATAGCAGTAAGAGTCGGTGAATTTATTAGGATGAATCCGCTTGATTAATTAGGATTGCAAACTAATGAGGATCCCTAGAATTTCTTAGATGAGACCAAGAAGATCTTTGAGGTGATGCAGGTTACTGAGAATGATCAAGTTGAGTTGGCATCATACCAGCTGAAAGATGTGCCTCATATCTAGTACATTCAGTGAAAGGAGAATAGGGGTACAAATGCAACTCCTATTACTTGGGATTGCTTTAGTAAGACCTTTCTGGACAAATTTTTCCCAATAGAGTTGAGAGAAGCAAAATCTCAGGAATTCATGAACTTAAGGCAGGGTAACATGACAGTCCAAGAAGATGGGCTTAAGTTTATCCAACTCTCCAGGTATGCTCCTCACATTGTTGCTGACTCCACGACTTAGATGAATAAGTTCTTGTATGGAGTGTCAAATTTGGTGAAAACAGAGTGCAGAAATGCTATGTTACTGGGAGATATGAACATCTCTAGTCTTATGACTCATGCTTAGAAGGTTGAGGGTGATTAGCTTAGGGAACATGCCAAGGAGAATAAAAAGGATAGGACTGTGAACTATGACTATTCTCAGCAGAAATCGGGTGGTGAAAATCGCTCGCAGAGTCGGCAGAAGTTTTAAGCCCCAACCTCTTCATCAACTAGTGTTCCATCCTCCAAGAACAGGTTTGACCAGAAGGTTAGAGTACCAGGATCTAAGTCTCAATGAAGTGTTTCAGGTGGCAAGACTTACCCCACTTGCCCTAAGTGTAATAAGAACCATCCAGGCGAGTGCCTTGCAAGAAAGGAAGGGTGTTTTGGGTGCGTTCAGTCTGGTCACAGGTTGAGGGATTGTCCTTCTAGACAGGGTCAAGGAGGTGGTAATGGTAGAGCTCAGTCTACAACTTCAACAGCACCGGCAAGTCGCCCAAATCAGAAAGGTAACTCATCTGATACAGGTGGCGGTCAGCGCCAGAACAGGTTGTATGCTCTTCAGGCTCGCCAGGATCAAGAAGGTTTTCCTGATGTAGTCTAATGTACGTTACGAGTCTTTGACCTTGATGTTTATGCATTATTAGATCCAGGGGCTACTCTTTCTTTCATAACTCCTTACATAGCAGTCCAATTCAGTGTCAGTCCAGAAACTCTCTCAGAATCTTTCTCATTCTCTACTCCAGTCGGTGACCCAGTTATTGCTAGACGAGAATACAAAAATTGCCCCGTCACAGTATATCAGAAGGTCACCTCAGCAGATCTTGTAGAGTTAGAAATTGTAGACTTCGATGTCATTCTAGGCATGGATTGGTTACATTCCTGTTATGCCTCAGTCGATTGTAGAAATAGAATTGTTCATTTTCAGTTTCCAAATGAACCAATCTTAGAATGGAAGGGTAGTAGCTTAGCGCCTCTGGTTCGATTTATTTCTTACCTTAAGGCTAGAAAGATGATCTCTAAAACCCCAACTCTTGAGTCAGTTCCAGTAGTCAGTGAGTTTCCAGAAGTGTTTCCAGAAGATCTTCCCGGAGTTCCTCCCGAAAGGGAAATTAACTTTGGAATTGATCTCCTTCTAGATACCCATTCTATTTATATTCTTCCTTACAGAATGGCTCTAGCATGGCTCTAGCAGAGCTTAAGGAATTGAAAGAGCAGTTGAAAGACCTTCCAGACAAGGGTTGCATCAGACCTAGTATTTGACCATGGGGTGCACCAGTGTTATTTGTAAAGAACAAGATGGTTCTCTCAGAATGTGCATTGACTATAGACAGTTGAACAAGGTCCTAATAAATAATAAGTATCCCATCCCCAGGATTGGTGGATTATTTGACCAACTTCAGGGTGCTAGTCACTTCTCAAAGATAGACCTCCGATCGGGTTATCATCAGCTCAGAGTCAGAGATAGTGAAATTCTGAAAACAGCCTTCAAAACTCGGTATGGTCATTATGAATTTGTAATTATGTCATTTGGACTAACCAATGCTCCTGTAACTTTCATGGATTTGATGAACAGAGTTTTCAAATAGTACTTGGACTTGTTCCTTATCGTCATTATTGATGATATCCTCTCATTTATTATAGGAATGAGGAAGAACATGCGAGTCATTTGAGAGTTGTTCTGCAGACTCTCAAAGATCACCAATTATTCACTAAGTTTAGCAAATGTGAGTTCTGGTTGCAATTCGTTGCTTTTCTTTGTCACATTGTATCTAGCGAGGGGATCCAAGTAGATTCGCAGAAGATAGAAGTAGTAAATCAATAGCCCAGACCAATTTCTGCTATAGATATAAGAAGTTTCTTAGGTCTAGCAGGTTATTATAGAAGGTTCATGAAAGGATTTTTATCCATAACCTCACCATTAACTAGGTTGACTTAGAAGATGGTCAAGTTTCAATGGTCAAATGATTGTGAGAAAAGCTTTGCAGAATTGAGAACTAGATTGACTACAACTTCTGTCTTGACTCTACCAGAGGGCTCAGATGGTTATGTGATCTATTGCGATGCATCCAGAGATGGCCTTGGTTGTGTGTTGATGCAACAAGATAAGGTTATAGCTTATACTTCTAGACAACTAAAGGTGCATGACAAGACCTATCTAAATTATGACCTCGACCATGAAGCAGTGGTGTTTGCACGCAAGATCTGGAGACACTACTTGTATGGTGTTCATGTAGATGTGTTCACTGACCATAAGAGCCTTCAATATGTGTTCACCCTGAAGGAGTTGAATCTTCGCCAGAGGAGATGACTTGAGTTCCTTAAGGATTATGATATGAGTGTGCATTACCATCATGGTAAGACGAATGTAGTAGCAGATGCTCTTAGTAGATTATCTATGGGATGTGTTGCCCATGTTGAGGAAGAATTAAGGATCTAGTGAAGGATGTTCACAGGCTTTCTCGCTTAGGAGTTTGCCTTATGAGCATATCAGATAATGGTGTAACAGTTCAGAATGGGGTAGAATCTTCTTTGGTAGTGGAGGTTAAGGAAAAGCAAGACAGTGATCCAAGCTTGCTTGAACTTAAGGGTGCAATCCATAATCAGAGAGTGGAGGGTTTCTCCCAAGGGGGAGATGGTGTACTTCGTTACTAGGGTAGATTGGGTGTTCCTGATGTGGGCGAGTTGAGACAACATATTCTTGCAGAAGCCCATAACTCCAGATATTCTATACATCTAGGTGCCACTAAGATGTACCGCGATATGAGGGAAGTCTATTGGTGGAATGGCATGAAGAGGGATATAGCAGATTTTGTGAGTAAGTGCCCCAATTGTCGGGAAGTCAAGGTAGAACATCAGAAACCAAGGGGTATGACTCAAGAGATCGACATTCCTACTTGGAAGTGGGAAGTGATCAATATGGATTTCATCACAAGGTTACCGCGTACTCGCAGACAACATGACTCCATTTGGGTGATAGTTGATATGATGACTAAGTCTTCTCGCTTTTTGGCCGACAAGACTACAGATTCGGCAGAAGACTATGCCAAGCTTTACATTAATGAAATTGTGAGATTTCATCTGGTTCCTTTGTCTATCATCTGAGATAGAGGACCTCAGCTTACCTCTCATTTCTGGAAGTCCTTTCAGAAGGGTCTTGGTACTCAAGTTAACCTTAGCACAACATTTTATCCGCAGACGGATGTACAGGCAGAGCATATCATTCAGACCCTTGAGGATATGTTGAGAGCTTGTGTGATTGATTTCAAAGGTAGTTGGGATTATCACCTTCCTCTTATTGAGTTCGCCTACAACAATAACTACCGTTTTAGCATTCAGATGGCCCCTTATGAGGCACTGTATGGGCGTAGATGTAGATCTCTTGTTGGTTGGTTTGAGTAGGTGAAGCAGCTTTAATAGGGCCAGATTCAATTTTTTATGCTATGGAGAAAGTGCAACTCATTAGACATAGACTTAAGACAGCCCAGAGTCGTCAGAAATCTTATGCAGATGTAAAGAGAAGGGAACTAGAGTTCCAAGTTGATGATTGGGTTGTCCTAAAAGTGTCACCTATGAAAGGGGTGATGAGGTTTGTCAAGAAAGGGAAACTTAGTCCTAGATATGTAGGCCCTTAAAATATCTTGAAAATGGTTGTCAAGGTGGCATATGAGTTAGAGTTGCCACCAGACTTAGTAGCAGTGCATCCGGTCTTCCAAATCTCGCTCTTGAAGAAGTGTGTGGGTGACGCAACCTCGGTAGTGCCATTAGAGACTGTGGCGGTTAAAGATAGTCTTTCTTATGAGGATGTACCAACTGAGATTCTTGACCGTCAGGTTAGAAGGTTGAGAAACAAAGAAGTCGCTTCAGTCAAGGTTTTGTGGAGGAGTCAGTCCGTAGAGGGAGCTACTTGGGAAGAAGCAGCAGCCATGAAAGCCAAGTATCCTCACCTCTTTCCTTCTAATTCCACTCCAGCTTGGGGTAATAGTTCCTCTTGAGTTTTCAGTCAGTCATGCGTGAGTTCAGTCTTAGAATCATGTTCCCTCAGTTTGTACTTGCATTTTCACCGTATTTTCATGTTCTTGGAACTCAGTTCAATAAGAAATTTAGTCGTCAGTGTTTAGTAGTAGTGATTGCAACTCTCTCCCTTTATTTTAGCTAGTTTAGTCTTCATTCGAGGACGAATGTTCCCAAGGGGGAGATAATGTAACACCCCGTACTCAAAACAGACCAAAAATAAGATTTTTAGAAAAAAAATTGCAGGTCCAATCGATGGATACCATCGACGAACCGTAGTCTGATCTATGGCCCGTACTGCAGGTCTGTAGATTGTCACTGCAGCCCTCCCAAAATTCAGCTCAGCAAAATCGACTAATTCTCGACCCACGGACGACCGACGGTCCGTAGATAAGACTACGATCCGTCGATGGTGTCCGTGGATTGAGACTTTTACTACCCAGCCTCTGGCACGAACGACGGATGACCAGCACGGACCTTCGTTCAATCTACGATATGTAGGTATGACCTTAGGTTAAAATTAAAGACAGTTAGGGGGAAAATGCTATTGGGTCAACTTCGCATGGTCATAACTCTTAGCACCAAACTTATTAGGTGTCCTATGACCTATTTAAAGATACATAATTTAATTATCTTTCCATAGCCACCGAGTTTGAAAAATCCATCCTCCGAGTAAAAGGTTATGCCCGTTTTAGTAAAGTCCTGTCGAGTAGACCCAACCTACGGACCCAAGCGATGAACCGTCGACTGAACGATGGCCCGTCATGCCAGGTCATCATTTGGTCCGACAACAATTAACTCAATGGTCCTTTGGTCTTTTCCCGCTCCGTTTAAACACTAAGATACGTCATTTTGACCATAAATCATTAGATTTTAGTTAGTTTAAGCCTAGAAACATAACTAAAACTTACCTAAGTCAAATCATTAAATCAAAACTTAGACAAATTAGAAGCAAGAAAGGAGAAAAAGGTCAAGAACCCTAGTTTAAGAACGCAACAAGGTTCCTTCAGTTCCAGCCCCAAAATCTAAATATTTCTCCGTGGAATTTATCACCATGTATGTGGGATTTCACTAGTGGGTTCATTTCACCCATTAGATCCCTAGTTTTCAGTCAGTTCTTGATTCTCTTATCATGGTTAAACCTAGGGTTTGTAGAATTACAACAGATCATCAATAGTTAGTTAGATATATGTTCCAAGTCAAATTGTGAAGTTATTATTCAGTTTATTCCATGAATATCAGAACCCTAGCTATGTATTTCTTTAGTTCTTGAATTACACATGCTAGGTTAGTATATGCCTCAGTTAATAATGCATAATTATCAGGTTAATTATTGCACTCTCAGTTTGCATGTTCAATTTTGAGCTATCCAGTATTTACAAAAATTCAGTCATAATGTCTTAATCACTTAATTCATTGGGAGTAGCATAAAGACCGAGTTGGATTAGGGTTCAGCGTACCCAAATAGTACCAGAACAACTGGCCAAGTAGGTTTTAAATCCCCTCTGTGGGTATCAGTTTAGTGATCACGCCAGCATGCCTTTATACCTCTGACAGGGTATATTGGGTCCTCTCGATGGGGCGTATACATCAGACTCCACATTTAGCTCATGTGTTTTTATTATCGGTTATTAGTGTCTCCCACAGTTTAGTCATACTCTCTTGCATTGACCATATTTACTGGTCAGTTAGTATTCAGTCTCAGCATGTTATAAATTTTGTCATTGCATCCAGTTAGCTCAAAATTCAGTATATATCATGTTCCGATTATTATACTTGCTTTTGTGATTGTTCAGTTATGTTTTATTTCAGCTTTACTCTATCTTACATGCTCAGTACCTTTAAGTACTGATGCATACGTGCGCTACATCTTCTCGTGATGTAGGATTAGGTTCTCAGCATCCAGATCGCGCTTAGATCAATTTTTGATCTCTAGTTCAGTAGATTCAGTGGTGAGTCCTCATTCTTCGAGGATAATAGTTATGAGTTTCTCTTCAGTATTTAGTCCTTCAGTTTTAGTTTTTGTTAGACTTAGCTGGGCCTGTCCAAGCATTTCTAGTCAGTTTAGAGGCTATTTTCAGACATAGTTAGTTTCAGCTTAGCATTGAGTTAATATTTCCTTTGTATTAAACTCGTCATATTTCAAATATTTCAGCTATAGTATATGGGTATTCCCCATATTTTTTTATTTAAAGTATTATTTAGCTTCTGCAATAATTTATATTCTTTAGTATGCTCATGATCATGCAAACAGGGTTATCTTGGGATCACATGTGGTCCTAGGTCCCGTGTCCGCATATTGGGGGTAGCTCGGAGCGTGACAATCTCTGTCTAGTGGTGCCACTAAAGAATATTTGTCTCTATTGCCCCTATTATTAGCATTTCCTTGCATGTTCTTAGGTCACTCTCTCATGAGGTGTCCATTCTGACCACACTTGAAACAACCAGTGGAGCCATCACGACACACTCTCAAGTGGTTCCTACCTTGAGGGTGTGCATGTCTAGCTCTGAACTTTTGAGAACTCTGATTCACAAACTCACTTGTATTCCTTGTGCAGGTTCACTAGAAATTGATGGAACATGTCCATTGAGATTTTGTTAAAAGGATGACCAGTTCACATTACTCTTTTGTTCGAACTCATTTAACGTGGTCTTATCCTTCTTCTTTTTAAAATCTTCACTATATCTAAGCTTATCTTCCTCAACCTATTGCACATGAATAATCATCTTGTCTATTTTCATGTCTCCTATCATTGTAGCTACATTTCCGTCCTTTTATGAAAAGCAAGACAATCTAGATACAGATAAACTCAACCTACTCTTCATATCAACAACCATCTCCAGAGCATAACAGGACTGTTGAGTGAACTTGAAGTTTTACTCTTGCACACTCATTGTAATACCTCATATTCTAGAAAGACCACATTGCAGAAAATCAGAAGTTGCAGGTGCCACCAATGAGGACCACCCACAGATCGTAGGTGAGGTATGTGGTTGGTCACCTACAGCCCCTCCCAGAAACCCAAAAAATCTCAGCTAAGGGTCGACCCATGCTAGGACCTACAGACCATATGGTAGACCACAGTCCTTGGTTCATACCCCTCAGAATCCATCCTTTGAAGCCAAACGTCTGTTGAACTGGACAGACTGTGAGTCCATCTACGGTCCGTCGGTTTGCCCCAACAACTTTTAAGTTAGGGCTATTTTTGTCTTTTACCTATGCATTGGACACCTACACTATGTTGCCTAACCCTTAAAATACGCCGTTTTCATTAGTTTTAGCCATATAACTTAATAAGACTTTAACGTAATCGATTCATTCACCAAAAATCTAAAAAAACATAGAGCAAAGAGGATAAAAGAGTCGACCAACCCTCTCCAAGAACACAACAATTTCCCATCATTTTTAGCCCTGAATTCAATGATTTCTCTATGAAGTTCGTCATTAGGTATGTGGGATTCACTAGTGGATCCCTTTCACCCATTGGGTCCCTAGAATTTAGTCAGATTATTGATTTTCTTGATTATGGTTAGACTTAGGGCTCCTAGAACTTCAAATTATTGCTATGATTTAGATGTTAGACTAACTAAATCAGAATGTTGCGTTTTCGTATATGTTGCTTTGAAATTCAGAACCCTAGTTGTGAAGATTCATTCGTTCATGAATTACATTTGCTAGGTCGTTCTATACATATATACATGCATCAGCTTACAAATCTTTCATTATCATTACTTAATATTGCATTTTCAGTTAGCATGTCAGAATCTTGAGCTATCCAATTTATATTTAGTAACGTTGTATCGTTTACATTCTAATGAGGAGTAGGCTTAATATTGACTGGACTAGGCCAGTCACCCTCATAAACCATAGTCCCAGGATTACGTGCCCCATAGATTAAGTTCCCTATATGGGCATCATATTTAGTGATCACGTCAGTTATGTCTTTAGATCCATGTCAATGTATATTGAGTCCTCTCGATAGGGTGTATACATCCGACTCCACGTATAACTCATGTGATTTTATTTCAGTTATTAGTAGCTCCCAAAGTCAAATTCTAGTGCATTGACCAGGTTACCAGTTATATCTCGGTATTCAATTTCAACATTTTATGTACTTGGTCATTACTTTTAGTTTAGTTCATTTTTGGTATGTTCAATATATTCATCATGTTCATCTTATATCATTTCTCAGCATGCTTTATTTCAGTTATGTATATCTTATTCATTTTTATCCTATCTTGCATGCTCAATACCTTTCAAATACTGACGCATACTCTACACTACATCTTCTCGTTATGTAGGTTCAAGTCCTCAGCATTCAGATTACACATAGATTGGTTTCCGATCTCCAGTTCAACAATATCAGTGGTGAGTCCTCATTATTTGAGGATGATAAACATGATTTCTTTCATTTTCAGTCTTTTTGGTTTCAGTTTTTCTAGAGTTATTTAAAGAAATGTCCGAACATCTCTAGTCCGTCAAAGGCTTTTATTTGGACATAGATAAAATCTGTTCTAGTATTTTGAGTTATCATCTAGTGTTGTAAACTCCTATTCAGTATGCTATTCAAACAATATTGGGTATTCCCCATCATTTAAGTTAATTATGGTTTTAAGTTTAAGCATAGTATTTCTGATTTCAATAAATCTTTAAGTATGCTTCTAATATGTGAGTACAGAGTTAGCTTGGGGTTACTCATGATCCTAGGTTCCGTGTTACGTTAAGGGGTAGCCTTGACGCGTGACATTCATGGATTCGTGCTTTAGAATGAGGAATTCCCTTACCATTACCTCTCTTAGCTCACGGAAAATAAACACCTCATGGAGGACTCCTCGAACACAACCCAGCTCATAATTGGTGAACCCTCAACTTTACACTTCTTCAATTGGTCGAACCATACCCTAGAAAAATCCTTCAGTTAGTATGCAACTAGTTCCACTCGGTCAACTTTAACAACATGAATAACCTCACACACCTTCTAAAACACTTTCACAAAGTTTTTCATATACTTAATTACACTTGAACCGATCAATTATAGAGGGATCATACTTAAGAACTCATAAATACTGGATGTATCATCCACATCCTATCGATCCCCTCTCTACTGACCAACTTGGTGCACCACTTGACTGAACATACAAACAACATCCCGAAACTCAACATTCGTGACCTCTCCTTGGGGTTTCACTTCTAGTGCATTGGGTACCACTTGATCTATATTAATAACATTCCTTCTAACAGGAAGACCTCAGACAACTCTTCGTGGATGCATGATCTAAAATATACGCGCAAGAACGAATTATGAAGAAACTTTATAGAGTTGAACTCTATCACACGAAAAATGTATGAAAGAAGTTCGATAGTTCCTAAATATCGCAGCCTCCTAATTATAAATTTAACGCCCTTCACACCTATAAGAATTAATATACAAATATGGCATCATAGATACCTTAGGACTGTTGAACTCTGTTCCTGATACCATATTTGTCACACCCCGAACCTACACCCTAGACCTGGCCAACACCTGAGAACCATCGCTAGCCCCAAGCAAACCCTTGGACTGGCTCAACTCCTAGAGGAAGACTTACCCAACATAGAATAACTCAAAAGATAAACTTTAACTCAAATGTATCAAAAGATAAACTTAGAATATTTATAAACAAAACATTCAAACTAGCCTCAAGGGTAACTCAAGTCTAGAACATAAAAAGTGAAATGAACAAGACCCATGTACTACTACTTTCTATCTATCTATGAAGCCTCTACTAACTTAGATGGACGACGGTAAAAAGACCCACACCATCCTAATAAAAAAATGAAATGATGAAACATAAATGAGGGATCCTTCGAAAGTAAAGAGGCTCACCAAACAACTCTGAAACTAAACTAGATCATTGAAGTGCTTGTTGATGATCCTCGTAACTTGTATATGAATCATGAAAGATACATGCAAAATGACGTCAATATACAAAATGTACGAGCATGCAAGGGAAATTTAAAACACAACATAAGCTTGAACTGGATATGAAGAAACAACTTACATCATCTCAACTTAACTCCAACTCAACCTCAACTCAATATCAACTCATTTCAATAAAAAAGTAATAACAATAATGTGATATAAGAGATTCTCTAACCGACAACCATTACTATGAGCCCACTAATGATACAACGTCTCGCCACGTTGCATGAATTGTTTTATAACTTTTTGGGGTATATAATCCTCAACTAATTTGATTCACTAATTCTTTAGAATAAATAAGGAATCATCCAAAAATTATGACCCTTTCTACCCACATTGTCTACATAGTTTATCGGGGCGGTGAGTTATTTGAATTCTCCCCCATAACGATACTCAATATTACTCCGAAAATATTACTTATCTTACATGTTTTAAAAAACATTTCCTCTTCCTCAATTTTGAGATTATTACTCAAAAGGTTTCTCTTAAAAGAGATAGTACTCAAAAACACCTCACAAAATCTTTTGGAAATCGGTGTTTTCTTTTTTCTTAAATAAAAACATTTACTCTTAGGAATACTTAGTTCTCATATATTCATTTAAAAAAATAAAAACCAACTTTATTCTTCCTCAACTCAAGTACTCAAGTCTTGAAACAAGTTTAAAAGATTGTAAAAGACTTCTCAAAAAGACTCGAAAGACTCTCTCAAACTTGACTTTTAACTCTATCTTGAATTTGAATTATGAATTCAAGAGTTATGATTTATGATACAAAGGATCTCGTTATTATTAAATGTGTTTTAGATAAATTATAAGAACTGAGAAAACAAATTGTCGATGCAAAAGGTGCAACACGCGCATATGAATTAAAATATTTGGTTGCGAAATAATTTTGAAATAGTGGGGAGCATGTCTGCGACGCGGAGCTAGCACTTATTGTATGCCCGATCTTTTCTTCCTCTCCCAAACTCGATTAAACTCATATACACTTAAATTCTAAGGTAAAAACTCTTGAATTCTTATAACCTATAACAATTAAGCAAAAGCCAACCAAGAACTATCAATTAACTCACATATTAATAAGATTCTCGCCTAAAAAACTCAACCAAACATCAAAATTCAAGAATGGAGAGTAACACTTCAAGAACACTTATCAAGAACTTAATTAATCATTTCTTTAGTAACACTTCAAGAACACTTATCAAGAACTTAATTAATCATTTCTTTTTATGGAAGAATTCAAATAGTCAAATCATGATTGGAGTGTGGGTGAACTAACCCAACACTATGAAAACTTACATACCTTGATTTGGCAAAATATTTTAACAGATCTCCCAAATTTTGACGAACGCCTTAAACCTTTTCTCTTTTATCCTCTTCTTGAACTCCTCTCAAATTCTTAAGCATAATTTATGATTTGTAAACTAACCCAAATAAGAGTTTACCCCAAAATATTACTAAAAATGTTTTGATCTGATGGGAAAAGAAAAAAAATCAAAACACCACTCATTAATACAGATAACTTTCCTTAACTGGACAACCTAACTTCAAATGGGCATATCTCCCTCACCCGAAGTCAAAATTAGAAAACTGTGTGACATTGAAAGAGGATTCCAAGACCTTTCATTTGATACTCATAATGTGTTGAATGTTATGGTAATTCAAAGTTGACCCAAAACTCACAACTTAAGCACAACTGTAAAATTTCAGATTTGGCTTTTTTCGAATTAGTTCATGAGAGAGTTTCCTAAGAACATACATTATAATGATAATGGGGCAAATAGAGCCCAATCTTCTTCAGCGGCTCCAGTACACAAAGCTGCACTTATAGGAGATGCTTTAGGGACATGCAGAGGATAAAATCATCTATATGCTATCATCAGCCGCCAAAAGCAAGATAATTCACCTGATGTTTTCACTAGTATGATCAAAGGCTTTACTTTTGATGTAGATGTATTATTTGATCTATGTACTAATATATTGCTATGGGTTTAGATATTCTTCCTAAGAAACTTCTTGAGCACTTCGGTGTTTCCACACCTATTGGTGAGTCTATTCTAGCTGAGAGACTTTATCGTGATTGTACCATCTCTATCAATCACGAGGACACCATGACTGACTTAGTTGAGTTAGACATGGTGGACTTTGATGTTATTCTAGGTATGGACTAAAATCATGCTTTTTATGACTCGGTTGGTTGTAAAACTGAAGTAGTTAAGTTCCACTTTCCTAATGATCCACTATAGAGTGGAGGAGTAGTTAAGTCGTGTCTAAGGGTCGATTTATTTTGTACCTTAAGGCCAAAAAATTAGTTTCCAGTGGGTGCATCTATCACTTATCCGAGTTAATGAGTCTAGTTTTGAAACTTGTCACGACTGGAATCTAGACCCCAGACGAATCGGCGTCGTTGACCTCTCAGAGGTCGTAAACAAGCCTACTTACGTCATACATACTTTACATAGGTTAATTTTAGCGGAAAATTTGAAACTTTTTGTTCTTTAAACATGCTTGCCAAAAATTCTTAAAATTTTATAATCGTTCATCATCAAACCATCTAACATTAAAGAGATAAACAACTGAAAGAAATAGTTCATAAGTCTTAATTGTATAATTGCCAAAATGGCCCAAATACAAAGTCTGAATAAAGAGCAGGAAAGAAACGCTAGTGGAACATGCTCCACTAGCTCAACTCTAAAACTACGCTAGAATATAAAACAGTAGTATCCTCAAAAGCATGAGGACGTACCAAACTCCGGATGAATGCTGACGTCCTAATAACTGCAACAATGATCCTGCAACTCTATCGACCACCTGTGCCTGCACCTAAAATAGTATAGATGTATAGGGTTAGTACACACTTGTACTAAGTACGGGTATATGCAAGCACACACCAAGGACATGCATGAGAAAGAATAGCTCTTTCCTAACGACATGATTTTTGGAAGTCAAGTCAGTAGACTTGCCAAATTGAGATTATGAAAGTTAGTGAACTCTCCAAATTGAGTTAGGAAGGTCATGCCATGAGAGTAACAAATATCGTATTGCACACAACATATATCATCTTCATATAGCACATATCATAGCACATAACACACAACACATAGCTTCATTCGTATCATTCATTCATATGCCATGAGACCTTGGAATCATGGACTTAACATTAAGACTTTCCAAAATGAGGGCTCAACATATGGGACCTCAACTAGGGAGTCTTCATTAGCAAACACAGAGTCTGCTTCATTCATTCATACGTACTTCATTGCATTTCATTCATAGGCCAGTGTGAACACCAACTATACCTAGGGTGTAGTTTAAGACTTTCATCGGGTTTGTTGTGCAATGATCAAGAATAACCTAATGTCATTACCTGAGTCTAGCTCACCTCTTGATTATCCTATCCTAACACCTTTGGTATCATTCATTTCTTTATGTGCTTCATTTGAGGCTGGCCTCATTCATTCATTGGGAACTTTAACTTTAACCGACATAGATCATGTGAGCATCATGAAATCTAGTGTCTCCCCCACACCGTAAAGAGGTGGAATCACCGGCCAAGGTGACCCAAAACATGCTAGCGTACATGGGAATTTAACCTCGCCAGATCCCTATATTAGCAGTATAGGTTCGAAGACCAGGAGATATAAGGAGACCCATACCCGGCAAGCCGGACAGTCTCATCTCATGAGAGTTATGTGAACCTCCGCCCTTTCCGAAAGAAGGCATCACCGCTCATAGCTAGTCTATCGGTGCTCACTATAAGGTTCCACTAAATTCAACTCATACGTCATGGAATCTGGCTTCTAGTATGAGGACATCATAGCTCAATAGATGATTTCTCATCTCATCATTAGTATTAAGCGTGTTAATCTCAATACTTTCATTAGAGTGTTCATAGAGACTAGTCTCTTCATTAACTTTACACTCTCATAGGTGAGTACGTTTTGGTAACAATTACTTAGGCTCATTTGAGATTGTTCTCATCTTTTACATTAGCCTCATATCATGTTGTCACCACATTCTTCATTATTAGCACCTTTGCTTTTCATAGTTACTCAACTCTTATCACGTGAAGGTTCATTTCATCATATACTAATGCATTAGGTCTTTTAGTGTATCTTACACTCATACTTAACCCTCCTAGGGTTCGTCATTTCATTACATACATCTTAGGTTCACTTACTTTTGAACGTATGTTAGATTTATGTGTCATATACATACAAGCCATGGGGCTTCATTCATAATTCGCTAAGTGATTCTTACTTTCCTAAGATTATGTAGTACAAGACTTATGTATCTTGTATATATGCAAAGATCTTAATTTTTGATCTAAGTAGATGGCATTATATTGGATATTTTACTCACGTATGACTTATGCGTCAATACGAAGTTTTGGGCAAGGGAACCCAAATCTTGAATCACTTGAATATCATTTATATGTTTTTCATTAATTTTATTTCTAATATTCATAACATTAGATTCTAAATTAAATCTCAATATTTATATTGAAGGGTTAATTTTCTATTTTAATTTCACTCTTAATTAACCAAAGGGTTGGGTGTTCGAGCCCCCACAACCTCTTTAATTTTAATTTTAATAAAATTCACTGCAATGGGGAGGTTGTGGGTTCGAACCCCCACAGCCCCCCTTCTTTTTGTTGAATTTCGCTGAGGAGGTTGTGAGGTGGTGGGTTCGAACCCCCCACAGCCCCTCTATCCTTATTATTTTTTTTTCTTTTTTCTTTCCTTCGCGCGCACTGGGAGGTCGTGGGTTCGAATCCCACGCCTCCCCTTTAATTTTTTTTTTCATTCCTTTTCGCGAGGGCAGGGGCTGGTCGCGAGTTCGAACCCCCAGCCCCCCTTTATTTTTCTTTTCTTTTCGCGAGGGCAGGGGCTGGTCGCGAGTTCGAACCCCCAACCCCCCTTTATTTTTCTTTTCTTTTTGCGAGGGCAGGGACTAAAGAGTGAGGTCATAGGTTCGAAACCTGGTGGCCTCACCTCTTTAAAAACGTGCAAAATTTCCAGATTTCTGGGTTCAACTTTAGCCTAAAATAATGAGGCATAGTTGCTGGAAATTTTCATCATTCCTCAACTCATTTTCATCAATGTTTTCACATGATTTTCAAGGTGCTTTCATAAGTCATTTAGAGACATTTTTGGCTAAAGATTATTACTCAATCAACCATATTTCATTAAAATGAACATCCCAATATACACATACATCACACATAAAATACACAAGAAGAATATGTCTCAAACGACCCCAAAACAGTGGCTAAAGCCATTGCCCACGAGCACACATACACACACCAACTTTTCGGTCACACTTTGAATATCATTTTTGTAATTTCACTCACATAAACATGTTCACATTTAATATAAATACGTCAATCATGCCTAAATCTAGCAGCACAACATACTCATCCTACGAATTCGTTTGGGAGCTAAGGACAAGGACATACAAAAGGGGAACAACCTTAGTTTCAAGAGTTTAAGAAACGTTCGAAGGAAAGTACTCTTGGAGAAAGAATTCCATGAGAGAAACCCATACCTTTGGACGTTATTCAAGAGTGAAGCTGTTGCCCGGAAACTCCTCCAAACCACGCCCAATTCACTTCAACGTACACCCTACTCGATGAACCTCTCTTAGCCTTGACGTTTTGATTACTTTATCTTTTACTTAAAAATTCTTGTGAGTTCTTCAAGTGTGAAGAACTCTTGATGAATTTTTTTCTTGGTTTTTGATGTGTTTTGCAGAACGTGAGAGAGAGATTGAGAACGTGAGAGAGAGTTGAGAAACGTGAGGGAGGGTGTTGTTTTAGGATTAGGAGACTAAATTTAAGACTTAGTCAAAAATAGGATTTCAATTAACTTAATAAAAATCTGATTTTCTTTTTTATTAAATCAGCTTAATAATTATTAATTAATTAAATTAATTTATCAACGCTAAATAAAAGTAATTTAAATCATTGCTTCCACCTAGGTTCGAACCCGGGTGGAGCAAGACTCTACTCCAAGAGTTAAATTTCGGCTCTCTCTCCCAAAATTGCCCCTCCGTCTTATTAAATAATTAATTAATTATATATTTAGGGTAATTACAATACTACCCTTATCCTGGTAAAATACCATTTTACCCCTAGACCTTCAAAACTTAAGATTTCTTCTTTTAAGTCCGGTAAAGACTCCTTCGATTAAATCTTAGTTTTCGAGAGCCTTACATAATTGGTCCCAACCTTTCCAAGCTCAACTAACTCCCCAAGTTAGTTGACTTTGTCGTAGTAAGGGTTCTAAGGTCTGGTTCTACGCGTATCAGTCCGTGTGAACTTTGGTTTAATCGCAAGTATTCTTGACACCCTAAGTCTTGATCCTATTCATTTTTAGGGTTGTTACATTATCCCCCCCTTAGGAACATTCGTCCCCGAATGACACTACCACTTCACATCGTAATGCCAGTCAGATCATAATAAAATCACTATACATAGTCAATCAATAGCAACAAAACACGGAGAGATAAGGAGCCATATGTTTAAGAGTAGGAAGTCTAACCTCAAGAGCTGAAAAGGTGAGGGCAGCGGGCTCTTATGTCGGCCTCAGCCTCCCACGTAGAACCCTCAACAAGATGATTTCTCCACAATACCTTCACTGTGGCAATCTCCTTGTTCCTCAGTCGCTTGACCTGTCTGTCTAAGATCTCAATAGATACCTCCTCATAAGACAAGTCTTCACCAACCCCCAAACCTTCAACAGGTAAGATTGATGCTGGATCACCTAGGCACTTCTTCAACATAGAGACATGAAAGACTGAATGAACAGAAGCTAGCTCCGCAGGCAATGCTAACTCATAGGCCACCTCACCCACATGCTGTAGGATCTCATATGGCCCCACATACCTCGGACTCAGCTTCCCTTTTCTACCAAATCTCATCACCCCTTTCATAGGTGATATTTTCAAGTAAACCTGGTTACCAACATCAAACTCTAAGGGCCGTTTTCTATTATCAGCATATGACTTCTGGCGACTGTAAGCAGTAGTCAACCTGTCCCTAATCACTCTGACCTTCTCTAAGGCCTCATGAATGATCTCTGGACCTAAAATGGATGACTCTCCTACCTCGAACCACCCAACTGGAGATCTACACCTCCTACCATACAGTGCCTCAAACGGTGCCATCCCAATGCTGGAGTGATAGCTATTATTATACGACAACTCTATCAAAGGCAGATGGTCATCCCAGTTACCTCTAAAGTCGATCACACACGCTCTCAACATATCCTCCAATGTCTGTATAGTGCGCTCTGCCTGCCCATCGGTCTGAGGGTGAAAGGTAGTGCTAAGCTTCACCTGCGTGCCCAAGCTCTTCTGGAAAGATCTCCAGAAATGAGAAGTAAACTGAGCTCCTCTGTCTGAAATAATAGACAAGGGAATCCCATGCCATCTCACAATCTCATCAATGTAGAGTCTCGCATAATCCTCGGCTCTGTAAGTAGACTTCACAGGAATAAAGTGGGCAGACTTAGTCAATCTGTCCACAATAACCCATATGGAGTCATGCTGCCTCCTAGTCCTCGGAAGGCCAACCACGAAGTCCATATTAATGGCCTCCCACTTCCAAGTCGGGACCTCAATAATCTGAGTCAAACCACCAGGCTTAAGATGCTCTGCCTTAACCTACTGACAATTAGGACACTTGGCCACATATTCTGCAATGTCCTTCTTCATGCCACGCCACTAATAAATCTTCTTAAGATCATGATACATCTTGGTGGAACCTGGATGTATGGAATATCTGGAACCATGGGCCTCTGCAACAATCTTGGTCCGCAAATCATCCACATCTGGCACACACAACCTGTCCTGATACCTAAGTATGCCATCACCTCCCAAAGCGAAAGACTCATTCATCTTCATCAGCACTGAGTCCTTCAGCTCCATCAACATAGGATCTAGATGCTGACCCTGCTTGACTTCAACTACCAAGGATGATTTAGAACTAGGATGAACTGAAACATCCCCACTAGTGGAGTCAACCAAACGCACACCCAGTCTGGCCACTCTGTGTACATCTTTTACCAGCTCCTTCTTCGCATCCTCAACGTGGGCTGTACTTCCCATGCTCATCCTGCTCAAAGCATCGGCTACAACATTAGCCTTACCTGGATGGTAGTGCACATTCATGTTAAGGGCCCGTGTGATAGATTTCAAGGGTAATTGGGATGATCACTTACCTATCATAGATTATCGACAATAGTTATCACTATTGAGTCCAAATGGCTCCCTGTGAGGCTCTTTAATGAGAGAAGATGTAGATATCCTATTGGATGGTTTGAGGTTGGTGAGGCTTGGTTGATAAAACTAGACTTTTCTCATCAAGCTATGAAGAAAGTGAAGCTCATTCAAGAAAAGCTAAAAACAATGCAAAGTCGTCAAAAATCCTAAATAGATGTTAGGAGGGGAGACATAGAGTTTAAGGTGGATGATTGGGTTTACTTGAATGTTTCACCCATGAAGGGTTTTATGAGATTTGGTAAGAAGGGGAAACTTAGTCCCTGATATATTGTTCCTTACATAATATCCAAGAGAATTGACAATGTATCTTATGAGTTAGAGTTACCGTCAAAGTTAGCAGTGGTCTATCCGGTATTTTATATGTCAATGTTGAAAAATTGTATGGGAGACCCTTCATTTATTATACCTAAATATAGAGTGTTGGTACTAAGGAAAACCTATTGAGGAGGTGCTGATGCTTCAATATGTTTATTCATTTATATTTCGTGATCAAAGACACTAACCTACAGTTTGAGTGTCTACGAATCGAAACTAGTAAAGTAACCCAACCAAAGGTTGGGGTCGTGTCCCTAGGAAGTTCTAGTGAAAGTAGTAGGTACTTAGAATTACGTTCTAAATAGTGATAGTTCAAGACATTTTTGACTATTAAAACAAAACAAGTTAAATTGGTGACACCAAAGTGTCAAATATCAACAGGAGGTTTTCTTACAAGTAGTAAAATAGAAAAAATTAAAGCGAAAACATATATGAGAGAGAATTCTTGGGGTGTGACCACAATATATGTTGACACAAACTAATGGGTGCATGCTTTTGGTAGTAAAATTCACAAGACAATGGTGACTAGTCTAAGGTTTAGGTGAAAGTAAATTCCCTCTGGGTAACTTACCCCATATTAAATGGGTTTCGCTCGGACACCCACTCGTCTAATAACCAGCCTACACCGTACCCACACCCTAACCTTTTGGTAGAAAGTTCTTGGATATAAGACTAGGTCTCACCCTCTCGGGCTGAACCTCATGTCGACCCACTCCTTAGGCCATCAATATAGGGGTCTTGGTTTAGTGACCTCCCTCTCGGGCAAGCCGAAAACACATGGATGGTTTTGTATTTGCAAATACAAACCCATTAAAGTAAACACAACTAAGTAAAATCACCATTAAAATGCATCTAATCCTATCATAAAGCAAGACCCAACAATAATATCAACACATATTTGCTGAATCACATCTTAAGAATGGGGATTTTAGCCACACATGAAGCAATAATCAAATATACTTAAAATGATAAAGGAATCAAATGGGTATAATATTAAACCTTAAAATGGCAAATTAAGGTAAATGGGAGACCCACTTCCAAGATTGGAAAGAGAACTTCTTTCTTCAAGCTTCCTCAAAACCCTCTCCAAAAGTGACAGAAAACTTAAGAACAAAGTTTCTAAAATAAAATATTAAGTGTCTAATGTTTCACTCTCTAATTCTCTCCAAAAACACTCCTCAAATAACAAAAGAGTTTATTACTCATAGCCTTCAGATTTAGTGCTGGTAGATCCATTCGGCGTCTTTAGTCGTGATTCGCCGATTGATTCGGTGAATCACCTTTTTTCTTGTTCTTCGCCGTTTGAGCCTTGTCTTTTTATCCATACATGTTGTAATATTGCGCATAATAACTCTGCTTCATGGAACTATTCGGCGGAGCGCCAAATGCTCCTTTTTGTCCCCTTTTGATCCACTTCCTTCAGGCCCCGCTTTCTATAACAGAAGACGGAACTTTGCTAAATGGTATATTGCCAAGTGTGCATGGCGATGCACACTTTGCATCTTCAGTTCTTTTCTTTTGTTTTGCTTCTGTTTTGCACCTACGTGTCCATGCTTCTACCAAATCCTCAAATACCTGAAACTTAGAGGTTTTTATCAGATATTGAGATAAAATACACAATTTAGGACACTATTTGCATTAAATACGACCCTATATGAGTCAAATTTGAGGACTCAACAACAACCCCAACTTAAACTTTTAACTGTCCTCAAGTAGAGCTTAACTTCACCAGTTCAAAATAGGATGTCTCAAATAGTCCTAGACAAGACTCAATCATGAATGTGCACAACAAGACTCAAACTACTCATGCATAGCTTAATTTTATACTCAAAGATTCAAGTTGTGACACACCATTCATTACCAAAGATTCATGAGCTCACAATACTTGCTACTAGTGCACGTTCAAGCTCAACAAAAGTATCTACATGCCTTCACACCAAAATGATTCCATTTTAACACATGTAGATTTATTAACTTAGGATCAGGAATATGATGCAATATTCACACTCACAAATAGGAACACAATGCATGTTTTTACCTATAGGTTTGCCCTTATTTTCTGATCGACCTTCAATACAGTTCACTCAAGATCAAAAAGGTCTTTCTAAGGCTTGTAACGGGGCTGAGTGTAAATGTATGGTCATTTGGGCTGGGTGACTTTTTCCTCATGAGATGTAATTTCCTTAAGATCTCCCCTATCTTTCTTCCTCAATTCTTGGTCAAGTGCTTCTAGGTCATCTTTTATTTTCCTTCATGGATTGCTTTGAAATCCGATTTCTTTTCATCCCTTGCTTTTATTTCATGACTTTTCTCTTGTTTTTCTTTTTTCCCCTCATTTTGTTCTTTTCTTGTGTAGAGTGTTTCCATTTCTATGCAATACCATGGACTTGCGAGACTTTTCTTGCACTTGTTGACCTCTTCTTGCCCTTCTCACCACACCCTAACTTAAGCTTTTGGCCTATGTTGGTTATTTACTTTTATCATATCTCAAAAAGGATTATAGGTAGTGGATGACGTAATGTTTAGGATTCATTAAGGTTTTCCTAAGGAAAAGATAAGGCTCAAAGGGTGTTCTAAAGAGTTTCACACACTCAAGAGTAGGGCAGAAAAGAGGTATATGTAAAAGTTTGTTCACACTCTGAAAATTGCCTAAGATCATGTCAAGAGGATACCTTTCTAAATCAATGAGACTAACGAGGAAAATTCTAGGTGTAAGGACCCTCAAAATGAATTAAGGTGCCTAGAGACTTACATGTGCCTAAAAAGGTTTAAAATAAGTTAAATAAGTGTTTTATAGTATGCATACTTGATTTTAAGTGATTTGGAGGTCAAACGTCCAAGAACATCAGAGATGTTCGAAAGTTAGCCCACGAAACGTGCTTGTGTGTTCTAGTGTGCCTTGGTATGTTTTATGTGTTGTTTGATGCTAAAATTTATAGGATAGGTACCTAACATGTATACAAGAGTGTTTGAGGTTGAAATGTCTAGGCAAAACTCCCCAAGGTCCAACCAAAGGGTCCTTGAAAAGGACCCAACCTTGGGCCAACAAGCTGCCCAAGGCAGCAACGTTTGTTCCTTGGTGAAATAGGTCCGCGTCGCGGACTTGGTCCTCCATAGGTCAAAAGGTTTGTCCGCGTCGCGTACACAATGCAGACTCAACTGCCCCGGAAGTTATTTTCAAAAATATCATGTGGGAACAGCTCTGCGTCGCGAACTTGTTCCCCGACAAAGATTTCAAAAATGAAAGTTTAGTTTGACATGTCTAAAAGTCCAAAGAAGTGTGGGGGTGTTCTGGTAATATTTTTAGACGGTTATAAACAGTTTTTAAGACTTATTAAACCCCTTTCTTAAGTCAAAACCCCAACACCAATAAGAAAATCAAAATTCCAAAAGCTCCCTTCTCTTCCAAATTCTCTCAAACCTCCATTGAAGGGAAAACTCAAGGTTCAATCTATGGGCTGGATTTCTATGGTTTCTTCTCCAATTCATCATGGGTCTTGAATAAAAAAGGTATGGTGATCCTTCATCCTTAGTTACATTCATCTAAGAGTCAATCAAGGAATTTCAAATGTGATTCAAAGACCAAAATTCCCAATTTTCAAACTAGCCATGGGTTCTTACTCAAATTGATTTCAAAAGCATTTTTATTATAAATTGATGATTATCTACTGTTTTAAAGATTAATTTTAACCCAATTCCATGAAAAACCCATGATCCTTCTAATTTCTCAAATTGGTCTATAATGTGGGTCTTGTGATCTTGACTCTATGTTGATTGAATTATGTTTCAATCGCCTATTACTATTTTTATTCATGCGAATTGAATATGAATTGTTGATGAGTGATCAATGATGATCAAGGTTTAGGGATTGGGTAAATTGATCTTTATTCCTCTACTTTCTATAGACTTGATGAAGTAGTGTACCTAATGTGATCTTGAAACCATGATGTTTGAAGTATGATTTTGTTTATGTAATGGTACCTTTAACTACTGTTTTATACATGTATTGATGTTGTATCATGGGAATTGATCATTCGCTCTACTTTTCTATAGAATTGCTGGATGCTTTGCCTTGTATGACATTGTGTGGTATGGTCCACTTATGGTGGCGGTGTTTACCTTATTGTAATTCTATATGTGATGTGATCATGGACTTGAAGGCAATTGTATCTTGAAAGTGTGGTTATGATGATCACATAGTGTGAAGAATCATGCCTAGTCTCCAATGGTAGTTCATGATCTAGGTTATATTGATTATGCTTTCTATATGTGAATGAAGATGTTAGGTTTAGGGGTCTATACGTTTGACATGGTTGAGGTCAATTGATGATTGGTTACTCTTGAGTAGCATGACCCCTACCTATGAACCTCTACATGAATGTGTGGTCTTAAGCATGATTAGGAGTCTTAGATTCAAGTAATGAAGATGTCTTGTCTCCTATGTTATAATGTTATTGTGTGTGGTCTATATCTCCTATTAATCTATATGTGAGTTGTCTATGGTTTAGGGGACTTGAATGTGTATTGTGACCTTTGTAAGGTGGCTGCCTCAATGTTAGGATTGTTGCCATTATGTGATCATGTTGTCCAATGTACACACACACCTCATGCATGCTTACAAGTAGTATAGGTTCATGGTGTATAATGAAGGGATAATTCTCATATGCACTAATGTCTACTACTATGCATGTAGAGTACATGTCCATGAAGTATGAATATATCTCTTAACTAGGATGACTTGATAGGTGTACTAGTATGGATAAGGGTATGGGACCTTGTCTATGCATTGCACACGTGTGCCTTGATAGGATAGTTCCTACGTTGATTATATATGTGCATGAATATGAATGAATTGTTAAGTGATGAACATGTCTTATATGCATGAAGGAAGTAAAGTATGAACATGTGTAGGTCAAAGGTACTTATGTGAAAGGTTTGCTCACATATAAGTACACATATGAAAACGTGTCCATTATACATGTATGATGATCTAGTAAATAGAGGGGATCTTGAAAGGTGTTCTCAAGAGTATCCTAAACTAGATGGTGCTTGAATATGCTATGTCCATGTGAAAGGTTTTATCTCATGAATTAGGTTGATGAAAGGACTCTCTCATCTATGACCTATGAGCTAAGAATATGAGGGGTTAACTCTCATAAGCCTATATCTTTTAAAGTAATGAATAATAAAGGCTTTTCAATAAAGGGAGCATAGCTTAGCACCGAGTGAACTTGAAGATGAGGGGTGTCCCTTCCCTATGTGTGCAGGCTTGTTCACCAAAATCCTCATGAGGTGGATAACTACAATGCCTCAATAGGCATAAAGAGGGTTTCCATATATGCCTCCAAGTTCCATAAACTATGCTTGTCTCATAGGATCTAGCAAGTGATATTACCTAATATGCTAGGACGATACTTTTGCAAGGTAGAGCACCTTCCCTTGGTGTAAGGCTCTGCAATACCAAATTCCATGTTTAGCACCCATGGTTTTATTGTCGGTTAAGGCTATAGTTTCCCTAAAGTAAAATGGATAATGGAAGTAAAGTAAGGACCCTAACTAGGATAAGCTAAGGGAAATTGCTTAGTGTAGGTGATGGTATGGGACTTTACCTATGCACTGCACAAGTAGCTCTTGAAGGGAATTCTAGGATGGTGTTATAATGAATATGATTATGTTTATTTCCTTATGCATGACATTGTAGTGTTGTCTACTTGTTGTGACGATATGCATGGTATGAGTCTATATGATTTGTTCTTACCTTATATGCATAGTATGGGTCTTATTGACTATATGATGAAGTCTTACTTGACATGTATGAAGTGTTTATACTTGTCTTATTGATGTGTGAATTATATGGTATGCTTGTGGTCTCTTTATGAGTTTACTAAGTATGTTTGAGGTTCTAGGACTTCACATATACATTGCACTAGTACGCTTAGATTGGGATTGGGATTATGAGTAAGGTCTTTAGATGTCTTATGAAGGGAAGTCCAAGTATGCATTGTTGGCTAATGTCTCTTATGATGTTATTGGTAGTGTTGACTTGTATGTTCTCTTGGAATAAGTATTATATGAAGTTCATGCATTAGGTTGAGTTATATGTGAAACTTATATTGTCATGATATGCTAAGCCTCTATGTATATGTATATATAAATGAATAATGAAGGTTGTATGCATGTTTACCTAGTGGCCTTAAGGTGATGTTTGAGTGTGGATAGTGTAATGGGATATTATCTATACATTGCACCAAGTATCACTAGAGGGTTACTTGGGGAGTTAAGGATTTAAGAATAAAGAGAGTTTACTGTAAAAGGGAAATAAGCTTACTGTAATGAGGTTACTGTAATGTGTTTCCAATTGTACCTTAAATGCAATGTATGGTTTTATGAAATGTTGTGACTATTGTATATGCCTAAATGAAGTATATGAATTGTATAATGCTTATTGTATCAAAGTTTTATGAAGTTTTCACAAAAAGGCATGGTGCATGATTTCAAAGTAAATGTCCCTTTTAAATGCATGTTTTTGCATGGTTGCCATACTAGTGCATTCTTATACTAACACCATTCTTCTTTACCTTTTTACACAAAGTGTAGGTTATGGACGCTTAAAGGATGTCTCTATGGTGGAGGGCTTGATATGTGTTTCCCAAGCTCAAAGAAAGGAATTCTTAAGATTCAAGGATGTCTTATGTTAAATTTATGTTAAAGTCATGTAATAGTTTAATTATGTATTATGTTATAAGGGCCGTGTCCCTAATGTACTCTAATGATGTTGAGTCTAAGATGACAAAGATACTTAGAGTATAACTATGTACTTCGGATATTTTATATATAATGTAAGTGATGTTTCTAGCATATGATGTGCTACGAAAGTTTTAAATTTTCCGCTAAATTTACCAATGCTAATGCAATGAATGATAACTATGGGCTTGTGTAAGACCTCCTAGAGGTCAAGTACGCCCTGTTACTTCTAGAGGGTTCTCCCCCGTCGTGACACTTTGTTCATTCATGCAAGGTTCAAGGTAAGCTCATCAGACAAAGCAGTGACACTTAAGTCAAACAAGACAACACACTTTCGCTAGTGTGCAATGGTCATTGCAAAAGAATCAATTTGATAATTGGCTAATCACAATGAGATGCAAAGAGTTCACATACTGCTTATGTAACTACATTCGTTCTCGTTGTAGCTGCACATTCATGTTTATTCGATTGAGAGCACTTTTCAAGTAATTGGTATTGATAGAAAATGAGACTCAAATTTGTACAAGAACAATCACTTTCAACACAATAGGTGGCAAAATTTTGAAAAGTGAATTTTTTTCGGAAGGGTAAAAATTATTATGTACTTAGGATCCAAAAGAGAGACATATAGTCAAACATTTGGGAAAGCAACTTTTAGAACTTAATTTTAATTGACAACCCAAACATGTATCACAACACATAAAATAGGCATTCAGAATCAACAAAACAAAGTTGGGTCTCACCCCATTAGTACAAGTTTTTGTCCTCAAATGCAAGTAATGACAATATCCAAGATTTTAATTAAGATAAACATAGAGAAGAGAAAGTGAAAGGGAGATCTTGTTCATGCCGCTTCTTAATCAGTCGGGGTATGAGCACCCGAAGTGTCTTCCAAAATAGGAAAATTGCTCCTGAAGTGTTGCTACTGATATTCACCACTATTTTTAGCTACCCTGGCCTCAACAACAATATTAGCTACAATTATCCTGTTTATTTAATGGACTGACTTGAAGGCATGTATGATATAAATAAACCCTCGTGCCCATGAGGGCACATTAGGGTCGACAGTAATTCGTATTTTGGCCCTGGCTTCCTTGGTGTAATTTCTCTGTCTGGATAGCTCTTCTCTCTTTACCTCGTCTCTAACTCGTTCTCTAATGTGCCTAGGTTGATCATTTATAACTGCGACCTTTGGTCTAGCCAAATCTATAAAAACTTCGATGACAAGTTAGGCAATAATTCAGAAAGAAGGATAGGGAGATTCTAACTATAGAGTCACTTCACCAAAAAAAATTGAAATGAGTTGATTCTACTAGGATCTTCTTTAGAGAGATACGCAGATAATGAAAGGGTTGTAGACAAAGGGAGAACAAGAAATCTCTTGGCGAACCGCCGAGTGCATTTTGTAATTCAATTCGACCGCCAGAAGTTACATATAAGTCAACACATAAGATATTCATCTAAAGGTGAAATATTGACATTAGGCGAAACGCCGAGCAGTTTCGCGAGCTGCTCTCAACTCGTCAAGCATTCCAACGTGCCTATTTTTAGACCATCTTTTCAAGTTTGCCCCCGCAATCCCTTGACAATGCAACTTAAACCTTTTCAGTATCAATTTTTGAAAAATATCCCTAGCATTTCTGCCATCCAACACATACAATTTAGCTCACAATACAATCGAATGGGATTTTACCAATTTTACACAAAATATTGAGTAATAATCGACAAGAAATTATATCCCATCACTTAGAGACTTAACCAAAATTTAGTACTATTAACCATTACCTCAATGAGTAATGGTTGAAAGCATTTCCTCAATGCGTCTTGCCTCATAATTTTTGAGGTTCTTTCGCTAATGAGGGGGAATATACTTATCCTTCCTCTTGCACTAGGCTTCAACCTTTGTCATCCTTTTTTCTACCTATTCCATCTGAGTTATCATTGTGGCAAGCATGAAGTCTTTTTCCATTTCTAAGTTAATCTTAGCCATGTCATCGAGCAGTCGTACTACTGTTACATATGGCTACCAAGCTAGAACTCCTTGAATAAGACTATTAGAAAACCTTTTGGTTCCGGGGCTGAGACCTTGGTAGAAGCAGTCGATGAGTATCATGTCGGGGAAATCATGATTCGAGAATTGAGCGATCAACCCTATAAATCTGGACCAAGATTGGTGAATCCTTTGAGCTTCCATTTGTTTGAAGGTTAGGATTTTATCTTTACGGATCATCACCTCCAGTGTAGGCCATTCCATCCTGTTACTAACATTGGTACTCATGCTTTCTGAGAGATTTTAAATAAGAAATAAAACAAAACTAAATGTTAAATTAGTTGTAACTACACTACAAAGAATTAAAAACTATAAGTAACTACATTTTCACGTGACACTACACCCCGACAACGGCGCCATTTTGATGCTTCAATATGTGTATCTTTTTATATTTTGTGACCAACAACACTACCCTACATTTTGAGTGTCTACAAATCGAAGCTAGTAAAGTAACCCAACCAAGGGTTGGGATCATGTCCCAAAAAAGTGGTAGTGAAAGTAGTAACTACTTAGAATTCTGTTCTAAATAGTGATAGTTCAAGACATTTTCGAATAATAAAACAAAATAAGTTAAATTGGTGACACCAAAGTTTCAAATATCTAGAAGAGGTTTTGTCACAAAAAGTAAAATAGCAATAGTAGAAGAGAAATGACGTATGAGAGAGTATTCTTGATGTGTGACCGCAATATATGTTGACACAAACTAATGAGTGCATGCTTTTGATAGTAAAATTCGCAAGACAATGGAGACTAGGCTAAGCTTTAGGTGAAAGTAAATTCCTTTCAAGCAACTTACCCATATCAAATGGTTCCTCTCGAACACCCACTCGTCTAAACAAACCAGCCTACGCCTTACCCACAACCTGAACTTTCGATAGAGGGTGCTTGGATGTGGTACTAGGGTTCACCCTCTCGGGCTGAACCTCACGTCGACCCATTCCTAAAGCCACAATCTAATGATCTTGGTTTCACGACTTCCCCCTCACGCAAGCCGAAAACACATGGGTGGTTTTGTATTTTCAACTACAAACACATTAAATTAAACCACAATCACTAGGTTAAATCACCATTAAAATTCATCTAATCCTATTATCAAGCAATACCCAAAAATAATATCAACACATATTTTCTAAATCACACACCAAGAATGGGGTTTTTAGCCACACATAAAGCAATAATCAAATATACTTAATATGATAATGGAATCAAATGGGTATAAGAGATTAAACCTTAAAAATGGTAAAGGAAGGTAAATGGAGAAGACCAACTTCCAATATTTGAAGAAGAACTACTTCCTTAAAGCTTCTTCAAAACCCAATCCAAAGTTGAGAGGAAACTTCACAAAAAAAGTTTGTAAAATAAAATATTAAGTGTCTAATATTTCACTCTCTAATTCTCTCCAATAACTCTCCTCAAATAATAAAAGAGATTAGTATTTATAGGCTTCAGATTTAGTGTTGGTGGATCCATTCGGCGTCTTTAGTCGTGATTCACCGATTGATTTGGCGAATCATTATTTTTCTGGTTCTTCGCTATTTGCGCCTTGACTTTTTATCCAAACATGTTGTAATGTTGGGTGGAATAATTCTGTTTCACAGAACTATTCGGTGAAGCGCTGACTACTCCTTTTCATCGCCTTTTGATCCACTTCCTTCAGGGTTCGCTTGCTGGAACTGATACGCTCAAATTATACCTCCCTAAAAAGTATAAGCGGCCATAATCAAGTAGAGAACCCAACTAGTAGGTTGGGTCGATCCCACGAGGAAAATGATTTAGACTTACCTTTAATTCACAATTATGTCTGTTTAGTTAATGTCTTTCCGAAAATAAGTAAATAAAGGGGGGGGGGGGATTTGTGAAACAAGTTCCTTAAACAATCTAAGTTAACAAGTAAACGAAAGTATGATGAGTTTTTATCAAGTGTGAGTATGAATAGTGTATATGTGTTCCCCACAGGTTCATAACATCATATTCCTAGCAATAGAATTCTTTACTAGTGGTTTGCATGCAAAGTGGAAAGTTAGGTATCTCTAAATCTGTGGTGTGGCATCTAGAGAATTCACCCCGCACCTTGGTCCGGCTATGTGTGTATAATTTACTAACTCTTACCTTTACCTCATATTAGACATCATAATTGATGTATGACATAGTTATTACTTCGCACCAATCGACACTAGCATATTAGATAGTATCACATTAAATGTATGTTGATAAATCTTTTCCTATTCCTACCTCCTTGGTCCAGCAAGTAGCAACAAGGAGAGTTCTAACGCGTGCACTTGTTTAAAAGACATCTAAGCGAAAGAATTATCAATACATGCAAGAGCACTATTTGAGAATTGCTTAATTTATAGTTATACTTTGTTAATTACCCATGGTTCCCACAACCCTAGTTGTGGATTTAGTTATCCATGCAAGCAAGATCACAATTCATAGTTTTGAATTAAGAAATCATGAACTTACTCAACAATAAGAAGACACCAGTAATTCAACTTAAAATTGCAAGAAAATTCTTCAAAACAAATTCGGAAATTAATTAATTGTCCAAGTTTGCAAAACCCAATCTCCAAAACACAAAATAGATTAATAACAATAGTAGCTAAACTCAAAAGCAAGGTTTTAATACCCTATATATAGAAAACATAGTCCTAAAAAAAGGAATTGAAATAAGGAAAGTTTTGTCCAGGTACGCGGCTTCAATCAACAACCTCAATGGCGAACAGTCGATCAATCGACGGCCCATCGACTGCCTCCATCAGTCATGACTTGCAACTATTTTGCTCCACCAGATAACACCCTTTCTGAATCAAATGATGGACGAGCAGTACGGTCCATAGATGCTCCTCCGTAACTCCATACTTAGAATCTTGAAAAAGTCTGGTACTAGAACCTTTTCAAAACAAATCAAAGATTCACCAGTACGGTTCGTCGATCAATCGACGGACCATCATTTGCTCTCGTGGTTCCATACTTGGTTATATTTCCCTGATCTTCTCCCATAGTCTGAATTGCACATCGATGGTTACCAACTATGGTCCGTCGATGGCCTTCGTAGGTCATCTTCTACAATTTTAAGCTGCTTTCTACACTTTCAAATGGGACATCTTTCCTGCAAAATAAAACACCAAACTTGTTAAAACTACTACAAAAAGGCTCTAGACACACACAACTCTTAAGTAAAATGCATTAAAAATACCGTAAAACCACGGTACATCAACACCTTCAACTTAAATTCATTGTTTGTCCTCAAGAGACGTACTATGACTCAAAACAACATTTGTACACAATGACTTTTCCATTTGTAGGTCAAGCAAACATGTGGCGCATAGCGCCGAAGAACTCTCAACATGTGGGTGGGTCTGCTTTCACGGAACCCGCAAGATCATCACTTGGGTCACCCTTAGTAGTTCCCACATCAACCTCTGTACCATCAGTAGTGCACCTCTGGTACAGAACTAGATGCTCCAACAGCCATCTCCAATGCTCTCCTATGACATATCTCCTTGTCTACTAAGGAGGCCCTCTTAGCCCGTTCCAGCTCTATCCTCTCTCTCTTTTTCGCACGGGCCTCATCAGTGGCCTCAGTGGTAAGGATGGAGCGGTTCCTCTTGGTACGCACACACTGCTTAGGCTGAGGCTCAGCATGGACTTTGAACAAGGCCCCTAGAACCGTATCCTATGCTAGATCATTGGGAGAACTCACTGGCTCAGTCCCCCTTATCTCTAAGATGGCATTGACGTCGGCTCACAGGCTGGTCAACTCAATCTGGATGGAAGTGAGGTCAGCGATAGGGGTTGGGTGCACTAGAACTTGTAGCTCAAAGGCATAGAGGCATTTGTGGACCACCTGAATCTACCGCTCGGCTTTCTTGGACACCCGCTTCTCTATTTGTTCCTCTACCTCGGTAATGGATTTATGCATCCAAAGGTGAATATGGTGAAGCACAGTATCCATTTGTGCCTCTAACCTCTGAACTCGAGCTAGAGGGACCAACGCTGCAGATGGTGGTGTAGATCGGGACGAACTTGGGGCCATGCTGGCTACATGGGTAGAAGAAGCTGGAGTAAGGTCAGCATGCTCTGGTGCAACAGGGTATATCCCTTGGGCTAGCTCCACAGTGTCCGTCAAGTTCTCGCTCAGTGGAGGCACTTCAATCCTGGGCCCTCTCCGAGGTGCTGCTACATTAGCCTAATCCTTGATGAGACCTATATCCGAAGTCCCCGCCCGGCTACAGAGTGTATCACAGTGCTAAATTGGCACTCCGGCGTCCCTACACAGCTGGAAGATAAGACATGGAAATGGGTAAGTGGTGGAGGTCTTGAAGGCGCTCTCGTGAACTATCGCTAAAATCAGCCCTGCAAAATTTATCTCCAGCCCAGCTACCAGTGTTGCTGCCATAACTGCCCTATCCCATGTAAGTACATTATCAGCACTTGTGGGCGATAACCGGTGATGGCCTACCAACCAGAACAACTAGGCCACAAAAGTGAGGGTAGCCTTCTTGATCAGCCCTCGGGGATCTATCACCTAGTCTGCCCTCTCACCATTAGTCTCCAGATATTGAGAAAATCATTTCTTCACCGCCTCATGCTTCTCCATATTTCTCTGAAACTCACCACTTTATACCAACTCCACCTGCAGTCGAACTCTGAAGTTTTTCGCATCCATTGTGACCTAGTGGTAAGATCGTATAGGAAACGGCGGATGGTAGACTCGGATATGTCAACCCGACATCCTAGGACTAATGTAGAGGTGAGAGGGTCCTGTTTGGCAGGTCTTGCCCGCCTATCTATGAAACATCGAAGAGTAGCCACATAGGAGGCATAGAACTTCTAGACGATCTCCTCAATACAAGTATCCAAATCCCGTGCCATCCACTCAAATTTGTGTAGATTGAAAAGTATGTGCACCTCCGGGACCGTGGGCAAACTCCCCGTAAGGACTCGACGCTCCACTGTAACAAGCCGTGTCATCACCCCCTTTTCATTCAACATCTTCATATCTCTATACACCTGGTATTGTCCCTCTATGTGCGTGGTCATTTGGTCGGGGTAAAGGGTGCAGACTCAGAACTAATAACCTCATCAGACAAGGCTTGGTGGTCTTGGCCCTCAAATCTAGTGGCTCTTTGAGAGGTGGAACCGGAAGTAGTGGATGCTTTTGACCCAGAAGATTGGGCCGACCCTGATGCAAAGGCAGACTCGGAGCCATATGTTGAGCCCTCTTCAGAACTGGAAGCAGCCCCGGATGGTGAACAGTCAGTGTGCGCTCCTCATCAGTGGGAGGCAGTGACTACACCAGGAGTCACGTTCTGGGGGGTTCCCCTAGTAACTTGTGATGTTATTGTTGGTGTTGTGGAACCTGGAGGGACATAGGCTGGATCCAGCTCGTTATTGGTGTGTTTATCGATCAGCCGACGAGACGGGGCAACCGACTTGGATTTGCCCCACCTGGAGTAGACAACATCCTTCTTGGGAGCCATTTGTACCTGTCAAGCAATTGTTAGTATCATAGTAGCCTTACGAAACAGTCGACCTGTAACGGAAAGAACAAAAACTTGAAAATCAAAAGTGCATGTTATTTTTGCAGAGTCAGATCGATGGATACTATCAATGGCTCGTCGATCAATCGACGGTCCGTCGATCACGTCCATAGTCTGACACTTAAAAGTATTTTTATTATTGGTTCATAACATGGTTTCTGAAGGGAACGACAGACAAGCAAAATTGCCCGTTGATGAATCTACGGACCGTAGTCCACTTCCTCGTCTGACACTTACATTTATTTTAGGAAAGGGGTGAAATCAGGTTCCTTTAATGGAATGATAGACGTGCAGTCGATGTGCCGTAGTGTACTTCTGTCGTTTGATACTTAAGAGTTTTGTGAAGGTATCAATCAAAGGACCCCATCGATGGCCCGTCAATCAATCAATGATTACAGGGTCTCGTACTATTGACCTGAGACAGAATTCAGGCCTTTTACAAGAACCAATTTTTTTGTGTCTTTGGTGACCCCGTTTTGTCACAACCAGGTTCTAAACATACTTATTAACACACTAATACTAGTTAGTCATTCCTAGGGTTCCAATTTCATACAATTATCAATCCAATTCAGTCAGAATAAGGAACCCTAGGTCGGAACTTTTAGACATATAGAGACACATACATTTAAGACAAATATGCTACACAACAACATTCTATCATTCTGAGGGATGTAACTACACAATGTTTAGCATGCAAATTCACCTAATGTAGTCCCAAGGTCAAGACCCACTCAGGAATTTCTATGTACAACTATGAATGAGAATTCAAAGTTATTGGAAATCGAAGTACATGTCGTAGTAGTGGTGTGGTTGTGTGCAATTGTGAACTTTCAAGTAGTAGCATACACGTTCGAACTCGATCATCGGCCGAAGAAAAATGAAAACAAAGAATTTGGAAGATAAGGAGAGTTTGGGAAGTAAGAATTCTGATGGGTGAGTTATTTGGGATTCGGAGAGGTTGAATTTGAGTGAAATAGGAAGGAAATGATGGAATGAAACAGTTATGGAAGGGAATTGTAAAAGAAAAGGAAAGAGGGAATGAATTTGAAAAGTTATGTCTTTTAATATTACTGGCAGGGTTGGGTTGGATCACTGACAAATTTGGACCTACGAAACCCCATTGACGGTCCGTCGATTGGGATCGTCGATCACTTCAGACATAGAAAAACTTGAAAACATACCTGGGATCTACAAGCACCATCGACGGTCCGTTGATGGATCAACAGTCCATTGATGGGGTCCGTAGACCTCTGCACCAGACCATTTTCTGCAGATTTTTTTCTTTTGCTTCCTGCACATGTAACACTCATTAGGTCATTCTTTTTATGTTTTTATGGACACTTTTGAGACACGGACCCTATACTAATCTCTAGCCAACACTAACACACAAGCAAAAATGAAATAATAAAAAAACTAAAAAAAACTATGACTCTTTCTACTAGGAGAACAAAACCTAACGTTGGCTAGAGGATACACCTTGGGTTGCCTCCCAAGAAGCGCTTGATTTAACGTCGCGGAATAATGCATACCCCTTGATTAATCATACTTCATCGAGATGATAGGCCTCTATCACTTCATTAACACTCTCCGCATGCCCAGATATATTTTTATCCTTTGTTGTGAACTTTGCGCCTTCCTTGTTCTCCAACTCAACCGCTCCGTATGGGAACACTTTAGTTATGAGGAATGGCCCTGTCCACTTGGACTTGAGTTTACCCTGAAACAAGTGCAGCCTCGAGTTGAATAGAAGTACCAAATTGCCAACTGCAAATTCTCGCTTCTTGATCCTTTGATCGTGATACTTATTCATCTTCTCTTTGTAGATAGCTGACCTTGCATAGGACTTTAGGCGAAACTCATCAAACACATTCAACCCATTTAGTCTTTGTTCTGCTGCTTCAGTCCAATCCAACTTCAGTCTCTTCATTGCCCACATCGCCTTGTGCTCTAGCTCAACTGGTAAGTGACAAACCTTCCCATATAAAATTTGGTATGGAGACATACATATGAGAGTCTTGTATGCAGTGCGGTAGGACCAAAGAGCATCATCAAGCCTCCTTGACCGATCCGTTCTATTAGCATTCATAGTTTTCCCCAGAATTTTCTTACACCTCAAATTGCCGACCAGTCAGTGGATGGTAAGGAGTATCCACATTATGGCAAACAACATATTTCTCCAATAGCCATTTGAAAAATTTATTACAAAAGTGAGAGCCACCATCACTAATAATATACCTAGGTGTACCAAATCTGGAGAAGATATTTTTTTTCAAGAATGTGGTGACACTCTTTCCTTCATTATTAGGTAGCGCAATTGCTTCCACTCATTTCGACACATAGTCATATTCCACAAGAATATACTTCAACCCATGAGAACTCACAAACGGGACCATAAATTCAATGCCCCATACATCAAATAGCTCGATCACCATAATAGGATTCAAGGGAAGTTCTTGCCTTTTCGAAATTCCTCCATCTCGTTGGCACCAATCACATGATTTGGCAAAATCGTGAGCCTCTTGGTGAATGGTTGGCCAATAATACCCACATTGTAGATCTTATGCGCAGTCCGGATACCACTATGGTCCCACCCACAGGCGAGGAGTGACATGCCTCTAAAACACTCAACATGTCAACCTCAGGTAAACAACGTCGAATAATCCCATCGGTACACCTCCAATAAAAATAAGGCTCATTTCAAAAGAAAATTTTCACATAATGCATGAATTATTTCTTTGGTTAAAGTTTACTCTGATGGACCACATCTATTGCAAGATAGTTCGCAAAGTCTGCGAACCATGGGATCAAATCTTGAGAAGCGGCCAATACATTTTCATCTGAGAATGCATCATCAATTTCAGTCTTTTTTCCTAATACACGAATAGCTTCATCCACCAATCTAGACAAGTGATCAGAAACTTGATTCTCAGTCCCCTTTCTGTCTTTCACCTAAAAATCAAACCCTTGCAGCAACAATACCTATCTGATCAACCTTAGCTTAGCATCCTATTTCGCCATCAAGTACCTCAAAGCAGAATGGTCGGTATGCACTATGACCTTCGTGCCAAGCAAATATGAGCTAAATTTCTCGAATGCCAATACCACCGTAAGAAGTTCCTTTTCAGTTACCGTGTAGTTCTTTAGATCTTCGTTCGGGGCTTTACTTGCATAGTAAATTGCATAATGGATTTTATCCCTTCTTTGTCCCAATACCACACTAAGTGCAACCCCACTCGCATCTCACATCACCTCAAATGGCTCACTCCAATATGGTGAAATAATAATTGGCACAAATACCAAATTCTCTTTCAACTCTCCAAATGCCTTCAAGTAGGATTTATCAAAATAGAAATGACATTCCTTCTCGAGCTGTTTGCACAAAGGATGTGTAATTTTCAAAAAATCTTTAATAAACATCCTATAAAAACCTACATGCCCAAGAAAATTCTCACACCCTTGATAGAGATGGGTGGAGGAAGCTTCTCTATTACTTCTACCTTTGCTCGATCAACCTCTATCCCCTTCTCAGAGATGCGATGGCCCAACACAGTGTCTTCTTTCACCATAAAGTGACATTTTTCCCAATTTAGCACCACATTACAATCCTCACACCTCTTGAGCACCTAAGCCAAATTACTCAAACATCGATCAAAGGAGTCTCCTACTATAGAAAAGTCATACATGAACACCTCAATCGTGTCCTCCACCATATCAGAGAATATCGACATCATACAATGCAAGAAGGTCACCGGTGCAGTACATAACCCAAACAGCATCCTTTTGAATGCAAAAGTCCCATAGGGGCAATTGAAGGTGGTCTTTTCTTGATCTTCTAGAGCGATAAAGATCTGATTATAGAACGAATAGCCATCGGGAAAGCAACACCAACCTTTGCATGCAAGTCTGTCTAGCATATGATCCATAAAGGGAATGAGGAAATGGTCCTTTCCTGTCCACACATTCAACTTCTGGTAGTCCATGTAAACTCTCCATCAGGTAAATGTCCGTATTGAAACAAGATCGTTGCTCTCATTAGGTATGCACTGAACAGGACACACCCTACTCTTGTCCGCAATAGGAGAAATGACTCCAGCATCCAACCACTTGATGATATTCTTTTTCACTACCTCTTGCATAGGTGGATTCAACCTTCTTTGGTGCTCAATACTCGGTTTGTGATAGAGCATGAGTTGGATTTTGTGGGAACGAATACCTGGAGAGATCCTAATAATATCCGCATTAGTACAACTAATGGATCACTTAAACCTCTTCAATACTGCCACTAAGCACTCTTCTTGTTGTCTGCAATTATCATTGGTAAAGTGTCATCTCTACCCAAGAACACATCAGATGAGGTGGTTAAGCCTTAAGCTTTAATTTTGGGGCTTCCTCAATAGATGGTTTCGTGGGTGTATTATCACGATGCTTCATATCCAACTCTAAGTTCATCGGCTTTGACTGATATTCATTTCGTTCGAGTGCAGCCACCAAAGAACCATACTCTTCAATACCATTACTGTCAAAATTCATGATAACTGCCGCTCGTGCCTCGACACCTAGTCGCTTTTCAATTTGCACTTCACATACACTCTCAACCCTATAGGATATAATAGATACCGTTTTGAGCTCACTACTCTGTTTCATGGACCCACATATATTAAAAGTTGCTTCTTCATTGTTCAACCTAAATTTCATCTGCCCTTTTTCCATGTTGACTAATGCACGCCAGTGGCAAGGAATGGTCTTCCAAAAATAATGGTTACCTCGAAGTCAACCTCACAATCAAGAATCAAAAAATTGCCTGGATATATGAATGACTCTACTTTTACAAGCACATCGTGGAGTATACAAATGGGCCTCTTCTCAGTTTGATCGGCAATCATTAACTGCATCGTAGTAGACTTTGGGTCACCCAATCCTAACTTCTTATAAATGGAAAGATGCATGAGATTTATGCTCGCACCAATATGACATAGTGCCTTAGCAAAGTGTAGCAAACCTATCGTACATGGAATAGTGAAGGCACCCGGATCTTCTTTCTTCTACACAAGAGACCTTGTAGCAATAGCACTACAATGTTGCATTTTGTCATCATCTTCAAAACTCACCGATCTCTTCTTTGTCACTATGTCTTTCATAAACTTAGCATAATCGGAAATTTGTTCCTAGGCTTCTATCAATGGACATTGATGGAAAGTTGTTTCAACATAGTGATAAATTGCCGGTATTTACCATCTTCAGTCTTCTTCACTAATCTCTATTGAAATGGTGGCGGAGGTCTAGGAATGGGGACCACTTTCTGAGATATCTCTTCTTCTCTAGCCATTTTATCCACCAACTCTCCACTAGCTTCTACCACATCTTCGTCCTTTCTCATTATCACCTTTTACTACAGACGACATAGGTGGACCAATGGTCTGCTTACCCCTTTGAGTAGTGACTGCCATGCAATGCCCGTCATTTTTAGGATTCTGGATAGTGTTGCTTGGAAGAGTGCCAGGTTGGCATGGGTTCACAGTAGTAGACAACTGATCCATCTGTAGCTCAAGATGATTTATCGAAACCGCATGTGCATCAACCTTTTGTGCAATGTTAGCTAGGTAACCTCTCATTTCGTTGACATTTTCATCACTCGCAACAAACCTCCTCCTCATCTTCTCTAGCATATCCTCAACTCACGCCATACTACCTTTACCATCCCTAGGAGTAACTTCCCGATTTTAAGGGGAAACATATGGCCCACTTTGATGATTCCTGTTACCATAGTTATTCCGATTGAAGTTTTTGTCATAGTTTTAGTTCCCATCTCGGACATATTGACCTTTCAATTGTAGTTTCCATAGTTTCGACCTTGGTTTCCTTGACCTTGGCGGCAATTCTCTTGATTGGAGACTTGGGAGTTTGGTCGGAACCCCCCGTCTGATCATTCACCGCATAGGCATCCTCATCATAATAGTACTCATTTACCGGTGGTGGTGGTTTATTCAAATAGTTCACCATATTTACCTTCTCTGCACCTCCGCTCACATGTTTCAAGGCCAACTATAGCTCAGTTCTCATCTGCGCCATCTTTTCACGAATCTCATCTGCACCTAGGTTGTTAATAGCTTGTACTACGAAGGTGTTTCGCCCAGTGTTTGACTTTCTAGTGCTCCAAGCTTTATTAATGTGAGATATCTTCTCTAGTTTCTCTGTAATCTATCTATCTATCTATCTATATATATATATATTTATAGTATATATATATGTGTGTGCGCGCGCGTGCGCATTCACCATAGGAGCCACCCGCAATAGTATCAAGCACTGCTTTGTTGTTATCATGTTGACCTTTGTAGAAGTACTATTTTAGTAACTCATCATCAATCCGGTGGTTTGGGATGCCTCTCACAAACACAATAAATCTGTCCCACGAACTACTCACTAACTCTCCACGTAGTGCCATAAAGTTGTGCACCTTATCCTTGTGGTTGATCTTCTTTGACACTGGATAGTATCTCGCTAAGAACATATCTCGCATTTGATCCCAAGAATATATGGAGTTTTAGGGTAGTTCAGTGAACCATATGGAGGAATCTCCGGTCAGTGATAAACGAAACACTCACAAGTCGATTTCCCTCATGTCCAATCCTGGTCTACACTCACAACATTTGCACACAGACATCAGTTTAGCGATATGGGCATGTGGATCTTCAAATGACAGTCCTAAAAACAAGCCCCTCGTGGTGAGCAACTACATCAATCTTATATTCACCACGAATGTGTGCTTAGGTAGAAGAGGTGGTAGGACAAGAGGTTCATCGGAGTCTACTATGTTCACGTTGACCCTATAGTAATATGTAAGTCGTGGGGATGCAAAAGGTTCTGCCCTCAAGACATCACCAAGTGGATTCTCACTGAGTGCCTGGTTGTATGCCTCAACTAGTACTGGAGGTTGCCGGCCAGCTCCATCACCTAGATCACCCTATTAGGGTTAACTAGAATCCTTGATTTTTCCACCCTTCTTACAGTTTGATTTAGTTCAGGGTGTAATGGAATAATTGGTTCACCTCGGCTTTGTGTACTTGACATACACTAGAGCTAGACCTAGGAGAAACAAAAATAAAAATAAAAAGTAAAATCAGGAAATAGTTGACTAAATTTCAATAATGTAATAAAAGTTAATCTAAAAGCCAGA
Organism: Solanum sitiens; assembly: GCA_016801875.1. Taxonomy (NCBI): domain Eukaryota; kingdom Viridiplantae; phylum Streptophyta; class Magnoliopsida; order Solanales; family Solanaceae; genus Solanum; species Solanum sitiens. Next base: position 402,917 of record JABWTJ010000323.1, read on the forward strand.
TTCCTTGGCAGCGGCGCCAAAATTTGATACACTCAAATAATACCTCCCTAAAGAAGTATAAGCGGTCGAAAATCAAGTAGAGAACCAAACTAGTAGGTTGGGGTCGATCCCATGAGGAAAATGGTTTAGACGTAGCTTTAATTCACAATTATGTCTGTTTAGTCAATGTCATTCCGAAAACAAGGAAAAAGTTTTTTTTTGTTTTTTTGAAACAAGTTCCCTAAAAAAATCTAACTTAACAAGTAAACGAAAGTAGATGTTGAGTTTTTATCAAGTTGTGAGAATAACTAAGGTATATGTGTTCCCCATAGGTTCATAACGCTGTATTCCTAGCAATAACAATTCTTTCCTAGTGTTTTGCTTGCAAAGTGGTCAGTTAGGTATCTCTAAATCCATGGTCCGGCATCTAAAGAAAATCACCCTGCACCTTGGTCCGGCAACGTGTGTATAATTTACTAACCCTTACCTTTACCTCATATTAGAAATCATAATCGATATATGGCTTATGTATTATTTTGCACCAATCGACACTAGCCTATTAGATAGTATCACACTAAATCTGTGTGGATAATTCTTTTTCTATTCCTACCTTCTTGGTCCGGCAAGTAGCAACAAGGCGAGTTCTAACGCGTGCACTCTTAAAAAGACTTTAAAGCAAAAGAATTATCAATACATACAAGAACACTATTCGAGAATTTCTTAATTGCTAGTTATACTTTGTTAATTACCCATGGTTCCTACAACCCTAGTTGTGGATTTAGTTACCCATGCAAGTTAAAAATTTGTAATGAAGAAATCATGAACTTACTCAACAATAAGAAAACACCCAGAAATTCAACTTGAAATTGCAAGAAAATTCTTCAAAACAAATCCAAAAAATGATTAATTGGCCAAGTTTGCAAAACCCAATCTCAAAAACACAAAATAGAACAATAACAATAGTAGCTAACCTCAAAAATGAGGTTTTAATACTCTATATATAGAAACATAGTCCTAAAGAAAAATGAATTGAAATAAGGAAAGTTTTGTCCAGGTACGCGGCCTCAATCGACGATCTCACTCAGAGACCGTCGATCAATCGACTACCTCTGTCAGTCAAGACTTGAAAATATTTTGCTCCACTGTATAGCACCCTTTCTGAATCAAACGACAGACCATAAGTACGTTCCTTCGATCCATCTATGGTCCGTCGATGCTCCTCCGTAGCTCCATATTTAGAATTCTAAAAATGTCATGTACTCCTTCTTTGAACCAATCGACGGTTTACCATTAAGGTCCGTCGATTAATTGACGGACCATCGTTTGCTCTCGTGGTTCCACACTTGGTAAGATTTCCCTGATCTTCTCCCATAGTCTGAACTCCACATCGAAGGTCACCAATTATGGTTCATCGATCTGACTATAGACCGTCGATGGCCTTCGTAGGTCATCTTTTTCAATTTTCAGCTGCTTTCGCTTTTAACCTAGACATCTTTCCTGCCAAAAAAAACACAAAACTTGTTAAAACTACTTAAAAAAGGCTCTAGATACACACAACTCTTAAGTAAAATGCATTCAAAATAGAGTGAAACCACGGTATATCAGTAACAGAAGGCGGAACTCTGCTTAACGGTGTATCGCAAAGTGTGCATGGCGATGCACACTTTGCATCTTTAACTCATTTTTTCCATTTTGCGCCTAAGTGTCCTTGCTCCTACCAAATCCTCAAATATCTAAATGTAACATTCCAGAAAATTTCATGTCTAGTGAAAAGCCCAATAGATCTTTAAGAATGTGTATTGGGGGTACATAGGCATCCCAATGCCCAATATTGAGAAATATTGGGCATAGTATAGAAAATTGGCTAAGGGGTATTAGCCAATTTCTATATAATACCCAAATAAGAAAAATATTGGGCATATTAGAAAATATTGGCTTAAAGGGTGTTAGCCAATTTTCTAACATTAATGAGCTTGTCCAAGAAATGTACATGCAATGAAGACCCTAGGCTAAAATGTTTTTTCCTTTAACTCACAAATTGGGTATGAGGTATCCAAGTGTCAATCTAGATACCATAGCACATGACCATTTAAAATGATCATGTAAATTAAGCAGTGCCCATGGACATAGTGAGGATCCTTGGGAAAATAAGTAAACATTCCCAAATGAACCATAAATAATAGTTAGTTAGGAAAGTACAACCAACACATGTGCAAGACATGTGAAGAAGCTGCCAAAGGAGGTGACCACCCTAACCGAATTCGGTTAGGGTAGTTAGGGGGAAAAACGTGTACAAGGGACCCCTCCATGTGGGTCATAACTTCCTAACTAATTCTAGACTCTAACCTACTGCCCTAAATAGCTAACTAACCTAGGACCAAACGAAATAAACTAATTATTGCACCCGACAACCTAGGACCAAAACCGGTTTGACACTAACCTAGTACTAGTTAAAGAGACAACCTAGTACCTAACCTAGGATGGTCCAAAAGGTTAGTTATGGTCCTAAAAACTTATGGGTACTTTAGTAATTACCCTAGGTTACCTAATTAATTAATTTAGCAACTTAATTAATTAATTTAAAAGGGCTAAAACCGAAACTACAAAGGAAAATTTCAGATTTCGGTTAAGACAGGAAATGGACAACCTAGTACATAACCTAGGATGGTCCAAAGAGTTAGTTAAGGTACTAAAAACCTAGGGATACTTTAGTAATTACCCTAGGCTACTTAATTAACTAATTTAGCAACTTAATTAATTAATTTAAAGGGGCAAAACCTAAATCACAAAGCAATTTCCAGATTTCGGTTAAAACAAGAAAAATACAACCTAGTACCTAACCTAGGATGGTTCAAAGGATTGGTTATGGTCCAAAGACTTAAGGGTACTTTAGTAATTACCTTAGGCCACCTAATTAATTAGATTACCAATTTAATTAATTAGTTTAAGTGATCAAAACGAAATTCTTACACTAACCTAGTACAACTCAAGAAACATCCTAGTACTTAACCTAGGATAGTCCAAAAGGGTTAATTTTGATTTCAATGACTTAGGAGTACTTTAGTACTTACCCTAGGTCCCTAAATTAATTAAATTAAGGATTTAATTAATTAATATAAAGACAAAATGTTTACCAAAACCATAGTCAATACCAATTTCCAGATTTGACTAGGTGTTATGTTCTCCTATGTTTAGTCAACTTCGGAGGGGCGTTTTGGTAATAGGTTAATTAGTTTATTAAATTAACTTATTAAACCTAAGTTTTATAATTCAAGATCAGTTCTTAAACATAAAAATGACGTTCAAACTCATTGAAAAGGCGACACAAAAACAGCAAGCAACGAAAGAAAGAAACAGAAAATTTATCGATTTCTCTAGGGCAATTTCAAGGTTTCTTCAAGTTCTTGTTCAAGATGGTCTTCGTAGATTAAGTTCTACTGAAGGTATGGGTTTCTCTCCTGAAATTCTTTCTCCAAGAGTAGTTTCCTTTGAACGATTCACAAGATCTTGAAAACTAGGGTTGTTCCCGTCGTTCTCGTCGAACTTCCCTTCCCTAGTATCCTTTTCGATTTCAATGTTGAATAGGTTAGAGATCATGTTGTTGGTATGTGGTGTTGGCTGTTCTTAACATGTATTGTTGGTTAATGATGAGTATCGAATGAACTTATGAACTTGTAATTGCGTAAAGTTAATCTTATCATGATAATTAAGGATCGATAATATGCTAAGATAAGTTCGTGATGTGTTAAGTGAATTATGTGCCTTTGGCTGAATGTTGACTTGCTGTTGTTGTGATGTTATGAAGATGCTAAGCCATAAAATGTTAATATGATGCTGTCCAATATGTTCTTAAAACGTGACACTAAAAGCCATAAACTAAGAATCTGCTCAAAGACATATATGAAATCATATCTTGAATAAATTGGCTATTTGGTTCCAATAAAGTTGGCTAACTCTACTTGGTCAAAATGAATATATGCTAATGGCTAGGAACTTATGTAAATGATTAAAATATTGGCTAATGGTTCATACATATGGCAATTTAAATATGAACATACACAAAAATTGGCTTATGCCAAAAAGATTGAATTGGTTAGTCTAACATACCCTATCCACACGAATTGTGAACGTAAAAACATTGAATTGTTCTTGTAAGTTAATCAAATGTTAAAAGTTCAAGTGTAGTGAAAGTTTGACTTATGCCAATAAATTGGCCTACAATATTATCTCCAAAAATATGTAATTGAATTGGCTAATGATTCCATGAAATTATATTTGAATGAATGTTTGGCTTGTGCCAATAAATTGACTATGAAGTTATATCCAAATTATCTAGGCCAATACTAATCATATGCCAATCTTGTGTAGCCAAAACAATGAAATTACAACTCAAGTACTTCTAAAGTAATTCAATGAATCCATAACCAAGGGAATTCCATTCATTGGGACAACTCCCAACATGCTATACGAGAATGAACTATGAACATATGTAACTCATTGAAAGAAGTGCTCATCGTCCATAAATGATGAAATGAAGCTACTACACTAAAGTAAAGAAGTAACGCGAGATATAACATAATTAAAGGGGTCTAAATTAAGTAAGTGACCAGAATGGGGTGTTAAAGGAAGTGAGACAAGTCTTACTTACACCAAAGATAATTTGTTAAAAGAATACTCACGAATGAAGGTGTTAGAATGTGTGAGACTAGTCTCATTAACACCTAAGGATGATATGTAAGGACAATTCACATTCATCAATGTAAAGTAAGGATGATATGTAAGGACAATTCACATTCATCAATTTAAAGTAAGGATGATATGTAAGGATAATTCACATTTCATCAATGTAAAGTAAGGATGACAAGTCATCAAAAGAGTAAATAAGTCTCAATCACACTCTATATGTAAGTGTAAGGACAATTCACACTTAATACTAATGATGAGATGACAAATCATCTAATGAGGTATGATGTCCTCATGCTAGAAGCCAGCTTCCAAGATGTATGAGTTGAATGTAATAGAACTTTATACTGAGCACCGATAGGCTAGCTATGAGCGGTGATGCCTTCTTTCGGGAAGGGCAGAGGTTCACGTAACTCTCATGAGATGAGACTGTCCGTCATGCCGGGTATGGGTCTCCTTATATCTCCTAGTCTTTGAACCTATACTGCCAATATAGGGATCTAGCAGGGTTCAATTTCCCTATATACGCTAGCATGTTTTGGTTTCACCTTGGCCAGTGACTCCACCTCTTTTCGGTGTGGGGAAGATACTGAATTTCATGATGCTCACATGATCTATGTCGGTTAAGGTTGGAGTTCCTCAAAGTATGAAAGATAATGAAATGAACGATACCGAAGGTGTTTGTGCAAGACAATCAGGAGGTGAAATCAGATTCAAGTAATGACATTAGGTCATTCTTGGTCATTGCACTTCATGATCCCGATGAGAGTCTTAAACTTCATCCTAGGTATAGCTTGTGTTTACATCAGCCTACGAATGAATGAAATGAATAATGTGAAGTACGAATGAACGAATGAAGCAGACTCTGTGTTTGCTAAAGAAGGCCCTCGGGTTGAGGTCCCATATGTTGGGTCCTCACTTGAGATGTCTTAATGCTATATCAACGATTCCAAGGTCTCGTGTATATGAAATGTATATTATATAAAACATGAAAGTAATGAAATCAATGGCATAATCAATAGAGAATGACTTATGAAATGTAATGAATACTTGATGTAATGAATAACTTATTGTAAGGATAGTCAAATCGTGTCCAATAAATTTTACAATAGGTAAAGGGCATAACTAATAATGAATCCTTATGTTATGAAAATGATAAAGGCAAATAAATTGGCTTATAATGATTTTATATAATTGGCAAAAGATATTAGCCAAATAAGATTGACTTATAATGACTTCTTACATTAGCCCAATAATACAATAATAGGAATAGTCACTAAAGATTGGTTTATAAAGAATTCATGCCCAAAGTAAGCAAGATCATAAGCTTTAATGATATTCCCCAAGAACTATGCACATTATGCAATCAACTAAAGAATGAGTATAGTCAATAAGTATTGACTTATAAATATATTCATGCCCCAAATTGTAGTTAAGTCATTTCCTTAATCTCTTGAATTACTTACTTGATTCATTGTGGGTATGGGACTACAATGAATCATTGCACTTGTAAGTAAAACATAGTACCAAAGGAGTTATTGAACTACACAATAAGAAGAAGAAAAAGACTGAAAAATAATCTAAGTGTACAAAGAGGAGCTCTCGGGTTTGGAGGATCAAAAATTTAAATCTTCGCTCGTGTGGTTCTAAAATTATTTTGATGATACTAATGTCTTGTAATCATATAGAAATGAGTTGTGTGCTTTGAATGCATTAAAATACATCATATTCATACCACAATTCACAACTAACGAATTAGGAAAGTCTAATGACTAGACTTTCCAGAAATGACATGTTGCTTAGGAAGAGCTTTCATTGATCATGCATAGCTTTATGTGTATGTGTGCATACACCCATACTTAGTACAAGTGGTGTACTAACCTCCTACTATTTACTATTTTTATAGGTGCAGGTAAGAGGACAGGTTGACGACACTTGCAGCGGTTTGGACTTTAGCGTTTCTCCAAACCATTTGGTAGGTCCTCATGATTTCGAGGATACTACAGATTTAGTCTAGCCTTAGTATTTGACATAGTTAGTTGATGTTGTCCCTAGCGTTTGTTTCGTACTTTCATTTGGAAGCTTTGTAATAAGGCCGTGTTTGGCAAACTATTTATGATATATTCATCTTCAGTTTTGAATTGATTCTTTATAATAGATGGTTGTTCTATTGATGTTGAGCTTAGTATATAATGTTTAATACATAATGACTATATGAAGTCTAAGTAAACTTCATACATTTAAAAAGTTTTAAATTTTCCACAAATTTAACGAGATGAATGTGATGAATGCAAGATGAGGCTTGTCTGCGACCTCTGAGAGGTCAACGACGCCGGTGGCGATTCGGATTCAAGAATCCGGGTCATTAAAAACTTGGTATCAGAGTATGAGGTTAAATTACCTAGGATCTAAAGCTCAACACAACCACGTTACCTAGTTTCTATCTTATGGTTGTGAAGCGCGCCACAATCATGACTTAGAGACTACGCGATGATAGGAAATTCTCGAGCTTTGACACTTTGTGTCATTCTAAGTATCTAACTTCCTTTTTGTGTGAACGCGTAGAAGAATACACACAAGAATTAGGATGACCAAGTGGTCTAAGGCGCCAGACTCAAGATCTGGCCTTCCCAAGAAGGGCAATGGTAGAAATTCCCAGTGTGACTGAAGGATGTGTAGTAAGGATGACCGTTCACATGGAGATAAATACATGGTAGAGTCTAAATGCATGCTGCTGGCATTAATGAAGAGGAGAAGGCTGAATTGGCTGCATACGAGCCCAGGGATGTAGCTCAGGTATGGATTGGCTCCATAAAGTATTATGCTACTATAGACTGTCGAAACAGGATAGTGAGAATCCAGTTCCCAAATGAGTTAGAGCTGGAATGGGAAGGGCGTGGTTCAAATCCAGTAGGCCAAATCGTTTCACATTTAAAAGCCAATAAGATGATAGCTAAGGGGTATTTATACCACCTAGTTAGAGTCAATGACTTAGAGCAAGAAGTCCCTTCCATAGACTCTGTGTTAATAGTGAATGAGTTTCAAGATGTCTTTCCGGAGGATTTACCAGGAATCGCTCCTGAACGTGAGATTGATTTTGGTGTTGACTTAGGTACCAACACCAAGCCAATTTCTATTCCCCCATATAGGATGGCACCAGCCAAACTCAAAGAGTTGAAGTTGCAGTTAAAAGATCTACTTTATAAGGGCTTCATCCAGCCGAGCATATCCCCATGGGGTGCTCCAGTGTTGTTCGTAAAGGAAAAGGATGGAACCCTTAGAGTGTGTATGGATTATCGGCAACTCAATAAAGTCACTATAAAGAACAAGTATCCTCTTCCCTGAATCGATGATCTCTTTGATCAAGTCTATCTGAAGATATAACCCATGAAAGGGGTGATGAGGTTTGGTAAGAAAGGGAAGTTGAGTCCGAGGTACATAGGTCCTTATGAGATCTTACAGAGGGTAGGAAATGTTGCCTATGAACTGAGGTTACCACAATACTTGGATTCTGTTCATCCAGTGTTCCACGTGTCAATGCTTAAGAAGTGTTTAGGAGATCCAGAATCCATCCTGATTGTTGAGGGGTTAGGAGTTGATGAGAACCTTTCTTACGAAGAAGTTCCAGTTGGGATTTTAGATCGTCAAGTGAAGCGGCAAAGGAACAAGGAGGTTGCCACCGTGAAGGTACTATGGCGAAACCACCTTGTTGAGGGAGCAACGTGGGAGGCCGAGGCCGAGGCCGATATGAGATCATGTTACCCTCACTTGCTCATTTCTTGAGGTTAGATATACTCTTCCTAGATGTGATTTTGTTTAAGGAACTCTGAGATTTTAGTACATTAGTCGATTTGGTATTTTAAGTCCATAATCGTGCGTTTTATACTTGCATTAAATGAGTTAAAATAAGTTCATGCGTGCATTATGTTGCTGTTTTTGTATAGCATAGACGTAATTTTATGTGTTGCATGAGTTGTGATGTGCATTAAGTTAAGTGGGATTGAGAAGGAAGTTCCTCGATCTCGAATATAAAGCTTCAGATAAGCTTGAGTAAGAATGAATCATCCAGAATATGTGTGGATCAGATGTTCACAAACGATAATGTGTTAAGTATGTTTAAGTGTTTTCGAAGTTCCCTCTTGTTTTAAAATGATGTGTAAGTGTCATTCGGGGACGAATGTTCCTGAGGGGGGAATAATGTAACATTCCAGAAAATTTCATGTCTAGTGAAGAGCCCAATAGAAAATTGGCTAAGGGGTATTAGCCAATTTCTATATAATAACCCAATTAAGAAAAATATTGGGCATATTAGAAAATATTGGCTTAAAGGGTGTTAGCCAATTTTATAACATTAATGAGCTTGTCCAAGAAATGTACATGCAATGAAGACCTTAGGCTAAAATGGTTTTTCCTTTAACTCACAAATTGGGTATGAGGTATCCAAGTGTCAAGCTAGATACCATAGCACATGACCATTTAAAATGATCATGTAAATTAAGCAGTGCCCATGGACATAGTGAGGATCCTTGGGAAAATAAGTAAACATTCCCAAATGAACCATAAATAATAGTTAGTTAGGAAAGTACAACCAACACATGTGCAAGCACATGTGCAAGACATGTGAAGAAGCTGCCAAAGGAGGGGACCACCCTAACCGAATTCGGTTAGGGTAGTTAGGGGGAAAAACGTGTACAAGGGACCCCTCCATGTGGGGAATAACTTCCTAACTAATTCTAGACTCTAACCTACTGCCCTAAATAGCTAACTAACCTAGGACCAAACGAAATAAACTAAATATTGCACCCGACAACCTAGGACCAAAACCGGTTTGACACTAACCTAGTACTAGTTAAAGAGACAACCTAGTACCTAACCTAGGATGGTCCAAAAGGTTAGTTATGGTCCTAAAAACTTATGGGTACTTTAGTAATTACCCTAGGTTACCTAATTAATTAATTTAGCAACTTAATTAATTAATTTAAAAGGGCTAAAACCGAAACTACAAAGGAAAATTTCAGATTTCGGTTAAGACAAGAAAGGGACAACCTAGTACATAACCTAGGATGGTCCAAAGAGTTAGTTAAGGTCCTAAAATCCTAGGGATACTTTAGTAATTACCCTAGGATACTTAATTAACTAATTTAGCAACTTAATTAATTAATTTAAAGGGGCAAAACTGAAATCACAAAGCAATTTCCAGATTTCGGTTAAAACAAGAAAAATACAACCTAGTACCTAACCTAGGATGGTTCAAAGGATTGATTATGGTCCTAACGACTTAAGGGTACTTTAGTAATTACCTTAGGTCACCTAATTAATTAAATTACCAATTTAATTAATTAGTTTAAATGATCAGAACGAAATTCTTACACTAACCTAGTACAACTCAAGAAACATCCTAGTACTTAACCTAGGATGGTCCAAAAGGGTTAATTGTGGTTTCAATGACTTAGGAGTACTTTAGTACTTACCCTAGGTCCCTAAATTAATTAAATTAAGGATTTAATTAATTAATATAAATTCAAAATGTTTACCAAAACCATACTCAATACCAATTTCCAGATTTGACTAGGTGTTATGTTCTCCTATGTTTAGTCAACTTCGGAGGGGCATTTTGGTAATAGGTTAATTAGTTTATTAAATTAACTTATTAAACCTAAGTTTTATAATTCAAGATCAGTTCATAAACATAAAAATCACGTTCAAACTCATTTAAAAGGCGACACAAAAACAGCAAGCAACGAAAGAAAGAAAAAAAAAATTTATCGATTTCTATAGGGCAATTTCAAGGTTTCTTCAAGTTTTTGTTCAAGATGGTGTTCATAGATTACGTTCTACTTAAGGTATGGGTTTCTCTCCTGAAATTCTTTCTCCAAGAGTAGTTTCCTTCGAACGATTCACAAGATCTTGAAAACTAGGGTTGTTCCCGTCGTTCTCGTCGAACTTCCCTTCCCTAGTATCCTTTTCGATTTTAATGTTGAATAGGTTAGAGATCATGTTGTTGGTATGTGGTGTTGGCTGTTCTTAACATGTATTGTTGGTTAGTGATGAGTATCAAATGAACTTATGAACTTGTAATTGCGTAAAGTTATTCTTATCATGATAATTAAGGATCGATAATATGCTAAGATAAGTTCGTGATGTGTTAAGTGAATTATGTGCCTTTGGCTGAATGTTGACTTGCTGTTGTTGTGATGTTATGAAGATGCTAAGCCATAAAATGTTAATATGATGCTGTCCAATATGTTCTTAAAACGTGACACTAAAAGCCATAAACTAAGAATCTGCTCAAAGACATATATGAAATCATATCTTGAATAAATTGGCTATTTGGTTCCAATAAAGTTGGCTAACTCTACTTGGTCAAAATGAATATATGCTAATGGCTAGGAACTTATGTAAATGATTAAAATATTGGCTAATGGTTCATACATATGGCAATTTAAATATGAACATACACAAAAATTGGCTTATGCCAAAAAGATTGAATTGGTTAGTCTAACATACCCTATCCACACGAATTGTGAACGTAAAAACATTGAATTGTTCTTGTAAGTTAATCAAATGTTAAAAGTTCAAGTGTAGTGAAAGTTTGGCTTATGCCAATAAATTGGCCTACAATACTATCTCCAAAAATATGTTATAGAATTGGCTAATGATTCCATGAAATTATATTTGAATGAATGTTTGGCTTGTGCCAATAAATTGACTATGAAGTTATTTCCAAATTTTCTAGGCCAATACTAATCATATGCCAATCTTGTGTAGCCAAAACAATGAAATTACAACTCAAGTACTTCTAAAGTAATTCAATGAATCCATAACCAAGGGCATTCCATTCATTAGGACAACTCCCAACATGCTCTACAAGAATGAACTATGAACATATGTAACTCATTGAAAGAAGTGCTCATCGTCTATAAATGATGAAATGAAGCTACTACACTAAAGTAAAGAAGTAACGCGAGTTATAACATAATTAAAGGGGTCTAAATTAAGTAAGTGACCAGAATGGGGTGTTAAAGGAAGTGAGACAAGTCTTACTTACACCAAAGATAATTTGTTAAAAGAATATTCACGAATGAAGGTGTTAGAATGTGTGAGACTAGTCTCATTAACACCTAAGAATGATATGTAAGGACAATTCACATTCATCAATGTAAAGTAAGGATGATATGTAAGGACAATTCACATTCATCAATGTAAAGTAATGATGATATGTAAGGACAATTCACATTCATCAATGTAAAGTAAGGATGATATGTAAGGATAATTCACATTTCATCAATGTAAAGTAAGGATGACAAGTCATCAAAAGAGTAAATAAGTCTCAATCATACTCTATATGTAAGTGTAAGGACAATTCACACTTAATACTAATGATGAGATGACAAATCATCTAATGAGGTATGATGTCCTCATGCTAGAAGCCAGCTTCCATGATGTATGAGTTGAATGTAATAGAACTTTATACTGAGCAACGATAGGCTAGCTATGAGCGGTGATGCTTTCCTCCGGGAAGGGTAGAGGTTCACCTAACTCTCATGAGATAAGACTGTCTGGCATGCCGGGTATGGGTCTCCTTATATCTCCTAGTCTTTGAACCTATACTGCCAATATAGGGATCTAGCAGGGTTCAATTTCCCTATATACGCTAGCATGTTTTGGTTTCACCTTGGCCAGTGACTCCACCTCTTTTTGGTGTGGGGAAGACACTGGATTTCATGATGCTCACATGATCTATGTCGGTTAAGGTTGGAGTTCCTCAAAGTATGAAAGATAATAAAATGAACGATCGAAGGTGTTTGTGCAAGACAATCAGGAGGTGAAATCAGATTCAAGTAATGACATTAGGTCATTCTTGGTCATTGCACTTCATGATCCCGATGAGAGTCTTAAACTTCATCCTAGGTATAACTTGTGTTTAAATCAGCCTACGAATGAATGAAATGAATAATTTGAAGTACAAATGAACGAATGAAGCAGACTCTAGGTTTGCTAAAGAAGGCCCTCAGGTTGAGGTCCCATATGTTGGGTCCTCACTTGAGATGTCTTAATGCTATATCAACGATTCCAAGGTCTCGTGTATATGAAATGTATATTATATAAAATATGAAAGTAATGAAATCAATGGCATAATCAATAGAGAATGACTTATGAAATGTAATGAATAACTTGTTGTAAGGATAGTCAAATCGTGTCCAATAAATTTTACAATAGGTAAAGGGCATAACTAATAATGAATCCTTATGTTATGAAAATGATAAAGCCAAATAAATTGGCTTATAATGATTTTATATAATTGGCAAAAGATATTAGCCAAATAAGATTGGCTTATAATGACTTCTTACATTAGCCCAATAATACAATAATAGGAATAGTCACTAAAGATTGGTTTATAAAGAATTCATGCCCAAAGTAAGCAAGATCATAAGCTTTAATGATATTCCCCAAGAACTATGCACATTATGCAATCAACTAAAGAATGAGTATAGTCAATAAGTATTGACTTATAAATATATTCATGCCCCAAATTGTAGTTAAGTCATTTCCTTAATCTCTTGAATTAGTTACTTGATTCATTGTGGGTATGGGACTACAATGAATCATTGCACTTTTAAGTAAAACATAGTACCAAAGAAGTTATTGAACTACACAATAAGAAGAAGAAAAGGACTGAAAAATAATCTAAGTGTACAAAGAGGAGCTCTCGGGTTTGGAGGATCAAAAATTTAAATCTTCGCCCGAGTGATTCTAAAATTATGTTGATGATACTAATGTCTTGTAATCATATAGAAAATGAGTTGTGTGCTTTGAATGCATTAAAATACATCATATTCATACCAGAATTCACAACTAACGAATTAGGAAAGTCTAATGACTAGACTTTCCAGAAATGGCATGTTGCTTAGGAAGAGCTTTATAGGTGCAGGTCAGAGGACAGGTTGACGACACTTGCAGCGGTTTGGACTTCAGCGTTTCTCCAAACCATTTGGTAGGTCCTCATGATTTTGAGGATGCTACAGTTTTAGTCTAGCCTTAGTCTTAGACATAGTTAGTGGATGTTGTCCCTAGCGTTTCTTTCGTACTTTCATTTGGAAGCTTTGTAATAAGGCCGTGTTTGGCAAACTATTTATGATATATTCATCTTCAGTTTCGAATTGATTCTTTATAATAGATGGTTGTTCTATTGATGTTGAGCTTAGTATATAATGTTTAACACATAATGACTATATGAAGTCTAAGTAAACTTCATACGTTTAAAAAGTTTTAAATTTTCCGCAAATTTAAATAGATGAATGTGATGAATGCAAGATAAGGCTTGTCTGCGACCTCTGAGAGGTCAACGACGCCGGTGGCAATTCGGATTCAAGAATCCGGGTCGTCACACTAAAAACTTAGAGGTTTTTATTACATATCGAGATAAAATATACAATTTAGTATACTCTTTGCATTAAAATAAGACCCTAGATAAGTCCAATTTGAGTACTCATCACGTACTCATTGAGATATAATTGATTGTCTGTTTCGTATGTTGAGAACCAAAGAGATAGCATCATTAAAGGTCTTATGGAGGAATCAGTTGTTGAAGAAGCTACTTGGGAGGCTAAAGAGGATATGAAGAAGAAATACCCACATATCTTTGCATATGGGAGGCTCCAATATAAGGTATTGACTTTCTTGGTACTCCTTAAATTTATATGTGCTATTGTGTTAAATCACATGTTGGGTGTTTGAGTTGGGTGTTAGTTGTTCCTACCTCCAGTTCTGTTTAGAGTGATCTCATTCAAGGACGAATGTTTCCAAGGGAGGGATATTGTAACATCTCGGTCTTAGAAACAACTAAATATTGAAAGAACTAAATTTGAAAGAGCTAAATTGAGATTTTGTTCAAGATACCCTTAAATTGTTGAGTGCTCTTTCCAATTCAACAAAGTTTGCTAAGTTATGAGTTCAGATGAAGGGGATATGGCCATTTCAATACAACCTGTCTAGTTAAGGAAAAATAGCTATTTTAAATAGGGGTATTTTAATTCTTTTCCTTACCCCACTACTCTAAGCATTTTCCCACCTGAATTAAGGGGTATAATAAGATCAATTCAATAGGGATTCATTTAAAATCATTCATGAAGATAGGGCAAAGTTTAAGAGGCGAAAAGAGGAAGTTTCCAAGAAATTCTTCAAGATTTCGGGGAAATCGCCACAAACATAATTCTTTACCCATGAATTCATTATTGAAGGTTACTAATTACTTGTTGAGTTAAATTGATAAATTGAGGTCTTTGAGTTCTTGAGGTGAGGGTTTTGTACCAATTAAGTCCTTTTATAGATTCTTATATGGTTTTCATCAAAATTGTTTCAGATTTGTGAAATTTTGTTAATTTGGATAATGAAACTTCTTTGGGTATGAGTCGGGTCAAGTTGGGAGAGGTAGAATAGATCGGGCAAATAATTGCGCCCGGGTTCGCATCGCGGAGACACTTAAGATTTTGAGCTTCAAATAATCACCCCTATCTCCGCATCACGGAAAGGATACAGAGTCCTCTGCCTCAAAAGTTCATTTCACGATTAAAAATTTAATTCACCCTCCGCGTAGCGCCATTGTTTTCTAATTTGAGTCTTCACTCATTTCTTATCATCAACTATCTAAACTTCCTAAATCATTAACATATCGTACATTCAAAATCATAAATCTTAAAGCTTGATTTCAAATTAAAGTAAAGATTAAGATTAAAGTTAGAGAAAGTCTTTTGAATCATTTTGAGAAGTCTTCTACAATTATTTATAACTTATTTTATGAATTTAGTAAATGTGTGTGAGAATGAGGAAAGTTGAGTTCGTTTTTCAAAGTGAGTATGAGGGGACTATATATTCCCAAGTATGTAACACTTTTACACCTTTATTGAGAGAAAAACTGAGTTTATGAAGAGTTTTGAGCATGATCTCTTTTAAGAGAAATCTTTTGAATAATTATCTCAAATTGAGGAGGAGTTATGTTTTCTTTAATAACATATGAGGATGAGCTATATATATTATTAGGAGTAGTATTGAGCACTTATATGGGGATGAGTTCAGAAAATTAAAAATCCTCATAAATCATGTATGTCAACATGTGTAAATGATCATACTTTTTAGATGATTCATTATTCCGTTTAAGGAAAACTTAGTGGATCAACTTAGTTGAGGATTTTTTATACTTTGACAAGGTATAAGACATTTCTGGAAGGTGGTCGAGTCGTTGTATCATCACATAGCTCATAACAATGGTTGTCGGTTAGAGAATCTCACAATTAAGAGTAAAGAGTATATTATTGTATATGCGTCAAGTTATTATCTACAATTTTAAAAGCTTTCTATATAATACATATTTATTTTTGCTTTTATATTGAATTGAGTTGAGTATCCATAGTTGAGTCGAGTTAAATATCCTTGAGTTGCGTTGAGTATCCTTTGAGTTGAGTTGAGATGAGGTGAGTATGTTCTTCTTTTTTTAATCAGTTTCAGCTTATGTCTATGATTTAGAGTTCTCCTTCCATGCTCGTAAATTCAATCTAGTGATGTCATTTGTCCTGCATCCTTTTATGATGCAGATATAGGTATTAAGGGTCATCAACATGCACTTCATTGTTCTAGTTAGATATGGTAAGCCTCCTTGCTTATGAAGGATTCAACTTTTATTTTCAGTCTTATTAAGATGTTGTGGATCTTTTCCCGACGTCTATAATAGTTATTAGATGCTTCATAGATAGTAGTGTTTTAAGGAGTCATTCCCATTTCCATTGTTAATGATTAAGACTTTAATTGATTTTTAATGGTTAGTCTAATAATTCAAATATTCAAAGTTGTTTATCTTGAGACTTTAAGTTAATCTTTGCAAATTGAGGTCATATATTGTTAAGTAAGTCTTCCACTGAATATTGAGCCAGACCAAGGGTTCTCTTAGGGACCAACAATTATTTTCGAATGTCGGACATGTCCAGGGTGTACGCACGGGGCATGACATACATCACTAAAGGATGCATGTCGAATGTCATCAATACATTTAAATGTATAAATATTTATATAGCCAAGGTGAAGTATCTAAATAAAAGTACTACAAAGATAACAATGTACTCAAGGTGAATATAAAGAAATGAAGGAAATAAATAATTTGAAAATTTACAAAATACTTTCTCATATCTAAATTCAACATAATAAGTGATATATAAATATACACTTAACTCTATTGAGAGATTCTCTCACTAACAACAAGCACTATGAGCTACGTGATGATACAACGTCTTGTCCATGTTGCCCGAACTATCCTATAGCGTGTTGGGGTATAAAACCTATCAACTATGTGGATCCACTAAGCTCTTCCCAAAGGCACTAAGGATTCATCTAAAAATTATGATTTTACAACCATATTGTAAAAACATGGTTTATTGGGTCTATGTGGTTTCTGAACTCTCCACATATCGGTGCTCAATACTACTCCCTATAATATCTACTCTTGCTTGAATGTATAAAACATAATATTTCTCTGGTTTGAGAGAATTTCTCAAACTATCCTCTGAAAAGAGTAAATGCTCTGAAGTATCTCTAAAACTCATTGATCATTAACAAAACAAGGATTTTCTTTGCTCAGTGTAAAAATTCATTTTGGGTTAAGATAATTACTCAAATGGGGCCTCTTTAAGAGGTTACTGCTCTGTACTCAATATTTCTAAAAACCTTTTTTTAAGTTCTCTCAAGAAATATATTATCTTTATTCATGGAAAAATCAAACATTTGGGGAATACTTAGTTCCCTTGTACTCTTGCTTAAGTCTTGTTTAAGCTCTTTTCTGAAAACTCAGTTTAAACAATCATGTTTTGTTTAACAGATTCTCAATAAGACCTCAATGAATACTCAGAACATAGGATTCATACTGAAAAATAAAGATGAACAATAAATTCAATAATCTCAATGCAAAATATAGCACTCAATAATCAGGAAATCGAATTCCAAATCAGTAACGCAAGAACTCAAAACTCAATATCAACTCCTCTCAAAAATACTCAAATCTAAGGATAGAACCCTAGATTACTCTTTTATTGATGTGAAAGTAGATGTAGCGCGTGAGGATGAACTAGTCCAACGCTATGATAGCCTTACATACTTGGAAGAACAAAGTTTTTGGAGAAATTGACGTAACTTGAAGAATACTTAAAACCTTAGTTTTTCTCCTCTTGAAACCTTTCTCAAATGAATTAAAGTGTTAATGAACGTAAAAGAACTGGTTAACACTTTTTAAGTTCTTAATTAGGTGCAATATGATGTTTTTAGGCTTAGAATAGGGTTAAAAGGACGTAATTTAAGTACCAAACACATAGAGGAATTACCAAGATGTCCCGAGCTTAAAAAACTAACAGAGGGCCCTCCAAGGAAGGTTTCACGGACCTTTTAAGGCTCCACGGTCAGTGAAACTCTTCATGGGTCGTATAGACGATCGTGAACATTTGTCTTACTGACAGGCCTTACCAAAATGGGTATAACATCTTACTTCAAACTTTAAAAGAGCCAAACATGGTACTTGAGTTAGAAATAGGACTCAAAGACCTTTAATTTGATAGGTCACGGGACACCTATTTCATTATGTACTGAGAGATATGATCGTTTGAAGTTGATCCTTGGAAAATCTCATATTAAAACTCAATCAGTAAGAAAACTATCAACTCAACTTTGTGCTAGGGGTTTCTTGTGGCTATAATTCATATAAAAAATCATTCCCACACTAAGAAATTGACCTTAACACCTAAGAACAATTAAGAATCGCTCAGTATGATCTTATACATAAAGAATTGTTCAAGTCTTAGCTTGAAATTTTTTGAGGTGTTATATATATATCAACAAATTGTATAGCCAAAAATAATATTTACATTCAAATGTCAAAACTTTACTGCATAACTCAAGTTATATTTTAGATGTTAGTGAATAAATTTTTTGGTGTAAATTATATACGACTCTGCTAATTTTAGGTAATGTTTTTTAAATTTCATCTTTAACTACTCGGTCATGCGTGAAAGGTTCTTTCTGTGAAATTGTTTAACAATATAGGTTTTAGTTTATTATCATTGAGCGGATTTTCTTTTTAAAAAATAAAGTTATAATCCTTTGTAATATGAATATATATAAGTTGAAGTCAAAGAAGTTATGGTTATCGAATAACCATACTGTAATATAGTAAAACTCAAAATACCAAATTATACCAAGTTAATTTAGTATGATAATGATATACTTTATAAGATGCCGAATACCGAAATTACCATACAAAATTTTAAAATATCATGTCATGCTTACCCCCTACTCATGGTTATCATCATATCATATATCATATATTACTATAAGTGGGAAGAGCTTAACTCCAAAGTTGATTTACTATTTTCCCCCTAAAATATTAATTAAATATTAATTTATTAAAAGTTTAATTTGCTGAAATTCTCAGCCCTAATTTAATTCTCCAAAAACATATAATTGATGTTGAGATGTCCTCGATCACTTTAACAGTCCCTTTTTTCCAACTCCATTGCTTTAATATCAGGTATTCCAAAAACTTTTAAGATATTGTACTGATCTATATAAATATATCCAACAACATGTCATTGTCACATTATATCTGTTTGTATTTTCTTGCCACAATTAAATACATCGATCATTGCCAGGTAAAACAAATTCTCCTCCTTTATCTATCAAAAGCTTCTCTGCTTCCCTCGTAATGCCATATATATGAATGTGAACTTTTAAGATATTGTACTGACCTATATAAATGTCTCCAACAACATGTCATTGTCACATTATATCTGTTTGTATTTTCTTGCCACAATTAAATACATCGATCATTGCCAGGTAAAACAAATTCTCCTCCTTTATCTATCAAAAGCTTCTCTGCTTCCCTCGTAATGTTAATATATATGAATGTGAACTTTTAATATTCAGTAGAGAAAATAATTATTATTTTTATCCCTGTGTATTATCTTATTTTAATTTTAACCCTTAAGATATCTCATTATTCATATTTATCATTTAATTAATTAAACTAAGTGATTTCAGTTCTTCTACTAATGAATATCAATTGAAAGATATGTTACTACTATCAAGGGCAATTCCGGTACTGCAATAAGAAACATTTTTATACAAAGAACAAAACCTAAACATAGACCAAGTTTATAAAATCTTTCGTAATCATCTTTCTCATACAAAAGTACACAACCATATCCCAACCCTCTCCCCTTAGTCAATCTAGATGTGAATTAATCCTATAATACACAACTTTTTTGTGTTGTTGGTTGATGAATAATTTTTCTCTATAGGTGTCTCTCCTCTTATATGAGGATACAATTTAGTCAATACTTCTACAACATACAAAATAACTTAGTGCACCTATTGCACAAAAACAATATCATTATGTTTCCCAATGAAATTCTATTGCAAAAGTGTGCATATATTCACACCGACATATAAATACTCGATTAGTTTAATTTTAACTTATTTCTATAATAATAATTGATGAAATGGAATAATCTTTTATTGTAAAATGTTGAGTTACAGAATGTCTAATCCAACATATAATATTTGACATAAAGAATAAAATATCATTTCTTAACAAATCTACAACAGTTATAATAGTCAAATATTTGTAGTGCATTTTCTAATATTTTTTTTGACAAATTACATTTTATGTTGGTTCTACTTATTATAATGACATAAGGACCTATTCTTCTTTTTCTTTTCCAAACAATAGATGAAAGTGAAAATTCAGAATTGCATACAAATAACTGCATAGTAAACATATACTATCATACATACAAGTCAACTCTTTAAGAACTGAAGTTTGCATAACTCAAATTCAAAATTAATTTAGATTTTGATGATTTGTTACATATTTTTGTATTGGATGTGTGTCATTTACATTTTCTATTCGAGATGTTTATTAATAGAGAACTTTAATTATAATAACAACTAAAAGATTATTTTTTTTGAAGACATGTGAAGACGATGAAGATTCTAAGGTGTACACCATTATATTAAACTACACTATAATGGGTAGTGGGTGTTTGAGCCAGTGAGGAACTATGTAAATAGACATATAGATTATTATGACTATTTTAAGGGAGCGGAAGATTTCATTATTTAGACCAAAAAGCATTTGTGAGCACACCAAAAAGGACCAATGAAACTATGATAGGAGTAGATTCCAAGGGCAACCCATTACAATGAGGAGAAGGCTGGGTAGATGTGGATGTAGAAGAGAAAATTGATGAGTGTGACGCCACATGTGAAGAACGTGGTTCATTTAATGGCTCTGATTATTCGTGGGAAGAAAATGATATGACTTTGATAAAATCATTGACTCTACTTTAGAATGGGTTGGCTTAATGAGAAAAATAGAAAAAATCAAGTTAAAGAAATATCAATGAATCTTTTAGTTACCTTCAATATGTTGGTCATATTTCCCAATGACACTCAAGATGAGAAATTAATGAGTTTACATGGAGATTTTGATGACAAAAGTCTTTAAGTATCCACTGTTATTAATTCAATTAGAGATTTGGAGGATCTAAAATTTAAGTAATTTGCACTTGATATGATTTTGAGTAATACCAAAGAATTTAAGTGGGTATTTGAGGCACTTGTTGTGTTCTGAAAAAAATATCAAAGTTTAAGAAGAACCAAACTGCAAAGTTGAGGGAAATTGTTGTCAAGTTGCAAATTATTCATATTTACATCAAAGTCTGATCAAGATCAACTTTTCAAGATCATGGCAATAGGCCCCGACCATTCTTGTGACAATCAAAGAAATAACAGGACTATTGACTCTAAATCTTTAAAATAGAAGTACGTGAAAGAATTTAGAATTAATTCAAGTTGGGGAGAGAAAGAATTCCCAACTTGTGTGATGATGAGATAATGAGCAGTAATCCAAAGAGTAGATGCATTATGACGTTAGATGAATTCCAGAAACAACAGTGAATGGTAGAATATTTCTTTTTGAGACATTCTATTTGTTTAACTTCTTGTAAACATAAATTTATCCAGATGTCAACCTATAATAGGGGTTGAGGGATGTCATTTGAAAGGGCACCAAAAAGAGAGTCAACTATTGACAAAAATAGGAATTGAAGGAAACAATACCTTATATCCTGTTGCATTCGCATTAGTGGAAGGTGAGATAAAAGATACATGGAGTTGGTTTCTTACTCTTGTTGATGAGGACATATAAATCTCACAAGACTCTTCTGCATGGACTTTCATTTCTGATAAATAAAAGGGTTAATTCCAACATTCATGAGATAATAATAGATGTTGCACACAAATTTTGTATGAACATAATAATTTTAAGATTTAAGTTTTGGAGGACAAACATTGTAGAATATCTTATAAAAAGTTGCTGGAGCAATTATAGAATCTGAAGTTTTCAAGAATATGAAAAAATGTCAAAATTAGATTCAAAAGCCTCGAGATGGTTTATTACAACCCCCATTCATTCGTCAATGATTTTTTTCTCTTTACTCAAAATGTGATATGTTATTAAACCATTTGTGTCAGTCATTCAATATTGTACTTCTAATTAAGAATGAAGTATATTTGAAAAATAATTGATTCAATTAGAATATAAATGATGTCCAAACTGCAAAAGAACAAAGATAAAATGATGAACTATTTTTAGAGAATCTGTATAATAATCATGTTGAAGCTAGAAGTAAATAAGGCCAAAGTGACTAATGTATTTCCATTAAATCTGATCAAATTCGTTATCAAACTAAAGAAATTTATCTTATACTACTCTCGATTGATCTTAAAGAGAAATTATGTTCTTGTAAGTTATAAGACCTAATAGAAATACCATATAATCATGCTATTGCAGCTATATGGATTAAGAAGGATAAACCTAAATATATGTCCATGAATGTGATATGATTGATCAGTACATAAAGAGTTATAATGCATCAATCTTTCCAATTGTCAACTTTGATAAATTGCGTATGATATGGATTTCACCACTATAATTTCACCAATATACAAAGCACAACTAGGTAGACAAAAATAAACAAAGGAAGAGAGGGATTGATGAGAAAACAAAAAAATAAGATTTTTAAAAATTTAGATTAATAATAAAATCAAGAAAATACAGAATAAAAAGTGTGGAACATGTGAATTTAGGTCACAATAGTAGATGCTCTACCAAGAAAAGACAGAACAAAAAGTGTGGAACATGTGAATTTAGGTCACAATAGTAGATTCTCTGTTCTTATCAGAAGCAAACACTCTAAACTTCAACAACAACAAAAAGTCCATCAACAAGTCGGAATGGAAGGACTTTCTACACCTAATAATTCAACAAAAAATAATTAGTCAAATAAATTGGTCTCTTCAGTTATTGTTGTCTACTTAAAAATGCAAACGAACTAGTCAAACCAATTAAAGATAATGATACTGGATTTTTTTCTTTTCTTGTTGTAGGTTCCAAGGACCATTATTGAGAATGCAACATCAATGTAGTCCAACTCCACATTCATAAATGAATAAACTATAGTTACCTTTCTTGTTGTCTACACATGTTGTTTATATCCAACCTCACTACGTAGCTTATTTTTCAAACTGTATATTGTAGGTCAATCAACTTAACCAATTAAGAGTACCAGAAGAAGAAATTGGTGAGCATTCCATAGAAAGTACAAGGTAACTCTTCATCGAGTAATGTGACCATAATACAAACAAATATCAAGATTACAAAAAGTACTTTTCAAAAGTAGCAAGCGATTTAAAAGAAGATAAAAGAAAAACCGATAACACTTACACAAGTTTAAATTTAATTGTTTCTTTATGATGTCAAACTTGTTCATGTTCATGTTCATGGATGATTGTGTTTTTCCTTTTAAAACTATATGCAATTTAGATAGTTCACTTTACATTGTAAGTCTTCATATGAGTTATTCAATATGGTGCAGAAAAAGAATTTTCTGAGTCCACAAGAATAAAAAGTATAAAATATAAGAGAGTCAATTACTTAATTCTCATGAGAATTTGTTTCTAATTAAAAAACACTGCATCAAATTTAAGGTAAGAAGATTAGTTTACACATTTTCTTTAGTCTATCAACTCTTTCTCTAACTCTCTCTATCTTTATTTATTTATATATATGAATCCCAAGTAACTATTAAGAAATCAAAGCCCAGTTGACTAGTTATCTCCTTATTGATTTAGTTGTATATACATGAACCAGTAAAAGGACATGCAAGATCCATTTTTGTTCTTGATAAGAGAAGAAAAAGTTAAATATAACATTATAGGAAATAAGAATTTTAAGTGTTACACCCCAAAAGTTTCTAAGTCCTGATTAGATCTTCAAAATTTTATAAAAATGTAAGTCGTCAAAATTATTGATTTATGGACCATAGAAGTTTTCACGGGCCGTAGATCTATTTGTAAAACTACAACTCAGAACTCAGGAATACTATGAGTTCTATGGATCATAGATCATTCTCATGGACCGTAGAAGCTCGCGTAGAACAAACCTTGAGAAATCCAACATTTTCACCTATTTTGTGTGGACACTATATGGCCCTTGGATTGTTCTATAGTCCGTAGAAGACTTCCATATCTGACCTCCAACCATTTTTAAGTTAGTTTCATTTTGATATATTCCCACTCCTTTAATTTTCAACATATTCTAAGTGGAATTAAGGGTAATTTATCAGCGTAAAACTTCTTTTCATGCAAAAGACTCAATGTTTGATTTCTTCTTTCTAAAGGTTCCTCTGAAGCAAGAATTAGGATTTTTCATCTTCAAGTCTCCATTCCAAGATTCAATCTAGTGAATTTAACAAGATGTATGTGGGGATTCATCAATGTGTTTCCTTTCACCCTTTGAGTCCCAAAAAACCTCAGATTTCAAAGTTTATGATCTCTCTAGATGTAGGGTTTCCTTGTTTTGGGTATTTAATGTAGTTCCGTTTCTCTTTCCTGATTAGCATTTAATTGCATGTTTTGCTTATAATTCCATGATTTAAATGGTGTTTCCATGAACCCAAATTATGTAAGTATTTTGGTGACTTAGAACTATGTAATTTCAGAATGCATGCTTTCAGATTTTTTTTTTTTTTTATGATTTTACATACTTTCACATAAAGTGTCTTCAATATTAATCGAAACTATTAGCTTAAATCATGATTCATGAGCTACCTAGTTTATCTAGTTATTAGTATAAGTAACTATTATCACATTATTATTGTCTTTGGTTATTTGCATGTTTCCATGGGAGTTTTAGCATCGAGCAGAGTTAGGAATGAAGGTTAACTTTCAACGTCTGCTGGGTTGTTTAGTTGCAATATCTAAGTTCAAGAACTACATGTCACCATAGGATTTAAGAGGTCTCCCATCAGTTTAGGCAGACTCCCTAGTCTTTATAGACATTAGCTTAGTTCAACATTAACTTGGTGGATCCACATTAAGCTTATATCAACCTTTATGCCTTGATAAAGTATATTGGACCCTTTCAATGGGGTAAACTCCATCTACTAACTTATATGGTTATCCGTCTATTAGTAGTACCTCCCATAATTCAGTCATTTCAGATCATTATATGGGCAAACAATATTAACATATTTCATGTTATTTATTTGGTCAATGCATCATGTATCTTCCATCCAACAAGTTTGATATTTATGTTTATCCTACACATTTAGAATATTCAACATATTGAGTGTTTAATAACACTTACTTCCCACTAATATGTTAATCTTTTGTGGAAAAATCAAAAGATACAGTAGATAAAATCATACCCAAAAAGATAATTATATACATGTCTATATGTTTCTCTTTTAAATTTCAAGCATCAATCATCATTATATCACCATCTTCATCACACATTTCGTTCTGATCCATGTCTCTAAGATCATCATCCTCACCAACATCACTCAAGGATGATGTTATTGATGCTAGAGCAACATTATTATATTGAAATTCTCTACCACCAATTTCACCATTCAAAGTGACTTGCAGGTCCTTTCCAATTTCATCTTCATCTCCTTTCGACAATTTATGCTGGCAAAGTGGACAAGTATTACTCTGATTCAACAAGGGACAATACACTCATTATGAAAAAGTGTTTACAAGGTAATTGACTCGCTTTAGTATCAATTTCAAATTCCTCCATACAAATCGAATAGTTTTTTAATGATTCATCGATTTTCACACTCGGAAATGAGTCGAGAAATGATTTATGAGTCAGAGAAAGGACATGAGATGAGTTAAGCAATTCATATTGAGTTGAGTAAAACAAATCATATGAAAGATCATCGAAATCACTCTCATCGATTTCTTTTTCAGAATCAGAATAATCAAGAGTAACAAAATTGGTGGTCGAAAGGGTAAAATCATAGAAATAGGCGTATGATTGGCAATGGTGTAATTAGGGAGGAAGTGGCGATTAAAGCAAAGAGGGAA
Source organism: Solanum sitiens (assembly GCA_016801875.1). Taxonomy (NCBI): domain Eukaryota; kingdom Viridiplantae; phylum Streptophyta; class Magnoliopsida; order Solanales; family Solanaceae; genus Solanum; species Solanum sitiens. The sequence continues at coordinate 429,047 of JABWTJ010000323.1, forward strand.
AGGAAAGGAGGAGCTGATGTCAACGGTGGGGGTTATATGAAAGGCATCGTTGGAGTTGTAGCATCAGGAAGAACGAAGGTTACCAACGGTGGAGAGGGTGGCCTCTATCGACATGACAGACTTTTGGTTTCCTCTTTCTCGGTTTTCTCGAGGCACTACTAACTTTTTCTTATTTTATTTTTGCAAATGAGTTTTAAAAAATGTCTATTTAAATTGTTTTGTTCACGAACAGGTGGAATAAATGGTCATTATTATAATTTTCTATAAAACAGTATGTCATAAATATTAGAGTTAACGTCAAAAATATATTCAAAATTTATTCTCTTTTATTTATAGATTTGCGAAATATATCTTTGACTAGATTAAAATTTTAAAAGCTATTCTATTTCATTAAATGTCTTGCAAAACATATCTTTGACTACATTACGGGTGTGTTTGGTATGAAGGAACATTTTTTACATGGAAAATAATTTCCTAGAAAATATTTTGTCAGAAAAGAAGTTTGTTTTTAACTTATTTTCTCATGTTTGGTAGTTTAGTGGAAATATTTGTTAAAAAATATTTTCTAGTGTATGATTGGTGAATGAATTTTTTTTTATAGAAAATATCTTTATTTTCGAATAGATAGTAGAAAGTAATTTTTTTAGAAAAATAGTGTTTGACCTTAAAATCAACTCCCATAATCAATTCAACATCTACCCAACACTCGATCCGAAACCTGGCCCCTACTCCCGACACAAGATCTGATATTTAAACTGGAACTGAGCCTTACCATGACCTGAATACAGGTACGACCCCAAGACTCAATCTAACACCTAACACATCTAGAGACCTTACATTGAAATTATTATGTAATCTCAACACCCTAACTTGATTTCGATCAGAGACCCAATCCCGACCCCTAGCCTAACCCAAAATCCAACCTGACTATCAACCCCAACATCCAACTTAAGATCCAACTTTTGAAATAAATCTGACCATGGCACTCTATTCGACACAACACCCAACCCAACATTAGACCCTCAACTTTGACCCAGTACTTGTGTAACAACCCTGAAAATGGATAAGATAAGAAATGCTTAGTGTGTCAAGAATGCCTATGATTAGACCAGGGTTGACATGGATTGATGCGCGTAGAACCAGACCTTGGAACCCTTGGTACAGCCAAGCCAACTAACTTTGGGAGTTAGTTGAGCTATAAAAGGTTGGGTTCAACCATGTAGGGCTCTCGAATACGAAGATTTACTCGAAAGTGTCTTTACCAGACTTTAAAAGAAGAAATCTTAGGTTTGAAGGGTCTAGGGGTAAAATAGTCTTTTTTCCAAGCTAAGGGTAGTATCGTACTAAATATATAATTAATTATTTATTTATTAAGGTGGAGGGGCAAATTGGGGAGAGAGAAACGAAATGGAGCTCTTGAAGTTAAGTCTTGATCCACCCGGGTTCGAACCTAGGTGGAAGCAATGAATTAAATTATTTTTAATTTAAGTTGGTAAATTAATGTAATTAATTTATATTTATTATTTATTAGCTGATTTAAAATAAAAGGAAATCAGATTTTTAATAATTAACTAAACCTTATTTGACTAAGTCCTAAACTAGACTCCTAAGCCTAATATGACTCCCTCTCTCTCACGTCTATCTCTCAACTCTCACGCTCAAACTCTCCCATTCTTTCACTCACGTTTTTCTCTGCCAAAATAACTTCAAAATCAGTTGGTAAACCAAAGTTCTTCACACTTGAAGAACTCACAACAAAAATTACAAACAAATAACTAATCAAAAATGCTACGCAAGAGGGAGGATTATTCCGTCGAATTGGTGTTGAAGTTGAGGGGATTTGGACGTGATTTTTGGAGAAAGTTTTGGTCAGCAAGTCAAGGTTTGAACTACATAAAAGGTATGGGTTTTCTTACTCTTGGTCCCTTTCCCAAGAGACCCCTAGGATTCAGTCGATTCTAATCTGAAAACTAGGATTGTTTCCCCGTTTCATGTCTCTGTCACTAGATCCTATTGATGGTTGTAGGTTGGTATGTCTGCTGGTAGATATTAGGCATGTAATATGTTTTTTTGTGATGAATATGTTCATGAATGTGTATTTGGAATCGTACGAATGATAACCTATGCTTTCTGAAAATATGTGTTTATGTGTGTGCAATGTGTAGTCGTGACTTTGAACACGGATTGAAGTATGAAAATGACTTGTTTTATGGTTGTATTTTACGTGCACAAACTTGTATTAATCGTGATGTTTATATGAAGTATAATGTGGCTGATTTGAGTGAAAAACTATTAGCTAAATGATTCACGAAATGCCCTAAGAATTAACTCTAAATGTTGATGAAAAGAAGCTGAAAAATGTATCTCAAATTTCCAGCACATTGTTGGTTAATTTCAGCCAAGTAAAGTTCTTTAATAAGCTATGAAAAATAGAGAAAAATAAGTGAGGTCACTGAGGATCGAACCCGTGACCTCACCATGTTAAAAATCAGTGAAATAAGGTGAGAAAAAGGAAATGTGGAGAGTGGGGATTGAACCCCCAACCTCTTGAATGGATGAGAGAGTTAGGAGAAAAATAAAGGAGAAAAATAAATGTGGAGAGTGGGGATTGAACCCCCAACCTCTTGAATGGATGAGAGAGTTAGGAGAAAAATAAAGGAGAAAAATAAATGTGGAGAGTGGGGATTGAACCCCCAACCTCTTGAATGGATGAGAGAGTTAGGAGAAAAATAAAGGAGAAAAATAAATGTGGAGAGTGGGGATTGAACCCCCAACCTCTTGAATGGATGAGAAAGTTAGGAGAAAAATAAATGTCGAGAGTGGGGATTAAACCACCAACCTCTTGAATGGATGAGAGAGTTAAGAGAAAAATAAAGGAGAAAATAAATGTGGAGTGTGGGGATTGAACCCACAACCTCTTGGATAGGTGAGAAAGTTAAGAGATAAATAAAAATAAAAATAATGAGCTTGTGGGGGATTGAACCCACAACCTCCTTGACTTAAACGAAAAGGGAGAGGAGAAAAAGAAAGGAAATGTTATGGGGTTGATGGGAATCGAACTAGGGTCTCCCAAATCTGAAAAATGCAATTACCAAGTTTGCAATAAGATTAGGTGTTGTCCAAGGGATTCGAAATAGGGTTCCCTTGCCCAAATTCCGTATTGATACATAAGTCATACGTGAATTAGATGTTCAAGAATAATGCCACCTACTTAGATCGAAATCGAGATCTTGGCATACATACAAGATGCATAAGTCTTGTATCACATAATCTTAGGAAGATATGAATCACTTAGACGATATATGAATGAAGCCTCATGGCTTGTATGTATGGACACATAAGTCTAACATACGTTTAAAAGTAAGTGATCCTCAGATGTGTGTAATGAAATGATGAAACCCTAGAAGGGTTAAGTATGAGTATAAATACACTAAATGGCGAAGTGCATTGGCATATGATGAAATGAACAATGAAATAATGAAATGAACAATGAAATGATGAAATGAACAATGAAATGATGAAATGAACAATGAAATGATGATATGAACAATGATATGATGAAATGAACAATGAAATGACAAAATGAAAAATGAAATGATGAAATCAAAAATGAAATGATAAAACCCTAGAAGGGTTAAGTAAAGGTGTGAAACACACTAAATGGCCAAGTGCATTGGCATATGATGAAGTGAACATTCACGTAAAAAGGGGTGAATAATTATGAAGAGCAAATGTGCTAATGTTAATGAATGTGGTGACAACATGATATGAGGCTAATGTAAAAGATGAGAGCAATCTCAAATGAGCCTACGTAAATGTTACCAAAACGTACTCACCTATGAGAGTGTAAGATAATGAAGAGACCAGTCTCTATAAACACTCTAATGAAAGTATTGAGCTTAACACACTTAATACTAATGATGAGATGAGAAATCATCTAATGAGCTATGATGTCCTCATACTAGAAGTCAGCTTCCATAACGCATGAGATGAATGTAATGGAACTTTATACTGAGCACCGATAGACTAGCTATGAGTGGTGATGCCTTCTTTCAGGAAGGGCGGAGGTTCACGTAACTCTCATGAGATGAGACTGTCCGGCATGCCGGGTATGGGTCTCCTTATATCTCCTAGTCTTCGCATCTATACTGCCAATATAGGGATCTGGCGGGGTTAAATTCCCATGTACGCTAGCATGTTTTGGGTCACTTTGGCCAGTGATTCCACCTCTTTTCGGTGTGGGGGAGACACTGGATTTCATGATGCTCATATGATCTATGTCGGTTAAAGTTAAAGTTCCCAATGAATGAACGAGGCCAACCTCAAATGATGCACATAATGAAATGAATGATACCGAAGGTGTTAGGGTAGGATAATCAAAAGGTTAGTTAGATTCAAGTAATGATATTAAGTCATTCTTGGTCATTGCACAACGACCCCAATGAAAGTCTTAAACTACATCCTAGGTATAGCTGGTGTTTACACTGGCCCACGAATGAAATGAAATGGAGTACGTATGAATGAACGAAGCAGACTCTGCGTTTGCTAATGAAGACTCCCTAGTTGAGGTCCCATCTGTTGAGCCCTCATTCCTGGGAAGTCTTAATGTTAAGTCTATTATTCCAAGGTCTCATGGCATACGAATGAACGAAATGAACAACGTTATGTGTTACATTAATTATAATATGTGTTATGTGTACACTGTTGTGTGCTGTGTGCAGAATATTAAGTATGATGATGTATGTTATTCTCATGGCATAACTTTCCTATTCCAAATCTGGAAAGCCCACTGACTTTCCTAATCCAAATTTGGAAAGCTCATTGACTTTCCTAATCCAAATTTGGGAACTTTTCTAATCTCAATTTGGCAAGTCCACTGACTTGACTTCCAAAAATCATGTTGTTAGGAAAGAGCTATTCTTTCTCATGCATGTCCTTGGTGTGTGCTTGCATATACCCATACTTAGTACAAGTGTGTACTAACCCTATACAAACTCTACTATTTTAGGTGCAGGCACAGGTGAACGATAGAGCTACAGGATCATTGCTGCAGTTATCCGGACGTCCAGCATTCATCCGGTTTTGGTAGGTCCTCATGCTTTCGAGGATGCTACTGTTTTATATTCTAGCTTAGTTTTAGAGTTGAGCTAGTGGAGCATGTTCCACTAGCGTTTCTTTCCTATTTTGATTCAGACTATGTATTGGTGCCATTTTGGCAATTATACACTTAATAAGAATTGAACTATTTCTTTCAGTTGCTTATCTCTTAATGTTAGATGGTTGATGGTGAACAATTACGTATTAATGAGAATGTTTTTATAAGTATGTTAGGAAACAAAAAGTTTCAAATTTTTCCGCTAAAATTAACCTATGTAAAGTAAGAATGATGTAAGTAGGCTTGTCTGCGACCTCTGAGAGGTCAACGACGCCGGTCTCGTCTGGGGTCTAGATTCCAGTCGTGACAACTTGACCCGACCCAAAACTTGAGACATCAGAACGAAGCACAACCTCGACCTCGACCCGAAAAGTAAACTAAGACCCAAACCCAACCTCGAAATTTGACCCGACCTTGATCCGAGACCCAAACCCAACACCGACCCCGACCTCCACCTTGACCCTAACCCAAGATCTAACCTCGACTCCCTACCCCAACATACAACTCAAGTCTAACTTTTGGAAAGGAATCTGACCCTTACGTTTGATCCAACCCAGACACCCAACCTAAGATTTGACCCTGACTCTGACCTGGGACCTGAACCAGACTTGACCCCAACCATCACACCCGACCTGAGACTCTATATACTAAACATGACCTCGACCCTGGCTCTAAACTAGACACTAAACCTCGACACTGGATCCTGGCCTTGAGATCAACCCCAACCTAAAATTAAAATTGACCTGAGACCCAACCCTGATCCTAAAACTTGAGATTCAACCCTGATCCTAAAACCTGAGACCTTTCCTGAGTCATTGATACCAAACTCAAGAATCGACCTCGACCCAGATACCTTACCTGAGACCCACTTCCATAATTTACCTGATCTAGACCCAAGACCCGACCTCAGACTTGACCCGAACCGATACCCAACCCTGATTAAGGCCCAAGATCCAACCCTAACTTGAAACCTAACCTCAACTCGAGACCCAACACCTAACTTGAGAATCTTCCTAAGACCATACCTTTACCTCGACCTTGAGACCCGACCCTTTACCCTAATACTAATTTAAGACTCAACCTGCTCATGACACTTGACCTCGAGACTCTATCTTGACACTCAATCCAAAATTTAAATACTAACTGTAACTCGAGACCTAATGTGACATAATCCAAAACATATTAGTTAGGTCTCGAATTAAGATTGAGAATCGGTTCTTGAATTAACAATTACAAGTCAAAACTAGTATTAGTATTGGAAACAGTACCCGAGACTTAAGTTAGGACAAAAAGTACATGTGTAAGGTTCCAAATGATTTTGAAAATTGTCTTTTTTAAAGGGAAGTCATTTTCCTTAAATTTGAGAAAAATAGGTGAATTGAAAAGCATTTTCAAAATATTTAAGTCCACCAAAGATGAGAAAATTGAAAAACATTTTCATCAATACTAAACACACCTTACATGTTTGTCTATAAATTCTTTAAGGAGCGTGTGTCCATATAATCTTCGTCCACCTAACATATATGACGACTATATAATGGCATATTAATTTTTAAAATATTTTTACTTTGATATTTTTTGAATCTTGAACTCTCTCGTTTCCATTAGATTAATATCACTAGCCAAAACCATTTTTCATTAGCTTTGTATAATGTCACTTACTACAACCATTTCTCATCGGCACAATATCACCATCTGAAACCATTTCTCATTGGCTTTATTACCACATGTCTCATCACAGCGTACAAGAATCAATGCAAATAGGCAAATCATACCATGAGGAAGAGACAATAGACTCAAGCAACTCTAGTTTACAATAATGTCATCAAAGCATTTCATCAATTAACAATTTAGGATCAACATCAAGGCAATTTACCAAAACACGACTATTAACACACTGCCCTTTTATTGAATCCCCTTTTTGTTAATAAGATCAAGCAAATGAAGTAATTGAATTCATCACTTTATTCACATTACTGATGAACACATATAATGAAGGGAAATACAATATTATACGTCATTTACAAGGTGTAGAAGTTCACTTACCGTAATTCAATCAATAGTTAATCTGAGACTTGCAATTTTCCTTTCCAAACAAAGTCCAAATCCACACAACCTGATCAAAGAGTTAGTCAAAATAAGATTCTATAAATAACAACATTCATATCATACAGTTTGAAAAATGGGTCAAATCAACTGAAAAATCCATTCTAATAAGATATTTGAATCCAAAAATGTTTTCTTGAAAACAATACCCAAGCCACATGGAAGTCACTGGTGAACTATTTCGGAAAAGAAGTTAAAATAAGTTTAGAATAACTATTTTAACATGGAACTCATGTTTTTGAAAAACCTTTAACTTTGTCAATCAAAATTCCAATTTTTGATGTTTAAAACCATGTATGATAATAGGTAATTGATGTTTTAGGGTCACAAAGACTTACCCAAATAATACAACATGAAAAATTTCATTAAAAGTACCGACCAGGGGTTTTCCAAACAAAAAATAGGGGGAAATGGGTGCAAAACACTGAAATTTCATGCCGAACCCCTCTCAATTATCACTTTAGTGAACGTACGGCCACTAACACAATCATCACGAGTTCCTACAAAAATTAGGCCTCTCACTTTTGTGAGCCACCTTTCGCTAATGTAAAAATTGCAAAAGTGAGTGGATCTTCGTGAATGCAAGGTTTAGGGGAACTTGACTCTTCTTGAACGTAACTAGATCCCTACTAAAGCAATGCTCGTGAAAGTGAGATGATCCTTTGCTAATGCAAAGCACACCAGTATCTGTAAACCAGCCAACGCTCATTCATTCCCTCAAGATTTGTTCGGAACCCCGTAGACACAAACCATATATTCAACTTTACTAAACTCGATGTTTCAGAATTAGTGGGAACCATTGAAAGATGAATTCAAGGTCTCCTTGACCCTAAATTTGAGAAAATCATAAGGAACAAACATAACATCTAAATGCTAAATTAAGCTCATGAGATTAGAAAGTTTATCCACGACCTCCTCTAGGCCAATAAAAATCTCCTAAATTCAATGAAAGTAGAGAAATTCGATTCGAGCACCCAAACCTGAAATGTTGACCAAAGTCAACCCACATGCTAAAATTTTAAAAATTTCCACTTAGGACTTCAATTCCATGAAAAGACTCCAAATTTGAAATAGACAACCCTCCTACACAAATTTACACATTACGAGACTGGTGAAATTGACAAAATTCCATTTTGAGACTGATGAGTCCACAATTTGGACTTATTTAGGGCTATATTTTAATAGGTTTATTGTACTCAAATGCATTTTTTCTTGAAAACTGATAGAATAACTAGAGTTTTAGGTATTACTACTTTGACACAAAGGCATGGAAAATATCAAGCAAAACGGAACAAAGGCAGTTGAAAGAATGAAGAAGTGAAGGACTAAGGATCGCTAAGCCCGTTCGGCATGTCGCCAAAAGGTCTCAACCTTGCCTTTTGTTCAGATGAGCTGAGCCCTTAAGGAAGGGATCAAATTGGCGGTGAAGAGGAGCAGTCGGCGTGTCACCGAGCAGTTCCGCGAAGTAGTATTGTGTCGCCAAATGATCCAAAATGCAAAGATGTTGTAGGCTAACGCAAGACAGTGATAAATATACCAAAGGGAGGATCACCGAATGGATCAGCGATCTCGAGTAACTGCTCCGATTGGTCCTTTGCAGCATAACTTTTTGAAAACTATAAACACTTGTTAATATTTTTAGCTTGGTATCGAATTTCATAGTTTTAAACAATAATTTTTAGACTTAGCTTCTAATTTGAGTTTTGGAGAGCTCTTGGGAAACTTTTCTGTTGAACTTTGGAGATTTTAAGATTCTCATCTTGAAGAAATTAAAAGTGGGTGTTGGAAATTCTTCATCCTAGACTTGACTGAAGCGAAAATAAACCATACCAGTTGATGTTACTTCAATTTGGTACCATTTTCTTTCCTTTTTCTATGTATAGCTAAAACCCCAATTCTTGGGGTGTGATTTTGTGATTTGAGTTAAATCTATTTTTGGGTGTTGTTTATTGTTAGTATATTCGTTGTTTAAATGTGATTTGACTTTGTAGTTGTGTTTGAACTAAATGAGGTTGTAGTTGCGAATATGATTTCACCATAGTGTTTTTGTATTGCTCGAGAGAAAGGTTTTAAAACTAAGACTACTAAGTTGATAGCCGGTGGTTATTGGTTCGTCATGGGTTCAGCTCTAAAGAGTGAATCCTAGTCCCTTTCCCACACTTTCAGATCGAGAGAGTGATTTTCTTAAGGCAGAGGTTGTGCTTAAAGGCTGCAACTCGGTGTTTGAGCCAAATCTAGTTGATTAGGGGTAAATGGCTTGAGAGAGAATTTACCCCCACTAAAGTCTAGCCTTGTAACACCCCGTATCCAAAAACAAACCAGAAGTCAACTTTTTAGAAATTTGCAGGATTAAGCTATGGTCACCATCTACGGACCATAGTCTGATCTACGGCCCGTGCTGTAAGTCCGTAGTTCACCACAGTAACCCTCCCAAAAACCCAGCTCAGAAAATCGATTAAGTCTCGACCCACGGAATGAACTACGATCCGCAAGTCAGATCACGATCCATGGTCTGTGTCCGTGGATCAAGACCCCATTACCCAGCCTCTGACATGAACCACAATTGACCAGTATGGTCCGAAGGTCTACGGACCGTAGGTAAAGTTTAGCAGTCAGTTAGGGTGAAATATTTTAATATGTCAACTTCAAATGGTCATAAATCTCAGAAAACAAGGAATTAGGTGTTCCATTACCTCTGATATGATAGATAATTGAATCATCTATCCAAGGCCACCAAGTTTGCTAAATTCCAACCGCCGAGTAAAAAGTATGCTCATTTTAGTGAAGGCATGTCGAGCAGACTCGAACTACGGACCGTAGATTGAAAGGTGGTCCGTCAGTCCAATACGTTGATCACTCCGACAGCAATTAATTCAAGAGTCTTTTGGTCTTTTCCTATTTCGTTTAACCCCTAAGATACGTCGTTTAAACCCTAAATCATGAGATTTTACTCAGTTTAAGCCTAGAAACATAACTAAAACTTACCTAAGTAAAATCATTAATCAAAACATAGAAAATTAGAAGCAAGAGAGGAGAAAAAAAGTCAAGAACCCTAGTTCAAGAACACAACAAGGTTCCATCAGTTCCAGCCCCATAATCTAAAGATTTCTCCGTGGAATTCATCACCAGGTATGTGGGATTTCACTAGTGGGTTCCTTTTACCCATTAGGTTCCTAGTTTTCAGTCAGTTTCTTGATTCCCATTAGGGTTTCTTGATTGATTTATCTTCAAAACATTTGTGACACTTATACCATGCCTTCTACAAATTCAAAATGTAAGATTAAATTCAACCCATAAGTACAAAGAATCATCATTTACCGATGACAGTGACCTCAAAACTAGATTGTACTTAACATGGAAGATCAAATGAATACAGTTGGGAATGCAAAAAAACTCAAAAATTAATGGCATTACCAAGAAGATCGTATATGCCATACACATCGACTTCACCCTCTGTTACATAGATTTGAAGCAATTGAATCATATCCAAAACATAACAGAAACACATGGGGCGGGAATCATCACTCATTTCTTGTTTATAACAAAACAATAAAAGAAGTATATACATTTTCTGTAAAAGAGCATACTTCTTGATTGAAGTAATATTATGAAATAGAACCTTACAAAAATTCAATGGAAAGTTTGAAGAAATACTTCTCGACACTGCATTGTTTAACATGATAATCTTGAACATAGAAGAGGTTTCTATCTCTAAGTGACTAGTATGGACAAATAATTAATCTAATTGATGCTCTCAACTGTAAAGTTTTCTCATTTCCTCTAGTTGTACAAAATATGTAAGCCTGCAAAGTTGACCGCTACAGAATTGACATAGTGAAAATAAGATCCGAACACCCCCACCGCTCACAAGGGAAATAGCAACAACCAACTCCCCATATTTACTAGTACGAACACTGATGCACCTTCCACCAAGCAGACTCCAATAGTTAACCTGGTCCGTCTTGCCTCTGCATCTGGTTCAGCAGAATACCATTCTTCAAAGCTTTCCACGAGTTACCACGTTCTTCGACTAGGTGCTGCAAACAAGAAGCATTAGGTAGAAATAGGTCAGGTCTTAAAAGGTACAACCAACAACAATGACCAATTCTATGCTGCATTCAGTATTTGTTTCTTGTAACCTCTTTTCCAAAGTCTGAAATCCTTTTAAAACTAGCTTCATGGCAAGTTTCATAGATCACCAAATCAAAATTTCCATATAGAAATTTACAGTAGATTCTATTATCATAGAAGAGTTCAATGTGGGTGTATGTACATATAAAAATGCTATAGTGAACTGCCACCAAAAGAGTTTCAATCTCTATAGAATGCATAAAAAAAACATAACATATGAACATCAACTAAATTTTGATCCTATAACATAACATATATATCCTATTTTTTAGCATAAGAGAGGACAGCTAAATAACACTTCATTTCCCACTAAAATTTGATCTTTTTCGCAAAATCAGAACACATTATAGATAAAATCATACCCAAGATAATTATATACATGTCTATATATTTCCCTTTTGAACTTCAAGCATCAACCATCATTATATCACCGTCTTCAGCACGCATTGCATCCAGTTCCCTTTCTCTAAGATCAGCATCCTCACCAACTTCAGTCAAGGTTGATGTTGTTGATACTGTGAAATTTTCTCGAAATTCTCTACCACCAATTTCACCATCCAAAATCACTTCAATTTCATTTTCATCTTCTTGTGGCAATTTATACCGACAGAGTGGACAAGTATTACTCCGATTAAGCCAAGGGATAATACAATCATTATGAAAAAAATGTTTACAAGGCAATAGACTCGCTTCCATATCAATTCCAAATTGCTCCATACAAACAGAATAGTTTTCGATGATTCATTGATTTTCACACTCGGAAGTGAGTTGAGAAATGATTGAAGAGTCGGTGAACGGAATTGAGGTGGGTTAAGCAACTCAAACGAAAGATCGTCGGAATCACTCTCATTGGATTCAGTATCGGAATTGGAATAATTAAAAGTAACAGAATCATTCGTGGAAAGGGTATAATTGGTAAGAGTTAAATGTTGAGGAAAAAGGTATAAAACTGGCAATGGTGTAATTAGAAAGGAGGTGGTGATGAAAGGAGCAAGGGCAACGAAAGGAGGAGCTAACGCCAGCGGTGGTGGCTATGTGAAAGGCATCGTTGCAGTTTTAGCACCGATAGGAACGGCGGTTACCGGCGGTGGGAAGTGTGGCCTCCGTCATCGACATGACGGGCTTTTGGTGTCCTCTTGCTTGGTTTTATCGAGGCACACATTATATTCTTAACTTTTTCTTTATTTTATTTTTGGAGAAAAGTTGAGAATAGTGTCTTATTTAAATTGTTTTGTGCATGAACCAGTGGAATTATCACATCATTATTATATTTTGACATTAAATTTTATTTTATTTTGTGTTATAAATATTAAAGTTAAGGCAAAAAATATATTTATATCTAAATTATTCCATTTTTAGATAAAAATTATTGAAGTTACAGGCCAAAAATAGTTAGTGAAACACACCTAGATGTTAACTAAATTAAAACGATCCCTAAACTGTTGGTTGATTTTGATCGGCTTTTCTATTGAAAATGCCTTCAATTGTGTTCGTATTGTAATAATTTTAATTAAAGGAATGAAGAGAAATCGTGTGTTAGTCTAATTTATTTTCTAATGTGTTCAAATGACTTGAAGTAAACCACAATTATTCTAGAACAATTTTACTATCAATTGGACTAATGAATTTAGGATTAACATAGGTATCCTCTATCAATATATACCCCTCACAAAATCTGGTTCCACAGCAGCCAACGGTGTTTAAAAGGAATAAATTATGGGTGGTTCAATAATTCAATAGCAAAATAGCATAGTTAAGGTACATGAGAGGAAAAACCCAACAAATTTAGGGATCTATTTATGTATTTGGCCATATTAAATGGTTGTCTAGATATGTTTCTAGGCATGTATTTCCATAAAATTTTTGCCCACCTACCATAGGTTCTAACAATTTGATGACGTATTAGTTTATTTATTATATTTTAAGGGAAAACGGTCAAAAATATCTCTAAACTATGTGAAAGGAACAAGAATGTCCTCCATTTATAGTTTGGCTAAAAAATGTTATTACCGTCAATACTTTGGCTCAAACATGTCTTTGCAGTCAATACTTTGATCCAGAAATGCTGTTATAGTTATAAAATGGGTCAAAATGCATTTTTCAAATAAATATATTTTTTTAAACACGTCTTCTCCATAATTATCAAAGAGCACTATTCTTGTTTTCTTTCTTCTAAAATCACTTTAAGAAATAAAAATGTAGGAAATATTTTTTTTCTTCTTAGGGTGTATTTTGTACGAAGAAAAATGTTTTCCGTAGAAAATATTTACCTAGAAAATGTTTTTTCTGGAAAACAAGTAGATTCTTACTTATTTTCTCATATTTGATTGTTGATTAAATATGTTCTAGAAAAGATTTTTAGCGTTTGGTTTATGAATGAAAAATATTTTTGAGAAATATTTTTTATTTTACTAGAGTAGAAAATAAATTTTAAAATTGAAAATATTTTTTAATAACAAACTTAATTTTTTTCCAGAATGTGTGTGTGGGGGGGGGGGGGGGGGGGGTCGAGGGTAGGGGTGAAATTTTTTAAATTTGAAGTTGAAAATATTTTTAAAAAATAAACTTAAAATTTCTTTTAGGGGTGGTTGGTCGAGGATATGGGTGAAAAAAATGAAATTTTGAAGTTGAAAATATATTTTTAAAACAATCTTAATTTTTATTTTGGGGGTGGAGGGGGGGGGAGGCAGGTAGGGAGTGGATGCGTGGGGGGAGGGGTCGAGAGTAGGCGTGACTAAATGAATATTTGAAGTTAAAAATATTTTTTAAAGATAAACTTAATTTTTTTGTGGACGAGGTGGAGGGGTCGAGGGTAGGGGTGGCCTCCCTCTTTGACATGACAAACTTTTGGTTTCCTCTTGCTCGGTTTTCTCGAGGCACACACTATAAGTTAACATTTTCTTTATTTTAATGTATCAGAGCTACATATTATTGTATCCGAGCCAATATTGAATGTATCTGAGCTATATATTTTGTATTAAGTTTATGTTATAATGTATCTAAGCTAGTTTTTAATGTATTCGATCTACATATTATGTATCCAATTAATGTTATAATGTATCTGAGATGCTCTTTAATGTATTTAGAAGGTACAAATTTTAAGGAATTATTGTAATTAAGAAAAAAAAAGTAGGGATAACATGTAATTTACTCTTTATACTATGGGATTTATGTAAATTATACAAAATTTAATGACAAAATATAATGATGATGATATATTCCACCTGTTCATGAACAAAACAATTTAAATATACATTATTCTCAACTTTTATCCAAAAATAATACATTAGGAGAGAAATAAGAGATTTTTAGAAATAGAAGGGGATATTGGATAGAAGGGAAGCATAAGACGTGCATTTCAGTAATTGTTTCTTTAAATATTATGTCATAAATAAATATTTTCATCAAAATTATTCCATTTTTTAGATATAAGTTATTGAAGGTAAGGTCAAAAATACATTATATAAATAAATTAATTCATTGATCAGTGACACACATCTCGAAGTTGATTAGATCAAATCGGTGTTTCAATATGTTTCTAGGCATATGTCCATAAAATTTATGTTCACTTACCATGGTAACTATTTGATGACATATTAGTTTAGTAATATATCATTAATTAAATTTTTTTAATATTCTAAACTCTCCCCTATTATGTTGGAGAAAATCAATGTCAAGAGTGAGACGAGACCATGATTAAGAAGGTGCAAAAGAAGTTGATGAATGTCATGGTGGAATAAATATATTTATATGATGATAATTTTAACCTTAAAACTTCATTTTTAACTTAATATTAATTTATTTAGATTTGCATTAATAAAATTAGTTTTCTAATGGAGTGTCACGTTATATAATGTTTAAACAAAAGAGAGTGCACACATCGTCATCAGAAATAAGTCAAGAAATGTTTAGCTAACTACAGAGTGATAATTCAAGTATGAAACTTATACTATCAATAGTTCTGATATTAAACTCAAAAAAGTTAAGATAGTTTAATTTTGACCCTTTTAACTCTAATATTATTATTATGTAATAAATGTCAATTTTTGTATATTTGCTTCGCAAAAATTTAATGACTCTAAAAATGTTAGTACTCCTTATTTTGAGACCAAGGAAGTTTTTCTTATAAATAAAGAATTTTCTTGATAATAAATCACGGAGAAAAATAATAAGTCTTCTCTTTTTCTCTATTATATTGTGTATTATTATTTTATAATTTAATAACACAT
Source organism: Solanum sitiens (assembly GCA_016801875.1). Taxonomy (NCBI): domain Eukaryota; kingdom Viridiplantae; phylum Streptophyta; class Magnoliopsida; order Solanales; family Solanaceae; genus Solanum; species Solanum sitiens. Next base: position 444,668 of record JABWTJ010000323.1, read on the forward strand.
TACACACAAATGTCTATCCTTCTATTGGATTTTAATGCACATTATTATCATTTTGAAAAAATAAACTCCGATGATGTCACTCACAACTTACTAGAAATTAAGTGAGAAAAAAAGAATAGAACTCCTGTGGAGGAGAATAGTTTAACCGTATGTAATTAAGATATGTTTTATGACTTTTAGGGCTTGTTTGGAAGGACATCCTGGTAATTGAATTCGATATAATTGGGTGTAATTACATTGTTTGTCCTGTTTAATTTGACATATAATTACTTGGCAACAGGTAATTGGTATAATTGGCAGGGGGTAATTATACACTACAATTCACAGACAGAGGCTGTGAATTGCTGGTAATTATATGGTGTAATTACCAAATGATTACTTTTTTTTAATTCTTTTAGCTTCTATTATTTTAAGTTCCTTTTTTATTATTCTAAAAGTTTACTTTTTATTTTATATTATTGTATTTCATTTTCTTCTTATTCTCAACCTTACTTTACGTCATTACGTGATTCTATGCAATTTTTCATATCATCTATTTCTTTATGTCATGCTTATTTTCTCATTAGCATAATTTTATTAGTATTCTAACTTTCAAATTAAAATAGAGTTTATTGTTAAGTCAGATTACAGATTTACATTTTTTCTTTTTTTTTAAAAATAAAATAAATCATATTTATGTATGGTATGTGAAAATTTTCTATAAGAGTATTATGTTAAATTTTTTGTTTTGAGTTTATAACTTATGTTATTTTTTCAGTTTCATTTATTTTAGTAATATTGAATTCACGTAGCACTTAGTTTTTTATTAGACTTGATAATTACCTTTGTGTCAAACATTTAATAATTTATGGCATTTTATTTATATATAAATCTTTTTTTTATCAAACATGCATTTTACGATGTTCGTAGAAACTTCAAACTTCTAGTATTTATGATCGATTCAATTGGTATATATTAATTTGAAAAAGGTATAAATCAATTTTTTTTATAATATTAGTTAAAGAATATATGTTTATTAATTAATATATTTTTGAAAAAGAATATATATCGTAAATATTTAATTTAATGTCCTTTATAAAGTTTCTTATTTGTGTAGTATATTAATGTTTATTTTTAAAATTTAATGTAATTTTATGATTGCAATTGTGCATCCAAAGAGAACAGTTATAATTACACTGTGACATCTAAACAGGACATGCATATAAGAGTTGAATATGATTATAAAAGCTTGAGTATTATTGATACAATGTGTGTTATTTATACATGAACAAGTATAGATGAGAAAGGAATTTGCTGGACATAAGAGACCTAAAAAGAAGAGGAGATAACTATGTATAACTCAAACATACTAACGTACTAGGACTCTACATCCTTATCCTTATCATGCCGTCTCAACATTGGCTCAATTTGCTTGAGACCAATGTTGCTAACGAAGTTGACAAAGGACCTTTTGGGAAGTTCTTTAGTTAATGCATCTGTTAGTTGAGCTCCAGTTGGAATATGATGAATTGAAATTTGTCTACTTTCCACTTGGTCATGAACAAAATGAAAGTCGATTGCGACCTGCTTCATTAGACTGTGAAAAACTGGATTGCGACACAGGTAAGTGACACCAATGTTATCGCAAAGAACCTTAGGAGGAAAAGTCATCTTGACCCAGAGTTCTTGCAGCAGGTTCGTTAACCAGTTCAACTCAACTATAAAACTTGCTACAACACTGTATTCTGCCTTTGTGGAAGATTTGGCAACAATGTGTTGCTTGTTGGAGCACCAACTAATGGGATTCTTTCCAAGAAAAATAACATAAGCATAAGTGGAGTGTCTAGTATCGGGAATACCACCCCAATCTGCATTTGAGTAGGCGAGTAACTTCGAAGAGTTGTCATGTTTGAAGTGAAGACTGTAGGTTATCGTCCCTTTCAAATAACGAAGAAGCCTCTTTGTTGCTTGCCAATGTTTAGCTCAAGGAGAGTGTTGGAATTGCACGAGCTTGTTTACTGCAAAACATATATCAGGCCTTGTAAAGCTGAGATATTGTAATGAGCCAATGACCTGCTTATAAATTGTAGCGTCTGCTGGAGGGGAACCATCATCCAAGGACAAAGCATCACTTGTGGATAGAGAAGTGCTCACATTGTTTGCATCCACCATATTGAACTTGCTGAGTATGTCCGCAATGAAGCTACTTTGTGTGATAGTCAATCCATTGACATGTTGTATAACTTCAACACCTAGAAAAAAATATAAAGGACCAAGGTACTTAATCAAAAATTTGTCTCCCAACAACTTAATTGTTTCGTGGACATGGGAGTTCTTAGAACCTGTAACAACAATGTCATCAACATAGATCATAATAATAATGAGAGAAGCCGGAGACCACTTGATAAATAAAGAATCATCAGATTTGGAATGAGCAAAGCCACAAGATAAAAGAAACTCCTTGATTTCAGTATACCATACTCGTGGTAATTGCCGAAGTCCATAGATAGATTTGTGTAGTCTACATACTTTATTTGGAAACCGGGAATCCACAATGCCAGGTGGTTGTTGCATGAAAAAAATATCATGAAGAGTACCTATAAAAAGGCATTGTTTACATCAAGTTGATGGAATGACCATTTAAGAGACACGGCTAGAGACAAGACGAGGCGAATGGTTGTGGTTTTAATAACTGGACTGAAGGTGGAATGAAAGTCAATTCCAGGACGTTGATGAAATCCTTTTGCCACTAATATGGCTTTATAACGCTCTATGGATCCGTGAGGTTTGTGTTTGACACGAAACACCCATTTACACCCAACTACGTTCTGAGAGGGAGTAGATGGAACCACCGACCAAGTTTTATTTTTAAGTAAGACCATGTATTCTTCTGCAATTGCTACCTGCCATTCAGGATATTTGGATGCTTGACTGAAGGTATTTGGGGTAAGTGAAAGGTGTTTTACTATTGAGGTTGCAAGGTAATCAAAACCCACTTTAGGTTTGAAAATATTATTTTGAGACCTAGTTACCATTCAATTTGATAGTGTTGTTGGACTTGGCGTGGGGATGTATATGGACTGCTATCTTGAGAAGGAGAAGAAGACAAAGAAGGAGTAGGATGACTTACAATTGAGCCAGTTGGCACGTCATCCAGATGGCCTTGAGTATGCGATCTGTGAGGAGTCGTGGAGTTGACCAAATCAGTAATAGGAGGAGTTGGGATAGGGTCTGAAACAATAGGTGAAACAGGTTGTGAGGAAGAGGAAAAACTAGAGGGGTCAGCTGGACGCAACCTTTTTTCCATGTGCTAGACTTGTGGACGATATAGTTGAGGATAGTTGGTTGTGAATGGAAAGATATGTTCAACGAATACAACATGGCTAGAGTAATATACTTTTAAAGTGGTAAGGTATAGGCAAGCATAACTATCTGTGGCAGCGGAATATCCCATAAATACACAAGGATTGGACTTGGGATCAAATTTGGTTGATGTGTAGGGATTTAACCATGGATAACAAAGACAACCAAAGACCCTTAGCTTAAGAGGGTTTGGGGTGGTATTAAAAAGACAATGAAATGGAGATTTAAGACCAAAAAGTAGTGTTGTCAACCCGTTAATGAGGTAGACCGCAGATTGAAATGCGAGAGATCAAAATTGAGAGGGACAGAAGCATGGTGGAGAAGAGATAAAGCACTGTCCACAACGTGGCGATGTTTTCTTTCGGCAGTGCCAACTAGTTGGGGAGTGTATGGAGGGCTATTTAGATGTTGTATCCCAAAGCTCAAGAGAGTGGATTTAAGGCTAATATATTCACCTTCCCCTTTAGTATACAACGTTTTAATTTTTAGTTGAAATTGATTTTGAACCATTAGAACAAAATTATTAAAAATTTCCTTCATATCTGATTTGGATTTTAAAGGAAACAACCAAGTATATTTTGTGAAATGATCAACAAAAAGAACATAGAATCTGAAATTATCAAAAGAGATATTTGGAGAAGGACCCCAAACATCTGAGTAATTAACATCAAAAGGCCTAAAACTTGTAATTGAATTATCACCAAATGGTAGACGATGACTCTTATTGCATAAAAACAAATTACAGAATGTAAATGACTCGACATGGTTCACTGGTAGGTTGAAAGAATAGACACAAGTTTTGGTAATACGAGGTTGAGGATGGCCAAGATGAGCATGCCATAGATGCAATGATGGATATGTTGATGCAAAAAAATGTGCTTGAGGACGAGGTGTGACTAATTTGGTCATGTCCGCGGGCCACTCATAGAGATCACCATTACTCTTTCCTTAAAGAAGACATGCCCCCATGCTCAAATCCTTCACAACAAAAGAATAAGGAAAAAATTCAATTGAAGTCAAATTTTGTCTACAAAATTGAGCAACAGAAATCAACTTTTTTTTTTATAAATGGATAGCAAAGAACATCTTTTAAAAGAAATTTGTCCGCAAAACTAGGAGAAGATAAAGTAGTGTGACCATTATGAGTAATAGGAATTCGTTTACCATCACCAAAAATTATTGAATCTGTTCCAGATAACTCATATGTGGTCTGGAGAGATTAAGAGTTGTCTGTAATGTGATGAGAGGCTCCAGAATCAACAACCCAAGGGATTGGGGAATTATAAGCGTAAGAGTGATGGTTGACAAAATTAGCATATGCTTCAGTAGCATTGTGTGATTTGGACCTACAAACTTTTGCAATATGACCAAACTTATCACAAAGTTGACATTGAACACGCTGATTGTTGCTTCTGGTGGTATTCTGCTGGGTGAAGGAATTGTTATTCGGGGCAGAAGATTGGTTACGAAAGTTGAAGGAACTAGATGGAGTAGTGTTCTTACGATTGGAAGAGTTAGGCTGTCTATTTTTGGGACCATTGTTGGTGGAATGTTGGTGGAATGTTGATGAAATTGAGCACTGATCATTGGTGTTTCGACTTTAGGTTCTGAGTTCTTAATGAACATCTCTTGTGCAAGGAGTTTATCAAAGAGTTCTTCGAAAGTGATAGGATTATCACGAGCTCTTATTGCTGCAGATAACTCTTTGTAATCGGCACCTAAACCACTCAACACCTTAATAACAAATTCCTCACTATTAACGGGTGAATCACTGCAAGCCAAATCATCTGTAATGGACTTGATTTCTCTCATATAATCACTGATTGAACGTGAATCTCGTTTGACATTTGCTAGAGTATCGCGCAAACTGAAAATTCTTGAGTGCGATTTGCTGGCATAAGTTGTTTGGAGAATATCCCAAGCTTCTTTGGCAGTGGAAGCATTGGCAATGAGGGGAGAGATTGTAGTGTAAACTGATGCCATAATGGCATTGCGAACAAGAGTGTCTTGTCGCTGCCATAATCTCAAGTTGGGGTTACGAATTTGGTTATTGTCTTTGTCCAGAGACTGTACATTTGGGATGAGAATTGAGCCATCAACGAAGGTAAGAAGATCATAACCAAATAATAGAGTGGTAACTTGGGATTTCCAAGTTGGATAATTTGCACTTCCTGTTAATTTGAAGGATAGTTAGGACGCAGGGTTAAAAGAGATCAATTGAGAGGGCTGAACGACACCCCCTTGATTGAGAGGGACTGCTGGAGAGTTAGGGGACGAGGAAGAGGAAGAGGAAGTATCAGACATTCTGAAACAAGAAGGAAGCGTTGGAATGCTGGAAAAAAAAAGAGGATCAGATATACTCGTTAAAGTATTTAGTAGGCTCTTGATACCATATAGAGTTGAATATGATTATGGAAGCTTGAGTATTATTGATTCAATGTGTGATATTTATACTTGTACAAGTATAGATGAGAAGACATTTGTTGGGACATAAGAGATCTTAAGTGAAGATGAGATAACTACGTATAACTCAAACATACTAACGTACTAGAACTCTACATCCTTATCCTTATTAATGTGTAATTACAATGTAATAATACTGTGACAATCAAACGTGTCAATTCAATTACTAGACAGAAATATTAGGTTGATAATTACCACCCGAGTAATTATGCCAATTTCAATTACCATATGACTTTTCAAACAAACCCTTAATGATGTTTGGTTCAAGAAAATTTTTCTATCCGAGCCTTTTGCTCAATAATATTGATTTAATTTATTTTTTTGCTTCATTGTAAGGTTATGTGTTGTGTTTATGTGATGGTTATGACTTTGGTGCTTATTTTCAGAAAAAGGATCATTAGAAGTGTCATTTATATATCTTCTCTCAATTTGGTCGATATCTTTTAAAAAGATATTTTGTATATCATTGAATTTAAATTAAATCTACTTTTAATTTTTGAGAAAGGATTTAAAATATCCATTTAAATTTTTTTGTCCATGCGGTGGAATATATGATGATTATTTTTTCCATTAAAGTTATCTTACATCTATAAATAATAAAAAAATATTATAAAAGTATGAAGATCTTAGAAGTGATACATTTTTGTCCATCCTTAAAAGATTATATGATATATAGAATTGTCATTTATTATTTCATTTTAATTATTAATTAGTTATTCTTATAATATTTTTAATTAAGGAGTTCTAAAATCTATCTATATATAATATAAAGGAGAAACATAAATAAAGGAATGTGGCACCTCTCTATGACCTTCATTCATGTTTATCTTTTTTCTCCTTTTCTTTGAGAATTTTTTCTTGGTTCTTTTTATAAAATATATAGAAATCCAACCATATGTATTATTCTAAGTTGCGAAAAAAATGTTAGGATTTTACCCTGATTTTCTTATCTTATTTGCAGTTTATTGTTTCCTTAAAGAAAAATAAAAATATTACCATTTGCTTTAACTTTTACTGAAAGGAAATATAACTTTCTTCCATATTTGGGTTATTCCTTCTCTAGAGGAAAAATTTGGAGATCTACAAATTGAAGATCTTTATTCTCAATAGAAGAACACAAGAACATCCACAATGTAGTAATAAAGAATTATTGTTTATGGGGAGATTTTCTATTTACAGATTTTATGTTTTTTTTAAAATTAATTTTTAATTATGTAGGTCTATTGGTCTTATCATGTAATAATAATATTATGTCTTTTAGTATAGCTTATTTGTTATCTAATTTATCATATTATGATTTGTAAATTATAAGTTTTTGCATGACGCCTTAATCACTTTCGAACCCAACAAGTTGCATCAGAATATATGATTTAAATGATCCAGTAATTGAACAAGATTGAAGACAAACTCAAGCTATTTCAAATTAATTTGCAATCAACGCGATGATAATGAAGTTTTCTGTGCTACTACATGTAGAGAAAAAAAAGTCAAATATATTTTCAACAATATCGTGTTGCTCTGTACTTTAAAACAAATTAAATTTTCAACTCATGCTTACTTAGCATAGATTCCTACTTTTAATACTTGAAAAATTTTAATGCTAGGGCTCAACTTTGAACTCATGCATCTTACTTTCAACGTATGAGCTCCACTTTTAACTCATACATCTTACTTTCAATGTATGAGCTGCACTTTCAAATCATGCATATTACATTTAACGCATGAGATCCACTTTCAACCCTGCTAAAAAATGTTGGTTTTTAAAAGGTGTGAATGAAAAATGAAGAGTTGCGACTTTTATGAAAGGTTGCGATTTTTATGAAAAGTTATGACTTTCATGAAAAGTTGCGACTTTAATGAAAAGTTATGACTTTCATGAAAAGTTGTGACTTTTACAAAAGGTGACGACTTTTTTGAAAGATTTTGACTTTTCCAAAGGTTTGTGACCTTTCCAGTAAGGCACAATAAGAACTTTTTCGCACTACCCTTTGTTCTATAAATTGAGGGATTTTCTCTCATTTTAAATATATATAGAATATATAGAATATAGGACTTCTTCTACTATTACTAAATCTAGTATTCTAAGTGTACTTTGCTGCCGTTGAGTAGCTCGCTGACACCAGCGTTTTTGGTATCAATACACTGGTGATTGAGATCATTCTACCCTGGGAGGACATATTCCAAATCAAACCTCGGATAGTAGAGGGGAAAATTTTTCTTAAGGAGACACTGTGCATTTAGTGGGCTTGATCTTCTTTCTGTTTTTCCAGATTCTGGTATGTGTTACAAATTTTAGATTTGTGAATTAATTTCATTTCTTCTATTCTTCTGTTCTTCATTGGTTCATTAAACATTGGTAACTTCGTGTTTCTGCAAAGTTTGTTGGAATCAGTAAGGTTTTGTTTAAACACAGACTAACAATAGTTGTTCTTTAAGAAAAATATTTCATATATTTTTTTCTAATCTGTTATTCATTCTAGTTTCTCTACTAGTTTTAATTTTCTAGTTGTGAAAATGTTCTTAAACTTTGTTGTCTTACCAAGTTCTTCAAAGTTTTGTTGTAAGTATGTTAGGAATAAAAGATGAATAACAATCTTAAGAAAATTATTATACTGTTAGTATTTTTTGTATTCTAGTGATTGAGAAATCTGATCATGAAAGTAGAAGATAAATGCATTACTTCTCCATAATTCGTTGCTTTGTTTAGCAAGGTCGAAGTGAGAATGTAACAGAAAAAGTTTTTTTTTTGTATTCCAATTAAAGATGTAACCTTCTTATTATTCATTTAAGGAGAAAAACAGTTTCTAAAGGTTAACAATTTTGATATTTATCATGTATGCCTTTGGAAAAAGTTCTGCAATTCGTATGGTTTTCGAATGAATTTTTCTTTGCAAATAGTGTTGCCTTTAAAATTCACTAGTTTGAAGAGTGAGACATGCATATTTTTTCTTGATAAAATAGTATGTTAAAATGTTATAGTTGGAAGACTATTTGAAATGAAAAAAAACATTTCTATGTGATAATCTAAGAATATATTTTATTCTGTTTGGAATTTTAAAAAAAAACTTCTGTAGTTTTGTACTCCCTGTCAATTTGATTGTGTCTGATTGTTGTGGACTAAAAAATTTTTGCAGTTTTCTACTCTGAATAAATTGGACTTTGCAATTGCTTTAAAGAATATGAAAATTTCACATGATAAGTCAGTGTTGTAGTTTTTATGTTCTATAAACTTCATTGTTAAATAAAAAAAAATGTTCAAAATTTATTGTTAGTATTCTAAATACTAAGTGGTATGTCTATTTGTGATAGACTAAGTGGTATGTCTATTTGTGATAGACGAGAAAGACCAGCGACTTAGAGTGGTGTGTTTGTGCCTCTATGGAATGAACTTTGACACTATGTAAATATTGTCAAAGAGAACTGAAACTCTATAATTCTTTCGTAGAATAATATTTTCAAAAAATGTTTCATACTACCAATGACATTTTGATAGTCTGGAAAAATATGCGAAAAAACTATTTTCAAATACTTGAAAAATATTTTTGAGATCATATTTAAAATGTGGGGGTTCTTTGCTTATGATTAGACTTGGTGTCTAATTTAACTTTGGAGCAAAAGATATGAAATTCAATGATACTTTTGTATTATGTTAGACCCACAAAATTGTTGGAGTATATTTAGTATTGTGGTTGTTGAGTTTCTTTATTACTAGTATATGGTGCGACTAGTATGAAACTACCAAATGATATATATACTTGTTCAAAATAATTGTGTTCTTTTATGAAAAAGTGTCACTTAAATGTTGTGATTTTTCATGAAAAGATATGTCTATTATTATAAAAGTATTTGCATAGACATGGATATTGGTGAATAGTCATTTGTTATATTTTTGTAAAAGAAATATTTGGACTATATTGCCTTTATTGGACCCAATGAAACTTTGTTCATGGGTAGTTCTATAACACGCAAATTGAAAGTTATGGAAAGGTCCTTCTGAAAAGGATTTTTGACAAGGTGATGACTCTAAACAATGTTTGTATCACACAAAATTGTAAGAAGTTGGAACAAAATATTTAAGAAAAAAAAGCTACCTCGCGAAGAGCGTTTCAAACTCAATATTTTTATTTGTTCTAACTTGCTTGAGTCAGAGTCACATGAGCACTTGGGGCATTTCAATTAAGAAATACCTTGCAAGGAAAACTGATCAACTTAGAAGTTTTTTCTAACATTGAGTGCAATAAATAAAAATGTTAAGTTTGTGTGCTGAACATTCTTATAAATATGTTGAAAGGAATTTTAATCCCTTAAAATTGATTTACACTGACATTTGTGATATGAAGTCACTACCATCTCGTGGTGGGAAAAAGTATCTTGTTACTTTCATTGACAATTGCATTAAAAAAAAAAGACTGTCTATTACTTAATGAATGAAGCAACAGAAATGTCTAGATAATATAATATCGAAGTTTCAAATCAGTTGGGAAAAAGATAATAAGTGATAAGAATGGAGAGTATGAATCTCCTTGTGCAGAAATATGTTTGGAAAGTGGATTTGTCCATCAAACTACTGCCCTATTCATCTCAATCTAAAGAAAAAATCGAACGTTGAAAGAAATGATGGATGCATTTGTAGAAATACGGGTTTGCCACAAAACTTGTGTGGAGGAACTATCCTTACGACAAAAGGGAACAAAAAAAATTTGTCTTTTCATAAAGAAAGCAATTTTGTTTGTTCAGGACATAATCTATTCCATATGAGAAATGGAAAGGAAGGAAATCCAACTTGAAATATTTCAAAGTGTGAGGTGTCTAGCAAAAGTCCAAGTTCCTATTCCTAAAATGATTGAAATAGAACCTAAGACCGTGGACTGTAAAATTAGACTTGAGTAGTCTAGTGAAAGGTCTAAACGACCTTGGAAAGAACAAAAGGAGAATGTACTTAATAAAGAGATTCAGAGGCGTAGTAAATGTCAAGGAACATATACTTCCTTCGAATATGATTTTGTAACATTTCTTGTGTCTTATGTAGACTCATCCTTTTGGACAAATGGTATCAATAGTGAGATTGGTTCAACCTTGAGCAATCCTATTGAAAGTTGGTTGATCTTCCTCCAGAAAATAAACTTTTGGGTTCAAAGTAAATCCTCAAAAGGAAAAGAAAAGTCCATAGAACTGTTCACAAATATACAACAAGACTTTGTGTCAAAGACTTTAGAAAAAAAAACAAGGTGTTTATCTTGTTGATATATATACTTATCGGTAACTAGAATTATATCCATTCGGATGCTAATATTATTAGTTATGATATATGACCTCCAAATTTATCAAATGAATGTGAAACATTTCTCTTAAACGAAAAATTGGAGGAAGAAATTTACATGAAACAACCCGAGGGTTTTATGGTTCCTGGTAAATAAAAGAAAGTGTGAGAACTTGTTAAGTCACATTATGGACTAAAACAAGCACCCAAACAATGACATAAGAAATTTGACCAAAACATGTTGGCAAATGGATTTAAGAATGATGGAACTGATAAATGTGTTCATATTAAAATCACAAAGTCATTGTTTGTTTGTATATTGGTGATATGTTGATCATCAATAGAGACACTAATGACATAAATGCTACTAAACATATGATAGAAAGCAAGTTTGGAATGAAAAATTTGGGAGTTGCTGATGCGATCTTAGGTATAAGAATCCTTAGAACTCCATAATGTTTAGCATCTTCACGGTCTCATTTCATTGAAAAAGTATTTGACTAGTTCAAATATTTGGATGTCAATATTGTAAAGTGTCCAATAAATGTGAGTTTTGCATTTCAAAAGAGTGAAAGCGAAAGTGACTCACAATTGGATTATTCTAGATTATTGGGAAGTGTCATGTATATCATGAAGTGTGTGTGATCAAGTATAGCATTTGCTATTAATAAACTGAGTCAGTTCACAAGTGATCCTAATCAAACTCATTAGATGGCAATAAATAGAGTTTTGGAGTATTTAAAAAATACTTTAAACTATGCCTTGCATTATAACAATATCCAACAATATTGAAAGGATATAGTGATGCAAATTTGATCACCGGACAAATGAAGTAAAATCTACTAGTGGATATATACGTACTCTTGGTAGAGGAGCAGTCTCTTGGAAATATTTCAAAAGAGACATGTATCGCTAGCTCTATAATGATCTTTGAGCTAGGTGCTCAAGATAAGGTCGGTGAATAAGTTGAAAGACTCCAGAATTTCTTGATAGGTATTCTTTTTTGGCCCAAACCGTTGACATTAGTATGCATACACTTTGATAGTTAAGATGCAATAGGTAGGTCATGGAGCATGACGTATAACGGAAAGTCTCGTCATATATAACATAGACATGATACCGTTAGAAAACTACTCTCTAGTGGAATTATCAGAATTGACTATGTAAAGTCAAAGGATAATGTGTCGGATCCACTTACAAAAAGGCCTAACTAGAGAGAAAGTTGAAAGATCATCTAAGGAAATGGATTTACGGCTTAGGACAAGTCATCATGGCGGTAATTATATCTAGCAGACTGGAGATCCCAAGAGCTAGATTCAAGGAGAAAAACAAAGTTGTGAATGACGGTTCGACATTGTCAATAAACTCAATCCATTCTCATGATGAAGACAATGCTCAGAGACAAGGATATAACATTAAGGATCGTTAATGAGTTAATAAAGCTTAATGATTTTAATCATTGGCTAAGTTTGACAAAGTTGACCAAATAGTGTATCTACGCGATAACACGGTTAGAAATCACCTATGTGAGTGTGAAGTGTAAGACGCTTCAAAGAGGATGATTGTCAAAAGCCCATCTCTCTATACACTCATGAAACCATGAGGTGTTCATGGCTGAAACAAACACAACCGTAAGAACCATAAACGGTAAAGGGTTAATTGTGTGACATATGGTTATCTAGGTATACACCAAACCTCGATGGTTCAAAGATATCGCATCTACCAATTGACCGAGTATATCCGACATATGTTCACTACAGAAAGTCCAAGGGGAAACCTACTTATCCATATGCAATTAATTCTTCTTGTAAAGTACACATACTTGTTCGTTTCTTTGTCTTGGAGTCATTCCCCATTCATGAGGGGGATTGTTGGGTTTTAAAAGGTGTGAATGGAAAATGAAGAGTTGCGATTTTTATGAAAAGTTATGACTTTTATGAAGAGTTGTGACTTTTATGAAAAGTTGCGACTTTTATAAAAAGTTGTGACTTTTATGAAAAGTTGCGACTTTTATGAAAAGTTGTGACTTTTATGAAAAGTTGTGACTTTTATGAAAAGTTGTGACTTTTATGAAAGGTGACGACCTTTCTGAAAGATTGTGAATTTTCCAAAGGTTTGTGACCTTTCCAGTAAGGCACAATAAGAACTTTTTCGCACTACCCTTTGTTCTATAAATTGAGGGATTTTCTCTCATTTTAAATATATATAGAATATATAGAATATAGGACTTCTTCTACTATTACTAAATCTAGTATTCTAAGTGTACTTTGCTGCCGTTGAGTAGCTCGCTGACACCAGCGTTTTTGGTATCAATACACTGGTGATTGAGATCATTCTACCCTGGGAGGACATATTCCAAATCAAACCTCGGATACTAGAGGGGAAAATTTTTCTTAAGGAGACACTGTGCATTTAGTGGGCTTGATCTTCTTTCTGTTTTTCCAGATTCTGGTATGTGTTACAAATTTTAGATTTGTGAATTAATTTCATTTCTTCTATTCTTCTGTTCTTCATTGGTTCATTAAACATTGGTAACTTCGTGTTTCTGCAAAGTTTGTTGGAATCAGTAAGGTTTTGTTTAAACACAGACTAACAATAGTTCTTCTTTAAGAAAAATATTTCATATATTTTTTTCTAATCTGTTATTCATTCTAGTTTCTCTACTAGTTTTAATTTTCTAGTTGTGAAAATGTTCTTAAACTTTGTTGTCTTACCAAGTTCTTCAAAGTTTTGTTGTAAGTATGTTAGGAATAAAAGATGAATAACAATCTTAAGAAAATTATTATACTGTTAGTATTTTTTGTATTCTAGTGATTGAGAAAATCTGATCATGGAAGTAGAAGATAAATGCATTACTTCTCCATAATTCGTTGCTTTGTTTAGCAAGGTCGAAGTGAGAATGTAACAGAAAAAGTTTTTTTTTTTTTTTTTTTTTTTTTTTTGTGTATTCCAATTAAAGATGTAACCTTCTTATTATTCATTTAAGGAGGAAAACAGTTTGTAAAGGTTAACAATTTTGATATTTATCATGTATGCCTTTGGAAAAAGTTCTGCAATTCGTATGGTTTTCGAATGAATTTTTCTTTGCTAATAGTGTTGCCTTTAAAATTCACTAATTTGAAGAGTGAGACATGCATATTTTTTCTTGATAAAATAGTATGTCAAAATGTTATAGTTGGAAGACTATTTGAAATGAAAAAAAATATTTCTATGTGATAATCTAAGAATATATTTTATTATGTTTGGAATTTTAAAAAAAAAACTTCTGTAGTTTTGTACTCCCTATCAATTTGATTGTGTCTGAGTGTTGTGGACTAAAAAACTTTTGCAGTTTTCTACTCTGAATAAATTGGATTTTGCAATTGCTTTAAAAAATATGAAAATTTCACATGATAAGTCAGTGTTGTAGTTTTTATGTTCTATAAACTTCATTGTTAAATAGAAAAAAAATGTACAAAATTTATTGTTAGTATTCTAAATACTAAGTGGTATGTCTATTTGTGATAGACTAAGTGGTATGTCTATTTGTGATAGACTAAGTGGTATGTCTATTTGTGATAGACGAGAAAGACCAGCGACTTAGAGTTGGTGTGTTTGTGCCTCTATGGAATGAACTTTGACACTATGTAAATATTGTCAAAGAGAATTAAAACTCTATAATTCTTTCGTAGAATAATATTTTCAAAAAATGTTTCATACTACCAATGACATTTTGATAGTCTGGAAAAATATGCGAAAAAACTATTTTCAAATACTTGAAAAATATTTTTGAGATCATATTTAAAATGTGGGGGTTCTTTGCTCATGATTAGACTTGGTGTCTAATTTAACTTTGGAGCAAAAGATATGAAATTCAATGATACTTTTGTATTATGTTAGACCCACAAAATTGTTGGAGTATATTTCGTATTGTGGTTGTTGAGTTTCTTTATTACTAGTATATGGTGCGACTAGTATGAAACTACCAAATGATATATATACTTGTTCAAAATAATTGTGTTCTTTTATGAAAAAGTGTCACTTAAATGTTGTGATTTTTCATTAAAAGATATGTCTAAAAATTTTTTGGCAAGTAAAATTTTTATTTACCAAGTGAGAATTACATCCCGAAAAAAAAAAAGTGCAGTATGGACAACTCCCAAACTTACACTATCAACAATAACTACTAAGAACTAAACTCCTATCATTAAGGATAGAAATTTAAAAACAAAAGCCTACTCGTTAGCTTACTACAATGTTGAGCTTTACTAACTACTTGATCTGTTGTTCTTTGCCGAGTGTTCAACACTCTAGCATTTATTTTCTTCCATATGTGGTACACCCCTCCTGCTAATGACATCCGATACACCTCCTTCTGAGCAGTTTTCCCCTTAGCATTTGTCACAACCCATTCCACTTCAGCCTACCAGTCCATAACTAGCCTGACAATTCACAACCGTTAGAAGTAGTTTACCCCATATTCTTTTTGCATAGCTGCATTGAAATAGCAGATGATCAATGTCTTCATTCTCCTCTTGACATAGTGGGCAAAGCATATCTTCCAAATTCACCCAACAAGCTAATTTGTCTTTTGCTTGGAGCCTTCTATGGAGTGCCAGAAAAAGAATAAATACCCATTTTGGCACTCCTTTGTTATTGAATAATAATCTTCTCCATGAGATCTTGGACCATTCTTCTCTAAGCAATTCATAAATCTTCCAAATAGAGTAGTTAGGCAACTGTGTGACTTCGTTTTCATTCATCCATGCTATTATCAAAAGTATTTTTGGCATTCAGAATCTATTGTACCATCCAGGAGATTTGTTGTGCCTGAGCCTCCCATACTGCACCATCCCTTATATAATAGAGATGCACCCATTTAACCCACAACATATCTTTCTTCTTGCAAATATTCCACAATAGTTTTCCAATTGCAGCATGATTCCACCAATATATATCAAGAATATTCATCCAACCAGCAACTCTAGAGAATCATAATCTCTCCTAAGCGATAAGTGATCTCTTTGATATTTCACATTCCCCCGTCCACAAAAATGTTCTACATGTAGCATCAATCATCACATGGATCACTTTCTTTGGCAAGACAAATACTTGAGACCAAAATACTTGAATTGAGAATAATATAGACTTCACAAGTTTCAATCTACCAGTATAAGTAAGAAACTTCGTCGTCCAGGATTTGATTCTATGGAGCATTCTATCAATCAACGGTAAAAACTGCATAATTGTGACTTTTTTAGTACTTAAGGGAATGCCCAAGTACTTGAAGGCAGCAACCCTTCTGTGAACCCTAGATCTGCCAGAATAACTTTTTTAACCTCTTGTTTAACCCCTCCAAAATATATAGAGCTCTTGTCAACATTAACCTCCAGTTCCCAAGCCCGTGAAAATAACTGAAATGCTTGATAAAATAGCTGAGTAGATTTCAAATTACCTTTAAAAAATAATAAGAGATCATCATACTCAACTGAATAAGCTGCAATTGTTCACACCTTGGATGACCTTATTTGAAATTTATTTTTTTTCTTAACGAAAAATCAAAGTAGCACCATAAATGCTTAAACTTTTACTGAAAGGAAAGAATAATTTTCTTCCATATTTGGTTTATTCCTTTCTTGGAGGAAAAATTTGAAGATCTATAAATTGAATATTCTTATTCTCATAGCACAACACAAGAACATCCACAATGTAGTCAATATAAAGTTTTTGTTTATGGGAAGATTTTCTCTTTACAAATAATATTATATATTTTAATATAATTTTGTTTGTCATCTATTTTATTGTATTATGATTTACAAATTATAGGCTTCCACGTGACTTTCTTAGCACTTTCAAACCCAACAAAACCTCAATCTATTTATATTATCTACTTAAATAACATGCCTCTTCAAATCTTTTCTAATTTTTCTTATGGATTATCAAATTTATAAATAAAAATCATCAATGGAACTGTTGAATATTCATTTTTCATTCTTTCTTTCTATTCTTATAGTTTTTTTCCTTTTTTTTTCTTCATCTTTTCCATAAGAAATTATAGAAAATATAGTGACATAATATGTCCTTCACTTGATGAAGATCAAAGATATATTCTTCAAAGAATCATTACAAAAAGATGTTAATATTAGTTTAGTACAAGTTCATTAAAACGTAGAAGGAAGCTTAATTATGTTGACAAATTCATCAAGAGAGATAGTCATATTTGCATAAAGTTTGAATGTTTCCAGTATTTTAAAATTCATTAATGTAATGTATTGGTTTGATTTCAATATTCTAAAATTTTGTCATGATCGAGAGATATTTTATCTATGTTACATTTCTCGTAGCTGTTAGATGTTTTTGTGCTTAAAAATCTACATATTATAAGCTAGATGCTAGAAAAGTTAAGTTGCACCTCTCGTTTGCCAATAATTCTATTTATCTTTTCGTGATTTTTTTGTGACTATTTTTCATATTTTTATTATTATACAAAAAATGAGTATTTTGGTTCTTAATATATATCATATAAATAGTCCCTAATATATGTAAAATGAGTATCATTTTTGTCCTAAGCCCTAAATTTAACTTTTTCACGGTTAAAAACTAAAGTCCCTTCCCCCCCCCCCCCCCCCAAGGTCCCCCTTCTCTGATTCTTCCCTCAATAAGAGGAATTAAGAGGATACTAATCCACCCATATATTGCTTATTCAAACTCACCCATAACTTTATTCTTCTCTCTTTCAAATAATTTCTACTTTGGGTCAGCTAAAAATTTATTGGATTCAGTGGAAGGACAAAAAAAAGACTCACCTGTTGATTGCAGTTTTCATGTTTCATCGAATTAACCAATTATCTCGTCCAATCCAGAGATCATATGAGTCATTCAAATGAGATTATAAATTAAACAATAATAAAATAATAGAGAATTTTTTTTGTGTGTCTATGTCATCCAAAGCATGGATATGCTATTTCTTATATCATTATATTAAAAGTTTGAATAAACTTTTTAATTCTGTCAAAGCGTCTAAAAATAAAGGCATTCATAACATTAATGGAAAAATGAAACAAGCTGCTCAAATCATAATGAGTATTGAATTTTTCTAAAAGAAGATGGAGTTGACAAGTGAAAAAACTAGTAGGAATGTTGGGGCTCATAGAAGACCTGTTTTTTTTTATTCATGTTCACTATGCGAATTGCTGGTCATCAGACATTTACCAGGAGTGAAATTTCAAACATTTCGATAGGTATGAACTTTTACATGCATGTGGAAAATATAAATTTCTATCTATTTTAGGGATTAACAAAGACAACACATAAGATAGTTAAAAAATGAAAAGAGAATAGTTTTTAAAATCTATTTTTAGAAGATGATGCAATTTTAGAGAGAAGCAGGAAGACAAAGCAATCAAGGAGAAGAGACAAATGAGTTAGGGAATGGGACGTTAGTTTTTAACGGTGAAAAAGTTAAATTTAGGGCTTAGGACCAAAATGATACCCATTAAATATATGTAATTAAGGACCATTTCTATCAAGTGATATATATTAAGGATCAAATTAAAATAAATCAACCCCTATACGTGAAGGACCATTTTGAGCATTTAAACTCTGACAAATGAAGTCAATTTGAGAGATTCCATCCAAATCAAGGGTATATGTGTTAAATTTGTAGACAACGAGAACATTAATAATTTTACTTTGATGATAACGGTAAAGTCAACAAATAAATGAAAGTTAAAGGATATTTTTGAAAATATCAATAGAGTTTATTTATGTAGAATCAATATTTCTTTTTCTTGAAAAAGTACTTGATTAAACATACATCCATATACCATATATACTAATTCTACCTATATTATAAAATAATTACATATATTTTCATTAATTAAGAGTTTTGTTCTATATTTTAAGTTAGATAAATTGAGATATATCATTCTTTGAAATTAGCCTATAATAGAATCCTTAATTAACTACTCACTTAATTATATTTGAAAATTCATGCACTCACTGCAAATCAACACACTCTCTTCCAAAGTTTTTCCTCCCACATTTTATTCATCACTCTCCCTCCCTCACCTCCATTATTGCACTTTCAGCATGAAGAAATAGTTCATAACTAGTTTTGTTCTATTTTTTCACTAACGTGTTAGTGCTACTGAACTCTTTGTTGGCTAGTCCTACTTCAAGGCTTGTTGTTGATTGAAAAATGATATAAAAAATTGCATCACTAACAATTTTCTATAAAGGATCGATTGCGATTCTTAATGTCATTAGCAACAACGCAGAGAATATTCTAAAGTTTGTAGAAAAGTGAACAAGTATGATGTCTATTGGTAAAAAGATAATTGTTGTGAAGACAATAAGTGGAAATTTATGCATATATATGATACAATATTGAGATGTGTTACACGTTTTTGAGTTACGATTAAATGTATCTAATTTTATTAGTATATCTAATTAAGTGTATATGTATGTATAAATATATGCAAAAGTATCTGGGAAAGAGTTCATGAAGCTAATAAAGGATATATGTTTTTGAGTTAAGACATACGATGTGTTTGCTTGGGTTAAAATTTTTGAAAAATATTTTTCAAATCAACTTATTTTCCTCAAAATTAAGGAAAATGACTTCCCTTCAAAAATTAAGGAAAATATTTTTCAAAACTTTTCTCCAACTTTAAATAACATTTTTTTGTTGAAAAGTTTTTTTAAAAATTTTTAAAAATATTTCCAATTTCCAATTTTTATTTTTTCATCCCACCCCGCCCCTACCCACGACCCACACCCCCTCCCAAAAATAAAGTTGTTTTAAAAAACTATTTCAAATTTCAAATTTTTATTTTTTCACCCCACGTCTAACCCACCCTCCCCCAAAACAAAAACAAATTGAGTTTATTTTTAAAAATATTTTCAACTTCAAAATTTCATTTTTTCACCCCTACTCTTGACCCTGCCAAGCCACCCCCTATTAGCCCCCCCCCCCCCCCCCCCCATTTTTTTTATATTTGTTCTTCAAAATATTTTCAACTTCAAAATTTCATTTTTTCACCCTTATACTTGACTCTCACCCCACTCCCACCCCCCCCCCAAACAAAAAAATTAAAGTTTACTTTAGAAAATAATTTTGACTCTAGATTTTTATTTTTTCACTCCTACCCTCAACCCCCACCCCCTCCAAAATAACTTAAGTTTTTTTTTTTTTTTTGAAAAATAATTTCAACTTCAAAAATTATTTTCTACTCTAGTAAAAATAAAAGTATTTCTCAAAAACATTTTTCATTCATAAATCAAACACTAAAATTCTTTCCCGTGAAATATTTTCTACTCACCAACCAAACATGAGAAAATAAGTAAAAAATCTACTTATTTTCAGGAAAACATTTTCCTTCGTACCAAACACACCCATAATGTATTTTATTTTCATCAATGTATATGACTAAGTGAACATGTACCCGGCAAATTATATATACTTGTATCTAAGTAGGGTTCCTGTACATGAAAATATATGTTTCTAGCATGTATTTGAGACATTACTTCACTTTTATCAATGTATACATATATCTGACAAAATATACATATCTATCTGAATAAGATTTCATGAATTTGATAAGTTGTTCATGTTTTTGACTTAAGAAGTCTAAAATTTGTTGAATCACCAAATAATAGAGATTTTATTTTTTATTTTTTTGATTTATTTAGGAATTGTGATACATCATATTCTTTAAAGTTGTTACACACGAGATTTTTTCCTTTAATTAACGGCTTTTATTTATATCTCTTAATTAGATACACTTCTTAGTTAATGACTCTCAGTTATATCGCTTAATTAGACACACTAATTGATATGTATCCATCTTACATTACTAAAACTGTAAGTTTTTTTATGTGAACTATCATTCAATAGTTATCGAAACACACCTAGTCGTTGACTAGAAGGCTAAGCCCACTGCGCAGGATCCCCTCATCTCCACCATGGTACGAGGTGTCGTGGTGAACATCTCTCCTACCACCATCAGTCGATTCATATACGGACTTAACCCTCACCACACTTGGGCATGCAACGGGAGGATACTATACTACGGATGGCAAGGCATATGGCCCTGGATGGTGAGAGAGCTGAGTGGGTTACCTCATTTCAGGTGGGAATTTGGAAGGCCACCCTCACTTTAGTGGCCAAGTTCTTGTTGGTCTTGGTACAAATTAAATGTCACCGACTAAGGCCGAAAACCTTGTCACTTAAGGTAGAGAAGTCATAGTGGCTGCATTAGTCATAGGGATTGAGATAGATTTCCCCCACTTGCTATTGGCGGAGATATATGAGAGGACATTCAAGACCACCACCACATGCCGAGTCTCTTGTATGACATTTCAGATT
The DNA here is from genome assembly GCA_016801875.1 of Solanum sitiens. Taxonomy (NCBI): domain Eukaryota; kingdom Viridiplantae; phylum Streptophyta; class Magnoliopsida; order Solanales; family Solanaceae; genus Solanum; species Solanum sitiens. Next base: position 466,081 of record JABWTJ010000323.1, read on the forward strand.
TCCAGGGATACTGGAGTTCCTATCTGGCACTATGACAAATTGGTGCATGCCACAGGGATGGTGGATATAAGTTTGATATATGATGAGGCTAATTTTGCAGCACCACACAGAAGGCCCCGAGTCGATGTGCCTTTGAGCACTGATCTTGTAGATGCGGTAGAGCAGATGTAGGGAGATGGGCCTGTAGCCCATACTGAGGATGCACCGAGTTCCTCCTCACAGGCAGCTAGCTAGGCTCTAAGATCATGTAGTGCCACTCATTCTTCTGGAACCACTATGTTACCACTGGGATGACTCCAAAAATTAGAGGCTCAGATGGCTACCCTATTGCACCACATCGAGCTTTGGATGCGGAAGTTGATTGCTGAGCCCGAACAGAGAGTTGAGAAGATGATAGAGGGAGGTAATAGACCAAAATTTCCAAGCGGTTCATAAGCGACTTGATGCTTTTGAGTTGAGAGTTTTAGAGAGGCTGCCCCCACCATTAATATGTCCTCTTTCCATGCCGATCTAGCTAGTCTTCGGGCAGATGTTGATGCAATCCTTGTTATGCCAGCTATTGAACCACATGCTGCACCCTCTGCACTTAGGAATGATTCAGTCCTTGGTTCACTATTTAGTGGAGATGATGTGTAGGATCAACCGGAGCTCGCACGTGTCCAAGGATAGAGGCACCTATCTAGTAAACAATATGAAAGCACTTAGGCGGAAAGGGTCGACAAGAAACAATGCATTCTATAAAAGAACACAAAGAAGGACTCTATCATTGATGAGCAATTGAGGAAGCAAAGGGTTCATGAGATGATAGCTGGGGCATCGAGTTTTGTGTCTGTTACTAAGGTTTTGCCTACTAGGTCAGAGGTTGTGCGCACTACTGAGGGTGAGGTGAGACTAGTAGACAACACTACTGAGGGTGTTGTGACGGTTTATATGGGAACTACTGAGGGTGGCCCCAATGTTGAAGGAGAGATGGGAAATCGGATCCACCCACTTGTTGATAATTCTTTGACGCTAAGCGCCATAAGTTTGCTTCACCCAAATCCATTACTTTCTTAATTGTTTTTGTCTGCATTGGGGAAAATTTCACTTATTTTGTTGAGGATGGAGTAAATTAATTGTCAGTGATAGGGTGAGTTCTAATTAACCCAACTCACAATCCTTTCTTAGGGTTTCTTGCATGTGTTCTTTTGCCCTAAGAGACTGCTTATTTTCTATTGAATCGACATGCTTTAGGAATTGTATGTGTAGAAGAATGATAAAGAATGAAGCATGATGACATAGTCTTATTGAAAAATGATAACCGTCAAAAATTAGAAAAACATATGATAAAAGTTGTAGACTAGAATAAGTTGAATGTGTTGGCTCTGAGCGTGACATGATAATGAACTGACTTGATTTTATGACTTAGCTAGAACTTGAACTGGGTAAAATTATAATCTGGTGATTAAACTATGTGCCAAGAGTTTGTGAGAATTGTTAATGATTCAAGTAGTGTTGTGCCAATCTAGAACTTGTGTGAAAGAAACTGAACAAAATTGATAATACTGAAGGAAAAGAATCAAATGAAAGGAAAAGAAGAAAAGAGAAAAATAAAGACCTACAAAGTTTAAAAGTCATATCCATGGTTGGAAATAATCAAGGGAGAGAAAATAAATGGGTGGGATGTTAAAAATAGAGGCAAAGAGAGGTATAAAACCTAATGTAATGTCAAGGAGGGCAGAACGTCACTAAAAGTACCCAAAAGTTCCACACCTGACCCTGAGCCTACTTGCAAGTCAAGAAAGTCCTATAATGATCCTAGAATATAGTTTGGAGAGTCTAAGCAGTGAAAATAAGGGCAAGCTTATGGTATTGAGCACTGTGACATTAACTTGCTTCTGAGAGTGAGTGTTGAATGAATCCTTGTACTCAAAATCATCGATCTGTATTGTGTGAAAAAGGGGATTTGATTGAAGTAAGGGCGCAAGAGACATTATTGGAAAGTTGGTAACTTGGGGATACTGAAACATTGCATGTTGTGTGTTGATTGGTCTATCGTTGTCATGTTTTGATCTGCACAAATTAGCTTGTTGAGTCTAGAAAAAACAATTTGCACCCTAAAAGGAGAGTTGAGAAAAAAAGTCATGTGATTGCTTATGCTTGAATTGCTTGCTTCTATACAAGTGTGTTTAGAGTCTTAGTGCCTCGCTTAAGGACAAACATCTATTTTAAGTTGAGGGTGTTGATGTACCATAATTTTATGATAATTTAATGCATTTCACTTAGAAGTTGTGTGTGTCTAGGGCATGTTTGTGTTGGTTTAATGTGTTTTTGTCATGATTTAAGGAAATAAACTCAAGCGTGGGGATTCGAGGAGACAGTTGAAGGATGAGTAGAAAAGGGCATCTACGGAGGCAACCTACGGAACTTATGTCAAATTATGCCCAGTAAATGATGATCATAGAAGGGCTAGCCAGGAATTACTGAAGATAAGGGAAGTCTTGACTAAGTGTGGAACCACAATGATAATTTACGAACCGTAGAGTAATCTACAGACCGTACTGTAGTTCCATCGAAGTGATCTGAGAGGTGGTTTCAGTACCTGTTGCTGAAAAAATCTAAGTGTGGAGTAACATAGTTGAGTTACGGACTGTCGTCTGACTTACGATTCCTAGTACTAGATCGTAGAAGTCGACAAAGATCCTGAAGATTTTGAAGGTTCAAAATTTCCTAAGTCCTAAGCGTCAAATGTGTTTAGTTGTTTAAATAATATCAAATAAATAATGTCGTTTAGTTGTTTGAATTAAGTCAAAACTAGTTAGGGTTAAAGTTGTTTAGTTGTTTAAAAAAGTTCAAATAAATAATGTGGTTTAGTTGGTGGATTTAATTGTTGGAATTAAGTCAAAAACTAGTTGTTAAAGTTGTTTAAATAAGTTAAAATAAATAATGTGGTTTAGTTGGTGGATTTAGTTGTTAAAATTAAGTTAAAACTATTTAGAGTTAAAAAGTTGTTTAGTTGAAATAAGTTCCAATTTGCAGTTATTGGAAAAATCACGTTTGATTGGGCATATTTAGATGAATTGAGGAAGATTATCCCTCAACAATGCGAGGTGAAAAGGAGTTGTCAGATTGGATTATTTCGTAGTAAACATATTTTGATTTGGTTATCCAAAGAAAAAGACTTTGTTAATCTAATTTCGAGAGGTGGTTTTTATCTCACATGTAAAGATGGGTATTCCGATCTCATGCGTACGCTTATCTATAATTGGAAATTCAAAGTCAACGAGGAAACATCTATGGCCATGGCATGGTTTTCTTTTCCTAATATTCTTCCTACTTTCTTTGTTAAAGAGTGAATGTTCTCTTAAGCATCAGTTGTTGGAAAACCTACTCAATTGGACCAAGCTACCATTAATAAGACAAGGCCGAGTTGTGCGTGTGTTGATGTACCGTGGTTTCACGGTATCTTAATGCTTTTCCTTAAGTTTAGTGTGTGTCTAGGGACTTTGTGTAGTAATTTTAATGTGTTTTTATCTGCATTTCGCAGGAAAGTTGTCCGAAACTAGAATGCAGAAGGCTGTGAAGAATCCGTGCAAAAGTGACCTACGAAACCATCGACAGACCGTAGGCGGTGACCGTTGATTGGAGGTTCAGGCATCTGGAAGAAACTCGGGGAATTTTGACCAAGTATGGGGCTACGGAAGGATCGACGGTCCGTCGGTTGATCGACGGACCGTCCTTGCAAAACTTCGATTTGATCAGAGAATGTCCCAGTACCTGGTGTTGAAGAAAAAGCTAAGTATGAAACGACGAGAAGCATCGACGGACCGTAAGTGAATCGATGGAACGTGCTGTTGGTTCGTCGATTGGATCAGAGAAGATGCAACGTGAAGGCTAAAAAAAATGCTAAGTACGGACGGACGGAGGCAGTCGACGGACCGTCTGCATGGTCGTCGATTGAAGCCGTGTTTTTTGGACAAATTTTCCTCATTTGTTTTTCTTTTATTTTAGGACAATGTTTTTATTTATAGGGTGTATAACCTCATTTTTGGGGTTGGATTTTCTTTACTATTTTCATACTTTTGTTCTTGGCGATTTGGCTTTGCAACTTGGGCAATAATTCAAATTTCAGGATTTGGTTTTTAAGATAATTGTGTGATTTCAAGTTGAATTTCTGGATTTTCTTCAAACTTGTCAAAGTAACTTCATGATTTATTATTTATCAATTATGAGTTGTATTCTTCTAAGCATGGGTAACTAAATCCACAACTAGGGTTGTGGGAACCAGGGTGATTAAGAAAATAAACCTAGCTAATTTACAATTCTCAAATAGGTTGTTGCATGCATCGATAATTCTTTTTTTAGAAGTCTTTTTAACGAGTGCATGCGTTAGAACTCCTCTTATTGCTACTTGCCGAACCAAGGGGGTAGTTAATAGGAAAATAATTATCGACATAAATTTAGTGGATACTATCTAATAGGCTAGTTTCGATAGGTGCGAAGTAATAACTAAGCCAAACATCGAATATGATGCTTAATATGAAGTACAGGTAAGGGTTAGTAACTTAGACACACGTAGCCGGACCAAGGTACGGGGTAAAATTCTCTAAATGCCGGACCAAGGATTTAGAGAGTACATAACTTATCACTTTGCATGCAAAACACTAGGAAAGAATTGTTATAGCTAGGATTATGGCGTTATGAACCTATGGGAAACACTTACACCCTAGTTTCTCTCATGACTTGATAAACACCAATAATTCACTTTTGCTACTTGTTTGATTTCACAACATTGCAACACTTTTGTATCACCCCCCCCCCCCCCCCCTTTAATTACTAGTTTTCGTAAAGGACTTGACTAAATAGAGGTAATCGTACATTAAGTCTAAATCATTTTCCTCCTGGGATCGACTCCAACCTAATAGTTGGGTTCTTTACTTGATATGACCGCTTATAATTCTTTAGAAAAGTGTAATTTGAGCGTATCAAATATTGGTGTCGCCTCCGGGGAAAGTGGCTTTTAGATTAACTTTAAGAACAATTACTGAATTTAGTCAATAATTTCATAATTTTACTTTCTCTTTTTGTTTTTGTTTTTCTCAAGTTTAACTCTAGTGTATGCCAAGTACATGGAGCCGAGGAGAACCAACGCTTCCATATGATTTTGAACTTAACCAGACACTCCGCAGAATGAATAATCAACAGAATCCCGCAAATCTAGGTGATGGGATCAACCATCAACTCCCTCCACTGGTTGATTTTCACAACCAAGTGATTATGGAAAACCCGGGTGATGATGCTTTTAGGAGGCAACCTCCTGTTCCACAACCTCAAGAGTTCTATAGAGGCAACATTACCACAGGGTCACACATTCGTGGTAACTAGTAGCTTGATGCAGATGCTCACCGCTAGAGGTTTGTTTTCGGGGCTATCATCTAAGATCCACATACTCACATCGCTAAACTTAGGTCGATGTGTAAGATTTGTGTAGGGAGTCTAGACTTGGACATGGATGTCATCGAGTTAAGGGTATTCCCTCTCTCACTGACGGAAGAGGCCGTAATATGGTTCACTGAGTTGTCTTATAATTCGATCTATACTTGGGACCAGTTGAGATATGTATTCCTAGCACGGTATTACCCGGTGTCTATAAAATCTCAACCACAAAGATAGAGTGAATAACTTTGTGGCATTGCCTGGGGTGTCGGTGAGTAGATCTTGGGATAGATTCACCTCGTTCATAAGAAATGTTCCAAACCACCGCATTGATGATGAGTCGTTGAAAGAGTACTTCTATCTGGGTTAAGATGATAATAATACGGTTGTGCTTGATACTATTGCGGGTGGTTCTTATGGTGAGTGCACATATGCAGAGATCGCAGAGAAATTGGAGAAAAATCTCTCGCAACAATAAGGCTTGGAGCACTAGGAAGTCGGACACTGGGAGAAATACCTTTGCAGTGAAAGCTACACACAACCCGGCCGCAGAGGAGATTTGTGAAGAGATGGCTCAACTGAGCACTGAGCTTGGGTTGATATTGAAACATGTCACTGGGGGCGCAGAGAAAGTAAATGCGGTGAATTATTTGACTAAACCACCACCGCCAGCGGATGACTACTACTATAAAGAAGGTTATTATGCAGTAAATGAGCAGACGGTTTTTTTTTGAATGAACGCCCAAGGCTCCAATCAGGAGAATTGGTGCCAAGGTCAAGGAAATAAAGGTTGGAACTATGGGAATTACAACAGAGAAGGCCATTATATTCGAGATGGAAACTACAACCGCGACAAAAACTTCAACCGTGGTAAATATAGTAACATTAATGATCAAAGTGGGCCCTATGTTCTGCCTCAAAATCGGGAAGTTACTCCTAGGGATGGTGAAGGTAGTATGACGCGAGTTGAAGATATGCTGCAAAAGATGATTAGGAGGTTTGATTCTAGTGATAAGCACGCCAAGGGGTTGAGAGGTGATTTGGCTAATATTGGGCAAAAGGTGGATGCACATGCAATCTCAATCAAGCATCTTGAGTTGCAAATGACCCAATTGTCTACTAAAATGAACCCACGTCAACCGGGTACTATTCCTAGCAATACCGTCCAAAGTCCGAAAAATGATGGACATTGTATGACAGTCACTACTCGAGGGGGTAAGCAAACCATTGATCCACCTATGCCGTATGGCGTAGAAGATAAGGTGAGAAAAGATGATGAGGTAGTGGAAGTTAGTGGTGAGTTGGTAAACAAAGCGGTGAAAGAAGCAGAGATACCCCAAAAGGTGATCCCCGTTCCTACACCACCACCACCATTCCCGCAAAGATTGGTGAAGAAGACTGAGGATGGTAAATGCTGACGTTTTATTACTATGTTGAAACAACTTTCAATCAACGTCCCTTTGATAGAAGCTCTTGAACAAATGCCCGGTTATTCCAAGTTTATGAGAGATATGGTTACAAAGAAGAGATCGGTAAGCTTTGAGGATGATGACCGAATGCAACATTGTAGAGCTATTGGTACAAGGTCTCTTGTATAAAAGAAAGAAGATCCGGGTGCTTTCACTATTCCATGTACCATCGGTTTGTTACACTTTACTAAAGCACTATGTGATCTAGGTGCAAGCATAAATCTCATGCCTCTCTCTATTTATAAGAAATTAGGTTTGGGTGAACCAAAGCCCACTGCGATGCAGTTACTTATGGCCGATCGAACGGTGAAGAGGCCTATTGGGATACTACATGACGTGTTAGTGAAGGTGGAGTCATTTATATTTTCGGACAATTTTGTGATTCTTGACTGTGAGGTGGATTTTGAGGTGCCTCTTATTCTTGGGAGGTCGTTCTTTGCTACCGGTCACGCCTTGGTTGACATGGAAAAGGGGCAGATGAAGTTTCGGTTAAACAATGAAGAAGCAACTTTCAACATTTGTAGGTCCATGAAGCAGAGTGGTGAGCTCCAAACGGTATCTGCTATATCCTATAGGGTTGAGAGAACGTATGAGTTACAAATCGAAGAGCGCCTTGGTATTGAGGCACTAGCGGCGGTGATCATGAATTTTGAGAGTGATGGTATTGAAGAGTATGGGTCGTTGGTTGCGGCACTTGATAGAGGTGAGTTTCGCTTCAAACCAAAGAAATTGGAGTTACATTTGAAGCATCGCGAGTCTCCACCCGCGAAACCATCTATTGAGGAGGCCCCAAAATTAGAGCTTAAGGCTCTACCACCTCATATGAGGTATGTATTCTTGGGAAGAGATGACACTTTACCGATAATCATTGCATCGGATTTGAATGTGGAAAAAGTAGAGTGTCTAGTAGAAGTGTTAAAAAGGTTCAAACGAGCCATTGGTTGGACTATTGCGGACATTATTGGGATGTCACCCGGTATTTGTTCACACAAAATCCAACTCATGCCCGATCATAAGCCAAGTATTGAGCACCAAAGACGTTTAAATCCTCCTATCCAAGAGGTAGTTAAGAAGGAGATTATCAAGTGGTTGGATGTCGGAGTCATATATCCCATTGCAGATAGTAGTTGGGTATGCCCTGTTCAGTGTGTATCCAAAAAGGGGGGAATGACAGTGGTTCCTAATGAGAAGAATGAACTTGTTCCAATAAGGCCGGTAACCGAATGGAGAATGTGTATGTATTATCGGAAATTGAATGCATGTACTGAGAAGGACCATTTCCCTATGCCTTTCATGGATTAGATGTTAGATAGACTCGCAGGAAAAGGATGGTACTATTTTCTTGATGGTTATTTGGGTTACAATCAAATCTCTATTTCACCGGAGGATCAAGAGAAAACTACCTTTACTTGCCCTTATGGGACTTTCGCATTCAAGAGGATGCCTTTTGGGATGTGTAATACACCGGCTACTTTTCAGAGATGTATGATGTCAATATTCTCCGATATTGTGAAGGACACTATTGAGGTGTTTATGGATGACTTTTCAGTTGTTGGCGACTCTTTTGATCATTGTTTGAGTCACTTGACCGAAGTTCTTAAAAGGTGTGAGATTGCAACCTTGTGCTAAATTGGGAAAATGTCACTTCATGGTGAAAGGGGGTATTGTATTGGGTCATCGCATCTCAGAAAAAGGGATAGAGGTTGATCGAGCAAAAGTAGAGGTTATTGAGAGACTTATGTCACCCATCTCTGTAAAAGGTGTGAGAAGTTTTCTTGGGCATGTTGGCTTCTATCGTAGATTTATTAAGGATTTCTCAAAAATTGCACATCCTCTGTGCAAGTTACTTGAGATGGATTGTAAACTTTATTTTGATGAATCCTGTCTGAAGGCATTTGGAGAGTTGAAGGAGAAGTTGGTGTCTTCCCATAATTATTTCCCCGGATTGGAGTAAGTCATTTGAGGTGATGTGTGATGCTAGTGGGGTTGCCCTTGGTGTGGTGTTGGGACAAAGAAGGGATAAAATCCTTCACCCTATTTATTATGCTAGTAAGGCCTTAAATGAAGCACAAAAGAACTACACTGTGACTGAACAAGATCTCCTTGCGGTGGTATTTGCTTTCAAAAAATTTTGCTCCTATTTTCTTGGCACGAGAGTTATAGTACATACTGACAACTCCGCGTTGAGGTATTTGATGGAAAATAAGGATGCGAAACCAAGGTTGATTAGATGGGTGCTGTTATTGCAAGAGTTTGATTTTGAGGTAAAAGACAGAAAAGGGACCGAAAATCAAGTTGCCGATCACTTGTCCAGATTAGAGGATGAAGCTATGCGAGAGTTGGGTGAAAAGGCTGAAATTGATGACACCTTCGCGGATGAGCATGTATTGGCCGCTTCTCATGACTTGATTCCGTGGTTCGCCGATTTTGTGAATTATCTGGCTAATGATATAGTCCCATCGGACTTGTCCTTTCATCAGACGAAAAAGTTCATGCATGATGTGAAAAAGTTATTTTGGGATGAGCCTTACTTATACCGGAGTTGTGCTAATGGGCTTATTCGCCGTTGTGTACCGGAAGTTGAGATGCTAAGTGTTTTGGAGGCATGCCATTCCTCGCCTGTGGGTGGGCATCATAGTTGTATCCGGACTGCCCATAAGATTTTGCATTGTGGGTACTATTGGACAACCATCCACCAAGATGCTCATGAGTTCGCCAAGGCATGTGATAGGTGCCAAAGAGATGGACATATTTCGAGGAGGCAAGAGCTCCCTTTTTGAATCCCATTCTAGTGATTGAGTTGTTTGATGTATAGGGCATTGATTTTATGGGCCCATTTGTGAGTTCTCATGGGATGAAATATATTCTTGTGGCGGTGAATTATGTGTCAAAATGGGTAGAAGCCGTAGCAATCGCCAACAATGAAGGGAAGAGTGTCACCGCGTTCTTGAAAACGAACATCTTTTCCAGATTTGGCACACCCACGGCCATTATTAGTGATGGGAGGTCCCACTTTTGCAACAAGTTGTTCAAAGGGCTATTGGAGAAATATGGGGTTTGCCACAATGTAGCCACCCCGTACCATCCACAAACTAGTGGGCAAGTTGAGGTGTCCAACAGAGAAATCAAGAAGATCCTATCGAAAACGGTGAATGCTAATAGAACGGATTGGTCAAGGAGGCTTGATTATGTTCTTTGGGCTTACCGGACAACATACAAGACTCCCATAGGTATGTCTCCATACCAATTTGTATATGTGAAGGCTTGTCACTTGCCGGTTGAGTTAGAGCACAAGGCCATGTGGGCGATGAAGAAACTAAAGATGGATTGGAATGAAGCAGTGGAACAGAGACTTAATGGGTTGAATGAGCTTGATGAGTTTCGCCTAAAAGCATATGAAATTTCTGCCCTCTACAAAGAGAATATGAAGAAGTACCATGACTAAAATATTGAGAAGCCCGAATTTGTAGTTGGGGATTTAGTGCTTCTGTTTAACTATAGGATGCGCTTGTTTTCGGGAAAACTCAAGTCCAAATGGACTGGTCCATTCTTAATAACGAAAGTCTTCCCACATGGAGCGGTTGAGTTGGAAAACAAAGAGGGTGCAAGGTTCACGGTAAATGGGCAAGAAATCAAGATCTACCTATGGCATGCGGAGAGTGCTCATGAAGTGGTTGAGGCATATCACATTGATGAAGTCTGAGTAATCAAGGGTCTTTCATTGTGCTGCGACGTTAACTCAAGCGCTTCTTGGGAGGCAACCCAATGTGTATCCTCTAGCAACCAATAGGTTATCTTTTCTTTGTAGGAATATTTTCATTCTTTTGTTTCATTTTGTTTTACTCAATGTCATGTGTCAATTTTCTTTTATCTTTTTTAGTCTGTTGGCTAGAGAGTAGTTTAGGCTCCGTGTCTAAAAATTGTCCAGAAAACACAAAAAGAATGGCTTAATAGGTGCTCAATGTGCGGGGACCAAACCACAAGAATTCTGTAGAAACTGGTCTGGTGCACACATCTACAGACCAACCGACGGGCCGTCGTCCCATCGACGGACCGTCGATAGTGTCCTTAGATCCCAGGTATGTTTTAAAATTTTGTTTAAGTTAGGGCACAATCAACGATCCAGTCGACGAACCGTCGACGGGGAATCGTCAGTTCACTAAAAACAGTGACCCGACCCAACCCGACCGACTATATAAAAAAATAACTGTTCATTTACCCTCCCACATCTTTTCAAATTCCCCTCAACCGTTTTCTTCCCCTTATTTCCTTAATTCCCCATTAACTCTCACAATCACTCACTTCCATTTTCTTAAGATTTCCAAACCTCCCAAACTCCTAGAATTTCCCAAACCCTAACCTCCTCAGTTTCTCCTCCATTTCCATTGTTTATCTGGTCGGTGTTTGAAGGCAGGCACGTAGGTTGGTGTTGCAAGATCACCCACTCATTTCACCCCACTACAACTTATAGGTATTTCATTTTCCTTTACTCAATGAATTCTCATTCATTTGCTTGTGGAAACGAATAGATTGTATGTGGGTCTTGACTTATGAAAAAATTTGCATGTTAATCTTGTTAAAAATCGGGTTCTATGTCCCTTAGAATGATAGAAAGTGAATGGGTTGGGGGTGTAATCTGTATAAATTCACTATGCTTATTATTTGTTTTTGTTTTTCCGACTTAGGGCTTGATAGTCTCTCAGAATCCATGTTCGAAATTTGCAAAATCGAAGCCCTAGGGATGACGAATTGGTCTTATGATTGTTATTGCATGTTGGGTGATATGGTGTTATGCTTGAAATTGTCCATTTGTGGGGTAAAAACAAGTCCTAAAAAACCTGTCTCTGACCAACAGAACGAGACCCCATCTACGGACCGTCGATTGATCGACGGACCATCGATGTGGTCCCTCGATGGATAACCAGAAAATCTTCTTAACTTTGGAACGACGAAACTGGACTATAGTCCGTCGATTAATCGACGGGCCGTTCTGCACGTCCGTCATTTCTAACTGAAACTTTGACTTCGTAGAAATTCTAAAAAGATTCTAAGTGTCCAACGACTGAAGTGGACTACGGTCCGTCTATTGATCGACGGGACGTTCTGCACGTCCGTACTTCCTAACTGAAACCTTGATCTCTGAAAAATTATGAATTATTCTAAGTGTCAGACGACAGAAGTGCACTATCGTCTGTCGATTGATCGACGGGCCGTTTTGCACGTCCGTCATTTCTAACTGAAAGTATGTGGAAAGTAGACTTCTAAAATTTGCTTAAGTGTTCACCGACGGAAAATATCGACGGACCGTCGATTCATCGATGGGCCATCGATAGTGCCCGTCTCACAATTTTGCAGTTCTGTAGTAAACTGTATCCTGTGTTTCCAGATTTTGTTTTGCTTATATTGCTTGTGTAGATTGATTACAATGAGACTAACAAGGTGTTTTTCAGGTACTTATGGCCCCAAAACCTGACATCATCTATTCTAGGGGGAGGTCCAAGTCCGTGGCACAATCCTGGCGGATGATTGGCTCGTCCGATGATGAAAGGGATCCAGAATACGTGCCCCCAGGCACCCAGACCCCTACACAAGCTGCTAGAGCCACTCGGGGCACGCCCAAGAAGGTGGCATCCAGTGTAGTCATTGCTTCCCAGTCTGATGAGGAGCGCACACTGACCGGCACACCGTCTGGGTCTTCCTCGGGTTTTGAGAGACCGTCTGGCTCCAAAGAGGCTTCCAGTTCTCAGTCGGCCACTCTACAGGGTCGAATGAGGCCACTGCCTCCAGTTCTAGATCACAGGGATCCACTCTCTTGGATGTCCATGCCCACCATTCCTCATCTGATGAGGCCCAGAGTTTGGAGTCTTCTCTGGCACCCCAGTTGGAGGACCCTGCACCGATTGCTGATGAGCCCAACCGATGGTGCGTAGATGGCCAGTACCAAATATACAGGGATGCCAAGTTAGTGAACGATAAGGGGGTGATGACTCGGACGTTGACAATTGAACGACTGGTTCTTACAGGGAGCCTACACACAGTCCCTGCGGTGCATAACTTATTTACCCGCCACCATCTCAAGTGTATGGATAGGAGTGTGGGCTCCTACAGTGAAGAGATGGTGCGATAATTCTACGCCTCGTAGTAGCGGCTCTCCGAGGTTCTTTGGACAGGCGGTCGAACCCCGCCAAACATGCACCGCTCACAGATGTTTGAGTGCGAGGCTGCCGGGTGGACATGTATTCTCCTGCCATTCGCCACTTCTTATATGGTGGGGCCACTGATTCCGGGAGGGTTCCCCTAACCCCAGAGTTTGACTACAGGTGGGACGTAGTCAGGAATGGCTATTTTCTGCGGGACAAAGATCTGAGAGATTCCACCAAGAGGTGGATTGCCCAGCAGATATCCATTGACGGTGAGGGAGCAGACTAGATATTGAACCCCAGAGGCCTTATCAAGAAAGACAACCTCACGTTTGCAGCCAAGTTCTTCTGGCTATTGGTCCGCCACCGCCTATCTGCCACGGCTGCAGATAATATACTTACTTGGGATAGAGCGGTCTTGGTAGCAGCTCTGATAGCCGGATTTGAGATCGACTTTGCCAAATTGTTGATCTCCGTTATGCATGAGAGGGCTTTTAAGCACTCTACCACTTACCTGTTTGCGTGTATGATCTTTCAGCTATGCAGGGATGCAGGCATGCCCATTTGGCATTGTGATATCCTCCGTACACCAATCGGGACAATAGATATTGGTCTCATCAAGGATGAGGCCAATGTGGCGGCACCACAGAGAGGGCCACATGTTGAGTTGCAGCCGCTGAGTGAGAATTTGGCGGAGACAGTGGAGTTAGCCCAAAGGGATGATCATGACGCTTCTGAGCCTATGGATACCACCCCAGTCGAGTCTTCCTCGGGCACTAGTAGGGCACCGAGTTTCTCCCAGTCTACTCCTCCATCCGCAGCACTGGTCCCGATTGCTAGGGTCCAAAAGTTAGAGGCCCAGATGACCACCTTGTTGCACCATATCCAGCCTTGGATGCAGAAGTCCATTGCCGAGGCTGAGGACCGGATTGAGAAAAACGTAGCTCAGCAAATGGAGAGGAAGATTCAGGCGGTCCACCAGCGCCTTGATGCTTTTGAGTTGAGAGTCCTAGCACGGCCAACCCCCGCCATTGATTTGATGACTCTTTAGGTGGCTGTGGCGAGTCTGCGGGCTGATGTTGATGCTATACTTGATATGAGGGGACCCGAGCCTGAGGCCGTACCTGCGGAGCTTGAGGAGGAGACAGTGCTTGTTGGACTGTTCAGTACCACTACTGCACCTCCGCCTCCGCCACGTGAGCGTGCCAAGAGGCACCGTTCCAGCCGCACCAGTGATAGTGAGGATGCTCGGGCTAGGAAGAAGGAACGGACAGATATGGTGTATGCGAGGAGAGCCTCATTGGTTAATAAGGAGGCCCGGCAGATGAGGGCTCGTGAGTTAGCTGTTGGGGCATCTAGCTCCAGATTGGAGGTTGTTGAGAAGAGCAACACTGTGGGTGCAGATATTGCTGTGGGCACCACTGATGGTGTCCCTACTACTGAGGGAGCGACTTCCGGGAAATCGGACCCGCCTACTTGTTGATCTTCAGCGCTATGCGCCTCATGTTTGCTTCACTTAACACCCTATCTTTATATTTCTTATGCATTGGGGACAATTGCATGTTTTTTTTGTTGCGGGTGCGGTAAATGGAAAGTGAGTGCTAGGGTGAAGTCTGAGTAGCCAACTCACGATCCTCTCTTAGTGGTTTTCTTGCCTGTGTTCTTTTACCCCAAGAGACTGATTACTTTACTGTTGAACTGGCATGTGTAATATCTTGTACAAAGTATGAATGTGAAATCTGAAGCATGATGGCTAAATATGAATGATATCCCGTTCTAAAAAGAATGCTTGCATGATTAGGTATAATGAATGTTGAACGTGTTGGATCTAAGCATGACATAGAGATGCACCACTTCATGACCCTCAATCTAACACTCGAACTAGGTGTCCGATAATCTGATAGGGTAATTAGGTGTCAAGAGAGTGTGAGGAAATTTGATTGTTCCACTGTTGGTACCTAGCTAGAACTTGCCTGGTTCGTCCTATAAAAAGGAATCTGTGTTAGACATTTAGGAAAGGATCATAGGCCCTTGTTCAAATTAGCCATCTTTAGCCTAAATAAAAGAGAACCAAATGAAATTGATCCCTTTTTTATCCAAATATTTTGAGCTTACAATAGACCTTTCTTTTCTACACCAACTCATCTTCCTTGGGTATAATGTGTTGGCCCTAGTCCCTCCTTGGACATGTGCACCTCAACTTAGGGCAAAAGCATAAGTTGAGGGTGGCTAATGCAGAAACTGATCTCGTCTTGGCCCTGACCCAACCTTGGGTATTGTGTATCTCGACTCACGGCAAAGCCATAAGTTAAGGGTGGCTATTATGAGTGATATCCCAAAAAGTGGGGATGAAAAGAGTAATGTGGAAAAGAAAAGAAACAGTGAACAAGAGAAGTGACTCAGTCAAAATAATTATCAATTGAGTAAGAAAAGAAAAAGAAAGAAAGAGATTAAAAAAAAAAGAGAAAAAGAGTGTCGAAGAAAAAGAAGTATGAGTCACTTCCACAAAAGGAGAAAGAAAGGAGAAAACAAGGCAAAGATTGCAAGAAAAGAAAGAGTAGGACATAATAGACGACGAAAGAGGTAGGACGCTTAGCCGTAATGTCAAGAAGGGAAACAAGTCACTAAAATGTACCCATATGTACCGTACCTGACCCTGAGCCTACGTTACAAGCCAAGAAAGTCATATCGTGATCCTAAGAGTCTAATATGGTGAACTTAAGAAATGAAAATAAGGGCAAGGCAATGGCGACAAGTATCAACTAGGTGTGAAGTTGTTTTGAGCGTGAGTGTTGAATAATGATACTTATACTCAAATTTGAAATCATTTTGCGAAAAAGAAGGATATTTTTTGAAGTGTGGGCACTAGAAGCAATATTGGAAAGTTGGTACCTTGGTGATAGATAAAAGAGTAGAGATGTCGGTGCGTGGTGAGTCTGTGTCATGGTCTGATACACATGAATGAGCTTATTGAGCCGAAGAGTAAAAGCATGCACTAAAGCAATGAAAAAAGTCAGGATTGATAGACATATGATTCTGAAAGCTTAATAGAGTATACTTTTGTGCAAAAGTGTTGTGGTGAGTCATAGTGCGTCGCTTGAAGACAAACAACGAATTTAAGTTGAGGGTGTTCACGGCACTTTCAATGCTTTTTCCTTAAGTTTAGTATGTGTCTAGGGACTTTTTGTAGTAATTTTAATGTGGTTTTATCTGTGTTTCGCATGAAAGTTGTCCGAAATTAGAATGCAGAAGGCTGTGAAGAATCAGTGCAGAAGTGACCTACGAAGCCATCGACGGACCATAGGTGGTGACCGTCGATTGGAGGTTCATGCATCTTGAAGCAACTCGGGGAATTCTGACCAAGTATGGTGCTATGAAAGGATCGACGGTCCATTGGTTGATCGACGGACTGTCCTGGCAAAACGTCGATTTGATAAGAGAATGTCCTAGTACCCGGTGTTGAAGAAAAAGCTAAGTATGAAACGACGAGAAGCATCGACGGACCGTAAGTGCATCGATGGAACGTGCTGTTGGTTCGTCGATTGGATCAGAGAAGATGCAACGTGAAGGCTAAATAAAATGCTAAGTATGGACCGACGGAGGCAGTCGACGGACAGTTTGTAGGGTCGTCGATTGAAGCCGTGTTTTTGGACAAATTTTCCTCATTTGTTTTTCTTTTATTTTAGGACAATGTTTTTATAAATAGGGTGTATAACCTCGTTTTTGGGGTTGGATTTTCTTTACTATTTTCATACTTTTGTTCTTGGAGATTTGGCTTTGCAACTTGGGCAATAATTCAAATTTCAGGATTTGGTTCTTAAGATAATTGTGTGATTTCAAGTTGAATTTCTGGATTTTCTTCAAACTTGTCAAAGTAAGTTCATGTTTTATTATTTATCAATTATGAGTTGTGTTCTTCTAAGCATGGGTAACTAAATCCACAACTAGGGTTGTGGGAACCATGGGTGATTAACAAAATAAACCTAGCTAATTTACAATTCTCAAATAGGTTGTTGCATGCATCGATAATTCTTTTTTTAGAAGTCTTTTTAACGAGTGCACGCGTTAGAACTCGTCTTATTGCTACTTGCCGAACCAAGGGGTAGTTAATAGGAAAATAATTATCGACATAGATTTAGTGGATACTATCTAATAGGCTAGTTTCGATTGGTGCGAAGTAATAACTAAGACAAACATCGAATATGATGCTTAATATGAAGTAAAGGTAAGGGTTAGTAACTTAGACACACTTAGCCGGACCAAGGTACGGGGTGAAATTCTCTAAATGCCGGACCGAGGATATAGAGATACATAACTTATCACTTTGCATGCAAAACACTAGGGAAGAATTGTTATAGCTAGGATAATGGCGTTATGAACCTATGGGGAAAACTTACACCTAGTTTCTCTCACGACTTGATAAACACCAATAATTCACTTTTGCTACTTGTTTGATTTCACAACATTGCAACACTTTTGTTTCACCAAAACCCCCCCTTTAATTACTAGTTTTCATAAAGGACTTGACTAAATAGAGGTAATCGTACATTAAATTTAAGTCTAAATCATTTTCCTCGTGGGATCAACCCCAACCTAATAGTTGGGTTCTTTACTTCATACGACCGCTTATACTTATTTAGGGAAGTGTAATTTAAGCGTATAATGGGTGAAGTTGCTAGGTTATCTAAAAGGAACTTTTCCTAAATCAATGCATATCAACATTGAAGATGAAAATACTGGAGAAATAAGGACTAATGAAGTCGACATTAGTTATGATTATCTACCCAAGTATTGTGGTGAATGTAGTATGCAAGGTCATGACAAGAACAATTATCGGGTGATTAATCAAGTAAATAGCACAGAAAAGTCACTAGAATCGGACCACACACAAGAAACACAAAAGCAACTAGGGTCCTTTCAAGTGGCAAAATGGTGGGAGATCTAGCGAATTGGAATGTTGTGCAAGACAATCGCAAATTTGTCAACATGAACAACACACTTCCCATCAATGTGGAGAACACATTTCAAGAACTTCATCAAGAAGAAGAGATACAAACAGTGCAAAGCAATGATAAAGTACAATAGACGACTTCAAAAGAGTGGGTTACAAAATCATTTGGTGCAATGTTACCAACTCATGGGACCGACCAATTAGCAAGCACTGCAAAGCATAAGTTTTAGACCAAAACCAAGATGCACAAAACAAAGCGAAAGAAGGGGAGGACAAAGAAGTATCTGGTGGGGGGAAATCTAGCCGAGATAATAGTCAGAAAGACGTCATAAATGGTGCCTAAGAGGAGATGGACAAAAGTTCACCTGGGAACTGTTTGGAGACATCTCTCTCTGCAAAACAACAAGCTTTAGATAATATAAAAGAATTAGTAGAGAGTGGTGCGGCAATAGACAAATAAAAACCCGAGAATCATTCTTTTACTAAATTAATATTGGAGATCAGCCATGACAAAGACAAATTCAATGGAAAAAGCCAGTGTGTAGATGATAATAATGATAGAGAAAGAATTCAACTTGACCACGAAACGTAATACACCAATGCAACTCCTTATTCGGAGGTACGAAGGCAGAAAAGTGAGCATGAAAAACACAACAATAGTAAAGCAATAATTCAAACACATACTGTTAAAATACGTGACTTTGTTAGATTCTATCCTAGTTTATAGTACTTGTTGGCGGTAGGTTTCTATTCATAAGTGTAGTTATGATTCTAGAATTTGATTCAGAGTCAGTAAGTTAGTAGGATATTCTATCTTTAACTATTTCACAATTATTAAGCTTCCAGTTACGTTGGTTCCTATTTTTCTGCATTTAGTCATTGTAACTCACTTGTATAAAGAGAGCTTGCAGCAGTACAATAAAGACACACTTACTTGATACATTTTTTGATAATTCTCTGTCATTCTACTGAATACTTTATAACATTTGGTATTAGAGCTGGATAGAGAGTTTCTGATATCGAGTGTAAGTGTTTGTACTGCGTGTTGAGAGTTTTTTTTGCATAACTATTACAGTAGCAAAAAAACTATGGCCTCTGAAAATTTTGTTCAGCCTGTTATTCCACGCTTTAATGGTCATTACAAACATTGGAGCATTCTTATGGAAAATTTCCTTCGATCCAAGAAATTCTGGCCAGTTGTCAATACTGGCTTGCAAGAGGCGGAATTGGACTATTTAAGGTTGAAAGATCTTAAGGGAAAGGATTATCTTTTCAAAGCTATTGATCGCTCAATATTGGAGCCTATTCTTTGCAAAGATACTTCTAAACAAATTGGGATTCCATGAAGAAGAAGTATCAAGGAACGGTGAAGGCAAAAAGAGCATTATAGCAAACACTTCGTGCTAATTTTGAGACATTACAAATGAAGATGGGAGAATCAATTTCAGATTATTTCTCAAAGACTATGGCAATAACAAATAAGATGGGATTCATGGTGAAAAGATGGAAAATGTCACCATTATTAAAAAGATTCTTTGCTACATGACATCAAAATTCAACTATGTTGTTTGTTCGATTGAGGAATCAAAATATACTACTGAACTTTCAATTGATGAATTGCAGAGCTCACTATTGATTCATGATCAAAAAATAAATCGATAAGGTAGCGAGGAACAAGCTCTTAAAGACTCATCTAACTAAAATCTTCAAAAGGTGGTGGTCGCGGAAGAGGTAGAGGGAGAGGAAACAATTCTGGTGGTGGGAGGCACTCGCACCAGAAATTTGAAGAAAAATCTTTAAATTCTCAAGGAATTGGAAGAAGCTTTGATAACAACAATAATTCAAGTGATCATAAGCCGATGTCAATTGACAAGTCAAAGATTGAATGCTACAGATGTCACAGGTATGACCATTATAAATCAGAATATTGAACTAACTTGAATAGAGATGGTGGATGGCAGTCTAATTTTGAAGAAAAGGAAGAAAGAATCTCTCTTTTAATGTCCTATCAAGAGAAAGAACAACCGACGAAGGAAATGTAGCAGAATGTATGGTACTTAGACACGGGTTGCAGCAATCATATGTGCGGAAACAAGTTAGAATTATGTGTTAATGCCATAAGTCTTATTTGTTATTGAACTATGGGAACATAAGTCATATCGAGATTCAGTGAAGTTCAGAAATGATGCAAAAGTTTCAGTAACCAATGCAACTTTTTAGTCAGAGGTGGGTCCGTAGAATTTCGTCAGATTCTTTATTTCCTTCATTATGGTTAAACTTAGGGTTCCTATAACTTCAAATTATTTCTTTTATTTAGCTTTTAGAATAATATAAATCGGAATATTGCATTTTTGTAACTATGGTTCTTTTAAATTCAGAACCTTAGTTGTGAAAATTCATTTCGTTCATGAATTACACTTGTTAGGTCGTTTTATACATATATACATGCATCAATTTACAAATTTTTCATAATCAGTACTCTTTATATTGCATTTTCAGTTATCATTTCAGAATCTGAGCTATCCAGTTTATATTTAGTAACGTTGTATCATTTACATTCTAATGATCACTAGGCTTAATACCGAGTGGACTAGGATCAGTTACCCTCATAGACCATAGTTCCTGAATTATGTGCCCCCGTAGATTAAATTCCTTATGTGGGCATCATATTAGGTGATCATGTCAGTCATGCCTTTAGATCCATGTTAAAGTATATTGGGTCCTCTCGATAGGGTGTATAGATCTGACTCCACCTTTAGTTCATGTGATTTTATTTCAGTTATTAGTAGCTCCCACAGTCAAATTCTAGTGCATTGAGCAGTTACATGTCAGTATTCAGTTTCAATATGTTATGTACTTGGTCATTACTTTTAATTTTGTTATTTTTGGTATGTTCAGTATATTGATCATGTTCATCTTATTTCATTTCTCAGCATGCTTTGTCTCAGTTATGTATATCCTGCTCAACTTTATCCTATCTTGCATGCTCAATATATTTCAAGTACTGACACATACTCTGCGCTATATTTTCTAGTGATGTAGGCTCAGGTCCTCAACATTCAGATCACACATAGAGTGGTTCTCGATCTCTAGTTCAGCTATATCAGTGGTGAGTCTTCATTCTTCGAGAATGATAAACATGTTTTCTTTAATTTTCATTCTTTTTGGTTCCAATTTTTCTAGAGTTATTTGGGGACATTTCCCAACATCTCTAGTCAGTAAGAGGCTTTTATTTGGACATAGATAAAATCTGTTCTAGTATTTTTGAGTTATAATCTAGAGCTGTAAACTCTTATTCAATATGTTATTCAGAAAACATTGGGTATTCCCCATCATTTAAGTTAATTATGGTTTTAAGCTTCTCCATAGTATTTCTCATTTCAGTAAATCTTTAAGTATGCTTATAATATGTGAGTATTGGGTTAGCTTGGGGTTAATCATGACCATAGGTCCCGTATTACGTCAACGGGTAGCCTTGGGGAGTGACACTCACGGATTCATGCTTTAGAGTGAGAAATTCCCTAACCATTACCTCTCTTAACTCGCTCAGCTTTAACAACATGCATAACCTCACACACCTTCTATAACTCTTCCACAAAGTTTTCCATTTACTCAGTTACACTTGAACCGGTCAGGTCTAGAGGATTCATCCTTAAGAACTTATAGATACTGGATGTATCAACCACATCCTATCGATCCCCACTCTACTGACCAACTTGTTCCACCACTTGACTCAACATACAAACGACATCCCAAAACTCAACATTCGTGACCTCTCTTTGGGGTTGCAGTTCTAGTGCAATGGGTACCACTTGATCCAATTGATTAACATTCCTTCTAATAGAAGGACCTCATACAACTCTTCGTGGAGGCATGATCTAAAATATACGTGCAAGAACGAATTAGAAAGAAACTCTATAGAGTTGAACTCTATCACACGAAAAAAGTATAAAAGAAGTTAGATAGTTCCTAAATATCGCAGCCTCCTAATTATAAATTTGACGTGCTTCACACCTATAAATAGTACTCTACAAACATGGAATCATAGATAACCTAAGACTCTTGAACTTTGTGCTCTGATACCATGTTTTTCACACCCCGAACCTACATCCTAGACCTGGCCAACACCTAACAACCATCGCTAGCCCCAAGAAAACCCTTGGACAGGCTGAAATCTTAGAGGAAGACTTACTCAACATTGAATAACTCAAAAGCTAAACTTCAACTCAAATGTCTCAAAAGATAAACTCAGAATACTTATAAATAAAACATTCAAGATGGACTCAAGGTCAAGTCAGGTAAAGAACATAAAGAGTGAAATGAACAAGACCCATGAACTACTACTGTCTATCAATCTACAAAGCCTCCACTAATTAAGAAAGATGTCGGTAAAAAGACCCACGTCATCCTAATAAAAAAATTAAATGATGAAACATTAATGAGGGATCCTTCTAAAGCAAGGAGGCTCACCAAACAACTCTGAAACTCAACTAGATCAATGAAGTGCCTGTTGATGATCCTTGTTACCCGTATCTGAATCAAGAAAGATACATGCAAAATGACTTCAATACATAAAATGTACGAGTATGCAAGGGAAAATCTAAAACACAACATAAGCTTGAATTAGAATGAAGAAACAACTTACATCATCTCAACCCAACTCCAACTCAACCTCAACTCAATCTCAACTCATTTCAATATAAAAGTAATAACAATAATGCAATAAAAATAAAAGGTTTTAATTTAGTAGATAACAACTCAATGTATTGGAAAATTTAATATAATCATATTTGTATGTAAAATACAAAATCAACTCGTTTTGAGAGATACTCTAACCGACAACCATTACTATGATGATACAACGTCTCGCCAGGCTACAAGAACTGTCCTATACCTTTCTGAGGTATATAAATCCTCAACTAAGTTGATCCACTAATTATTTAAAATAAATAAAGAATCATCTAAAAAGTATGACCGTTTCTACCCACATTGTCTACATGGTTTTTGGGGGCGGTGAGTTATTTGAACTCTCCCCCATAACGATACTCAATACTACTCCCAAAATATAACTTATCTAACATGCTTTAAAAAAAATATTTCCTCTTCCTCAATTTTTATATTATTACACAAAATGTTTCTCTTAAAAGAGATAGTACTCAAAATTCCTCATAAACTCTTTTGGAAATTGGTATTTTCTCTTTTCTTAATGGTAAAAACATTTACTCTTCAGAATACTTAGTTCTCATATATTCATTTAAAAAATGAAAATCAACTTTATTCTTCCTCAACTCAAGTGCTCAAGTCTTAAAACAAGTTTAAAGGATTGTAAAAGACCTCTCAGAAGGACTCGAAAGACTCTCTCAAACTTGACTCTTAACTCTATTTTGAATTTCAATTATGAATTCAAGAGTTATGATTTATGATATAAACAATCTCGTGATTATTAAATGTATTTTAGATATTAAATCATAAGAAAAGAGAAAAAAACTTTGTTGATGCAAAGGGTACAACGCGCATATAAATTAAAACATTTGGTCGCGAAATAATTTTTGAAACAGTGGAAAGTATGTCAGCGAAGCGGAGCTAGCACCTTTGTCTGCCCAATCTTTTCTTCCTCTCCCAAACTCGATTAAACTAATATCCACTGAAATTCTAAGTTAAAAACTCTCAAATTCTTATAACCTAGAACAATTCAGCGAAAACCAACCAAGAACTATCAATTAACTCACATATTAACAAGATTCTTGCCTAAAAAACTCAAACAAACATTCAAGAATGGAGAGCAACACTTCAAGAACACTCATCAAGAACTTAATTCATCATTTATTTTTATGGACGAATTCAAATAGTTAAATCATGATTGGAATGTGGGTGAACGAACCCAACACTATGAAAACTTACATACCTTCATTTGACGAAATTCTTCAACAGATCTCCCAAATTTTGACGAACGCCTTAAATTTTTTCTCTTTTTTCCTCTTCTTGAACTCCTCTTAAAACCTCATAATTTATAATTTGTACACCAACCAAAATAAGATTTTACACCAAAATATTACTAAAAATGTTTTGATCTAATTGGAAAAGAAAAGAACCAAAATATCACTCATTAATGTGGGTAAATTTCCTTAACTCAACAACCTGACTTTAAATGGGCATATCTCGCTCACTTGAACTCAACATTAGAGAATGTGTGGCGTTTGAAAGACGATTCCAAGACCTTTAATTTGATATTCATAATGTGCTGAATGTTATGACCATTTAAAGTTGACCCAAAACTCACAACTTAAGCATAACTATAAAATTTCAGATTTGGCTCTTTTCGAATTAGTTCATGAGAGAGTTCCCTAAGAACAAACATTATAATGGTAATGGGAAAAATAGAGTCCAATCTTCTTTAGTGGCTCTGGTACACAAAGATGCACTTATAGGAGGTACTTTAGGGACATGCAGAGGAGCAAACCATCTATATGCTATTATCAGCCGCCAAGAGCAAGATAATTCAGCTGATGTTGTCACTAGTATGATCAAAGGCTTAACTTTTGATTTAGATGCATTGTTTGATCTAGATGCGAGTATATTGCTATGGGTTTCGATATTCTTCCCAAGGAACTTCTTGAGCCCTTCGGTGTTTCCACACCTATTGGTGTGTCTAATCTACCTGAGAGACTTTATCGTGATTGTACCATCTCTATCAATCACAAGGACACCATGACTGCCTTAGTAGAGTTAGACATAGTGGACTTTGATGTTATTCTAGGTATGGACTAACATCATGATTTTCATGCCTCAGTTGATTGTAGAACTCGAGTAGTTAAGTTCCACTTTCCTAATGAGCCACTATAGAGTGCAGGAGTAGTTCGGTAGTACCTAAGGGTCGATTTATTTTGTACATAAGGCTAGAAAGTTATTTTCTAATGGGTGCATCAATCACTTATCCGAGTTAATGAGTCTAGTTTTGAAACTCCACTTATTTACTCATATCCAGTTGTGCGTGAGTTTCCAGACAATCTTCTTAGAGTTCCTCCTGAGAGAGAAATAGATTTCAACATATATATTCTTCCTGATACTCGACCTATCTCAATTCCACCATATAGAATGGCTCCAGCTGAGTTGAAAGAGTTAAAAAGCAATTGAAATACCATATTGATAAAGGTTTCATTCAACCTACTCTCTCATCTTGGGGCGCTCCCATCCTATTTGTGAGGAAGAAAAAGGATTTTCTTAGGATGTGTATTAATTACTGCCAATTGAACAAGGCTACTATAGAGAATTAGTATCCCCTTCTTAGAATTGACAATCTTCTCGACCAAATTCAGGGTGCCATTTGTTTTTCTAAGATATACATCAAATTTGGCTATCATCAATTGAGAGTAATATAAAGTGATACCCCAAAGACAATGTTCAGGACCCCGTACAGTCATTTTGAGTTTCTAGTTATGTCTTTTGATTTGATTCATGCTCCCACAACATTCATGGACCTTATGAACATTGTGTTTTAACCATATCTTGATATGTTTGTTATCGTGTTTATTGATGACATTCTTATTTATTCGAGGAATGAGGAGGATCATGCTAGTCATCTGAGAGTAGTTCTCCAAACCCTCAAAGAGAGAGAGTTCTATGTGAAAGTTTCCAAGTGTGAGTTTTTGCTTGAGTTCGTGGCATTATTAGGCCACATTTTTTCTAGTGAAGGGATTCGAGTTTCCAATTAAAAGAATAAAGCAGTGTAGAACTAGCCCAAACTCACATCTCTAAGAAATATAAGAAGTTTCTTGGGAATGGGTGGTTATTATAGAAGGTTTGTAGAGGGGTTCATTTGTACCTATTAACAAAGTTCACTTAGAATACAATAAATTTTCAATAGTCTGAAGCTTTTGATAAAAAAATTTAGGAATTGAAACGTTGTTGACTACTGCCCAATGTGGACCTTACCGTAGGTTAGACAATGCTTTGATGTGTATTATGATGCGTCCAGAGTTGGAATGGGTTGTGTATTGATGCATAATGGTAAATTTATAGCTTATTCCTCCATGCTTCTTATGATTCAGGAGAATAATTACGTAACTCATGATCTCGAGTTTGCTGCAGTAGTGGTTACTTTGAAAATGTTCATGTTGATGTGTTAACCGATCCCAAGATTCTTCAGTATGTGTTCAATCATAAAGATCTTTATCTTAGACAAAGGGGATGGTTAGAGTGACTCAAGGATTATTAATGAGTATTCTCTATCACCCAGGTAAGGTTAATGTTGTTCTTGATGTTTTGAGATGGTTTTCTATGGGTAGTACTACCCATGTTGAGAAAGGCAAGAGAAATTAAGCAAACATGTGAACAGACTTGCACGATTGGATGTATGATTTTGGATTCTAATGAAGGTGGAGGTATAATGAATGGAACTTAATCAACACTAGTATCTGCAGTGAAGGAGAAAAACTACAAAGACCCTATATTTTTTGAATTGAAGGAAAATGTGCATAAGCAAAATGTGATGGATTTTGAACAAGAGGGAGATGGGGTGTTGAGGTATAAAGGTAGATTATGTGTACCAAAGGTGGATGAAATCTAAGAGAGCACCAGGGAGGAAGCTCACAGCGCCAGATATTTGATTCATCCTGGTTCCACAAAGATGTACCGTGACAGTCTATTGGTGAAGTAGTATGAAGAGGTGTATTGTAGATTTCTTTGCTAAATGCCCGAATTGCCATGAAGTAAAGGCAGAAAACCAACGGCCTGATAGTACGGCTTATAACTTAGACCTTCCAGAATGAAAGTGGGAAAGGATTAACGTGGATTTCATTACTGGTTTGTTGCGATCTCACATACAACATGATTCGATTTGGGTTATTGTAGATCAGATGACTAGATCAGCCCATTTCTTACCGGTAAAGTCTACTTATTAAACAAACGATTATGCCAGATTGTATATTCAAGAGATAGTCAGACTTCATGGAGTTTCAGTTTCCATCATTTCTGATAGAGGTGCACAGTTCACCACACAATTTTTGAAGTCTTTTAAGAAAGGATTGGGTTTGTGAACCTTAGTTTTGCAATCCATCCGCAAAATGATGATCAGAAGAGTGTATGATTCAAAACTTTAGAGGATATGTTGAGGGCTCGTGTGATAGAATTCAAGGGTAATTGGAATAATCACTTACCTCTCATAGAGTTCACTTATGACAATAGCTATCACTCTAGAGTCCAGATGGCTCCCTGTGAGACTCTTTAATGAGAGAAGATGTATATCTCATATTGAATGGTTTGAGGTTGGTGAATCTTGGTTGATAAAACCAGACTTGGTTCATCAAGATTGAAGAAAGTGAAGCTCATTCAAGAGAGGCTGAAAACAATGCAAAGTCGTCAAAAATCCTATAAAGATGTTATGAGGAGGAGAGACTTGGAGTTTGAGGTGGATGATTGGATTTACTTGAATGTTTCACCCATGAAGGGTTTTATGAGATTTTTTAAGAAGGGAAAACTTAGTCCTTGATATATTGTTCCTTACATAATATACATGATAATTGACGATGTAGCTTATGAGTTAGAGTTACCGTCAAAGTTAGCGGTGGTCTATTCGGTATTCCACATGTCAATGTTGAAAAATTGTATGGGTGACCCTTCATTTATTATACCTTAATAGAGTATTGGTACTAAGGACAACCTATCAAGGAGGTACTAATGCTTCAATATGAGTATCTATTTATATTTCGTGATTAACGACACTAACCTACAGTTTGAGTGTCTATGAATCAAAACTGCTAGTAAAGTAACCCAACCAAGGGTTGGGGTCGTGTCCAAGGATGTGGTAGTGAAAGTAGTAGCTACTTAGAATTCTATTCTTAATAGTGATAGTTTAAGACATTTTCGAATACTAAAACAAAACAAGTTAAATGGTGACACCAAAGTGTCAAATATCAAGAAGAGGTTTTCTTATCACTAGTAAAATAGCGAAAATAGAAGAGAAAACAAGTATGAGGGAAAGTTCTTGGGGTGTGACCGCAATATATGTTGACACAAACTAATGGGTGCATGCTTTTGATAGTAAAATTTGCAAGATAATGGTTAGTGTCTAAGCTTTAGGTGAAAGTAAATTCCCTCACGGGCAACTTACCACATATAAAAGGGGTTTCTCTCGGACACACACTCGTCTAAACTAACGAGCCTACTCCTTACCCACACCCTGACCTTTCAATAGAAGGTTCTTGGATATGGGACCAGGGCTCACCCTTTTGGGCTGAACTTTACGTTGATGCACTCCTTAGGCCATCAGTCTAGTGGTCTTGGTTTTGTGATCTCCATATGGGGCAAGCCAAAAACTCATGGGTGGTTTAGTATTTGCAACTAGAAACCCATTAACTTAAACCACAAACACTAGGTGAAATCACCATTAAAATGCATCTAATCCTATAATCAAGAGAGAACCAACAATAATATCAACACATATTTTCTAAATCACATCCTAAGAATGGGGGCTTTTAGCCACACATCAAGAAACAATCAAATTTACTTAAAATGATAAAGGAATCAAATGGGTATAAGATATTAAACATTAAAAATGGCAAAGAAAGGTAAGTGGATAAGACCCACTTACAAGATTGGAAGAAGAACTTATTTCTTCAAGCTTCCCAAAACCCTCTCCAAACTGAGAGAAAACTTAAGAACAAAGTTTCTAGAATAAAATATTAAGTGTCGAATGTTTCACTCTCTAATTCTCTCCAAAAACACTCCTCAAATAACAAAAAATTTTAGTATTTATAGGCTTCAGATTTAGTGTTGGTGGATCCATTCAGCGTCTTTAGTCGTTATTCGCCGAGTGATTCGGTGAATCTCCCTTTTTCTGGTTCTTCGTCGTTTTCTCCTTGCCTTTTTAATCCATACATGCTATAACATTGGGAGGAATAACTCTGCTTTGTGGAACTATTCAGCGAAGCGCCGACTGCTCATTTTCGTCCCCTTTTGATCCACTTCCTTCAGGGCTCACTTGCTGTAACAGAAGGTGGAACTCTGCTAAATGGTGTATCGCCAAGTGTGCATTGTATCTTCAGCTCTTTTCTTCTGTTTTGCTTCCGTTTTGCGCCTAATTGTCCATGCTCCTACGAAATCCTCAAATACCTGAAACTTAGGGGGTTTTATGAGATATTGAGATAAAATACACAACTTAAGACACTATTTACATTAAATACGGCTCTAGATGAGTCCAATTTGAGGACTCATCAACACCCCCAACTTAAACTTTTGATTGTCCTCAAGTAAAACTTAAGTTCAGCAGTTCAAATAGGATATCTCAAATAGTGCTACACATGATTCAATCATGAATGTACACAACAGGACTCAAACTACTCATGCATACCTCAATTGTATACTCAAAGATTCAAGTTGTGACACACCATTACCAAAGATTCTTGAGCTCACAATACTTGCTACTATTCCACGTCAAGCTCAACAAAAGTATCTACATGCCCTCACACCAAGAATGATTCCATTTTCACACACGTAGATTCATCAACATAGGATCAGGAATCTAATGCAATACTCACACTCACAAAGAGGAACACAATGCATTCTGTTACCCATAGGTTTGACCTTAATTTCTACTTGACCTTCAGTTCGGTTCACTCAAGAATAAAAAGGTCTTTCTAAGGCTTGTATTGGGGCTTAGTGTAAAGGTATGTTCATTTGGGATCAGTGATTTTTTCCTAATGAGACGTGATTTCCTTAAGCTAACCCTATCTTCCTTCCTCAATCCTTGGTCAAGTGCTTCTAGGACATCTTTTATTTCCCTTCATAGATTGCTTTGAAACCCGATTTCTTTTGATCTCGTGCTTTTATTTCATGACTTTTCTCTTGTTTTTTTTTCTCCTTTTCTTCCTTTTTTGTATGGAGGGTTTCCATTTCTCTACAATACCATGGGTTTGCGAGACTTCTCTTGCACTTCTTGACCTCTTCTTGACCTTCTCACCACACCCCCAACTTAGGTTTTTAGCCTATGTTGGCTATTTACTTCTATCACATCTCAAAAATGATTATAGGTAGTGGATGACGTAATGTTTAGGATTCATTAAGGTTTTTTCAAGGAAAAGATAAGGCTCAAAGGGTGTTCAAAAGAGTTTCACACACTCACAGGTAGGCCACAAAACAGGAATATGTCAAAGTTTGTTCACACTCTTAAGAATTGCCTAAGATCATGTCAAGAGGATACCTTTCTAAATAAATTAGACTAACCAGGAAAATTATAGGTTTATTCGTGCAAGGTTCAAGGTAAGCTCATCACACAAGGTAGTGACACTTAAGTGAAATAAGACAACACACTTTCGCTAGTGTACAATGGTCTTTGCAAAAGAATCAATTCGATAATTGACTAATCACAACGAGATGCAAAGAGTTCATATATTGCCTATGTAACTTCATTAGTTCTCGTTGTAGCCGCACATTCATGTTTGTTCGATTGAGAGCACTTTTAAAGTCATTGGTATTGATAAAAAATTAAACTCAAATTTGTACAAGAACAATTAATTTCAACACAAGAGGTGGCAAAATTTTCAAAAGTGAAATTTTTTCAAAAGGCTCAAAACTATTATGATATTAGGACCCAAAAGAGAGCCATAAGTTCAAACATTTGCGAAAACAACTTTTAAAACATAATTTGAACAGACAACCCAAACATGTATCAAAATACATAAAATATGCATTCATAATCAACAAAACGAAGTTGTGTCTTACCCCATCGTAACAAGCATTTATCCTCAAATGCAATTAATGACAATATCCAAGATTTTTATTAAGATAAACAAAGAGAAGAGAAAATGAAAGGGAGATCCTGTTCATGTTGCTTCTTCATCTGAGCACGCGAAGTGTCTTCCCGAAATAGGACAACTACTCTTGAAGTGTTGCTACTCTGAGCTTCACAACTGTTTTCATCTACCCTGGCCTCAATAGCGATATTAGTTGCAATCATCTTGTCTATATCATGGTCTACCTTGAAGGCATGTATGGCATTAACAAACCCTCGTGCCCATGAGGGAACATTAGGGTCGACAGGAATTCGTCTTTTGGCCCTAGCTTCCTTGGTTTAATTACTCTGTATGGCTAGATCTTCTCTCTATTCCTCGTGATCTAATGTGTCTAGGTGGATCATTTCTCCTTGCGACCTTTGGTCTAGCCATTTCTATAAAAACTTTGATGACAAGTTAGGCAATAATTCAGAAAGGAGCATAGGGAGATTCTAACTATAGAGTCACTTCACCAAACAAAATTGTAATGAGTTGATTTTTCTAGGGTCTTCATTAGTGAGATGCGTAGATAATGAAAGGTGTGTACACAAAGGGAGAACAAGAAATCTTTTGGTGTACCGTCGAGTGCAATTTGTAATTCAATTCGACCGCTGGAAGTTACAAATAAGTCATCACATAAGATATTCATCTAAAAGTGAAATATTGACATTAGGAGAACCACCGAGAAGTTCCGTGAGCTGCTCTCAACTTGCCAAGCATCCCAACGTGCCTATTTTTAGGTTATCTTTTCAAGTTTGCCCCCGCAATCCCTTGACAGTGCGACTTAAACCTTTTCAATATCATTTTTTGACAAATATCCCAAGCATTTCCGCCAAAATAACATACATTTTAGCTCATAATACATTTGAATGGGATTTTAGAAATTACACACAAAATATTGAGTAATAATCGACAAGAAATGCTATCCCATCACTCAGAGACTTAACAAAAATTTAGCACTATTAATCATTACCTCAATGAGTACAACTTTTGATAAAATAACTACAGAGTTTGATTACTAACCTTTGGTGCTGAATTAAACTGTAATGGTGTGCTAGGCAGCAATGCGGTCCAAGTCCAAGCACAATCCGACACTTAGAATACTAAGAGTGCAGGAAATAAAACAACCAGCGTGCAAGTGTGATTTTGTGAAAGGGACAAAGTGAAGGGAAAAGTTTGAAGTAGGCCTTTTTTACCTGGTTCGTATGACCGTCCGTCTCCTGCTCATTCGGTGATACTAAATTATCTCACTTAATGGCTCGGCAAAGCACCGAGTGTCTATTTTTTCATTGAATTTAACAGGATTCTAGTCTTTTGCAAAAGTTGCATCGACAGTCTTTGTCGAGATCGCTTACTTGGTTGGCAAATCTCCAATAAAAATTATCATTCCCACCGAGTTTTACAAACATGACCATTCAGGTATATAGAGTCAAACAACGTGGATTGATTAGTTGCGATGAATCTGTCGGTGTTCCCCCAAAAGGACTTGTTCACGGTCACTTTGCGTTTTTTCAAAAACTTTTCCTCCATAAATTTGCACAACCTACACAAACATATCTTCTCAAAATACCAAAAAGAAAGCAAGTAAATGGTTTTGGGTGTGCCTCTGAAACAACGCCTTAGTTAACGTCGTGGCACGACGCAAGTTGCTTTGTTAATCTCCAATTTGGTAGATTGCTACACCACCACCATGTGGCTCTCTACTTTCTTGCGAGTGAAGAAGTAGCAAATCTTGAACCATGATATTTTAAAGCACATGGACAGCTTTGGAGTGAGACCCAATAGCCCCTTTCATCCCTTCGATGTCTCCTTTCAGTTCTTCCAGTGCTTCCTCCTGTTTAGTGACCTTTAGGAGAACGATTGAAATCATTTACTCAATGCGTATTACCTCCTGATTTTTGAGGTTCTTTCGCTCATGAGGGGGAATATACTTATCCTTCCTCTTGCATTGGGCTTCAACCTTTGTCGTCTTTTTTTCTACCTCTTCGATCTAGGTTATTATAGTGGCCAGCATGAAGTCTTTTTCCATTTCTAAGTTCATCTTAGCCATGTCATCGAGTAGTCGTACTACTGTTACATATGGCTACCAAGATAGACCTCTTGGAATAAGACTATCAGCAAACCTTTTGGTTCCGGGGCTGAGAACTTGGCAGAAGCAATCGATGAGTATCATGTTCAGGAAATCATGATTCAAGCATTGAACGATCAACCCCATAAGTCTAGCCCAAGATTGGTGAATCCTTTCACCTTCCATTTGTTTGAAGGTTAGGATTGTATCTCTCCCGATCATCACCTCCAGTGTAGGCCATCCTGTCCTGTTACTAACATTGGTACTCATTCTTTCCAAGAGATTTTAAACAACAAATAAAACCAAACTAAATGTTAAATTGGTGGTAACTACAATACAAAGAACTCAAAACTATAAGTAACTATATTTTCACTTGACACCACTCCCCAGCAACGGCCATTTTGATGCTTCAATATGTGTATCTTTTTATATTTCTTGATCAACGACACTATCCTACAGTTTGAGTGTCTACAAATCAAAGCTAGTAAAGTAACCTAACTAAGGGTTGGGGTCGTATCCCAAGGAAGTGGTAGTGAAAGTAGTAACTACTTAGAATTCCGTTATAAATATTGATAGTTTAAGACATTTTCGAATATTAAAACAAAACAAGTTAAATTGTTGACACCAAAGTGTCAAATATCAAGAAGAGATTTTATTACAAGTTGTAAAATAATAAAAATAGAAGAGAAAACAAGTATGAGAGAGATTTCTTGAGGTATGACCGCAATATATGTTGACACAAACTAATGGGCGTATGCTTTTGATAGTAAAATTCCCAAGAAAATGGTGCCTAGGCTAAGCTTTAGGTGAAAGTGAATTCCCTCTCGGGAAACTTACCCCATATCAAATGCATTCCTCTCGGACACCCACTCGTGTAAATAAACCAACATACGCCTTACCCACAGCCTGACATTTCGATAAAGGGTGCTTGGATATGGGACTAGGTCCCTTTCGGGCTGAACCTCATGTCGCCCCACTCCTTAGGCCATCAGTCCAGTGGTATTGGTTTCACGACCTCCCTCTCGGGCAAGCCAAAAATACATGGGTGATTTTGTATTTGCAACTATAAAATCATTAAATTAAACTAGAACCACTAGGTGAAATCACCATTAAAATGCATCTAATTCTATCAGCAAGCAACACACAATAATAATATCAACACATATATGTTAAATCACACCCCAAGAATGGGGTTTTTAGCCACACATCAAGCAATAATAAAGTATACTTAAAATGATAAAGGAATCAAATTGGTATAAGAGATTAAACCTTAATGGTAAAGTAAGGTTAATGGAGAAGACCAACTTCCAAGATTGGAAAAAGAACTTCTTTCCTCAATCTTCCTCAAAACCCTCTTTAATGTTGAGAGAAAACTTAAGAAAAAAGATTCTAAAACAAAATATTAAGTGTCTAATGTTTCACTCTCTAATTCTCTCAAAAAACTCTCTTCAAATAATAAAAGAGTTCAGTATTTATAGGCTTCAAATTTAGTGTTGGTGGATCCATTCGGTGTCTTTAGTTGTGATTCGCGAGTGATTCTGTGAATCATCTTTTTTCTAGTTATTCTCCATTTTCTTCTTGCCTTTTTATCCATACATGTTGTAATGTTTGTCGAAATAACTCTGTTTCACGGATTTATTCGGCAAAGCTCCGACTGCTCATTTTCGTTACCTTTTGATCAACTTCTTTCAGGGTTCCCTTGTTGTAATAGAAGGTGGAACTCTGTTAAACGGTGTATCGCAAAGTGTGCATGGCAATGCGCATTTTGCATCTTCAGTTCTTTTCTTCCGTTTTGCGCCTAAGTGTCCCTCCACCTACCAAATCCTCAAATACCTGAAACTTAGAGGTTTTTATCATATATCGAGATAAAATATACATTTTCCGACACTATTTGCATTAAAATAATACTCAAGATGAGTCCAATTTGAGGACTCATCATGTACTTATTGAGATATTTGATCGTCAGTTTCGCAAGTTGAGAACCAAAGAGGTAGCATCAGTAAAGGTCTTATGGAGGAATCAGTTTATTGAAGAAGCTACTTGGGAGGCTAAAGAGGATATGAAGAAGAAATACCCACATATCTTTGCATCTTGGAGGTTCCAATCTAAGGTATTAACTTTCTTGGTACTCCTTAAATTGATATGCTATATTGTGTTAAATCACATGTCGGTTCTTTGAGTTAGGTGTTAGAGTTCCTACCTCCAGTTATGTTTAGACTGATATCATTCGAGGATGAATGTTTCCAAGGGAGGGATATTATAACACCTCGGTCTTAGAAACAGCTAAATCTTGAAATAACTAAATTTGAAAGAGCTAAATTGAGAGTTTGTTGAAGCTACTCCTAAATTGTGAGTTTTGGGACAACTTCAAATGACCATAAATTTCAGCACATGATGATTTAGGTGGCCCATTAGACATCAAATCCAAGGTTTTTGAGTACTTATCCAATGGAACAAAGTTTACTAAGTTATGAGTTCAGATGAAGGAGATATGACCATATCAGTACAACCTGTCTAGTTAAGGAAAATCATCTATTTTAAAGAGGGATATTTTGATCTTTTCCTTACCCCACTAGTCTAAAACATTTTCCCACCTAATTTAAGGGGTCTAATCAGATCAATTTTCAATTGGGATTCATTCAAAATCATTCATGAAACTAGGGTAAAGTTCAAGAGGAGAATAAAGGAAGTTTCAAGAAATTCTTCAAGATTTTTGGGAAATCGCCAAGAA
Source organism: Solanum sitiens (assembly GCA_016801875.1). Lineage (NCBI taxonomy): Eukaryota > Viridiplantae > Streptophyta > Magnoliopsida > Solanales > Solanaceae > Solanum > Solanum sitiens. The sequence continues at coordinate 501,622 of JABWTJ010000323.1, forward strand.
CTTGATTCTTTCAAGGTGTGTAAGGTTTTGTAGTGTTGAATTTGTTCTCCCTCATGCCCGTCATGTAACAGTTTACCCATGAATTCATTATTGAATGTTACTAATAACCTCTTGAGTTAAATTGATAAATTGAGGTCTTTGAGTTCTTGAGGTGAGGGTTTTGCAAGCCAGTTGAGTCCTAGATTTTTATATAGGTTTCATCAAAATAGTTTCGGGTTTGTGAAATTTTGTTAATTTGGATGATGAAACTTCTTTGGGTATGATTTGAGTCACATTGAGAGAGGTAGAATAGATCGGGAAAATAATTACGCCCGGGTCCGCATCGCGGAGACACTTCAGAAATTCAGTCTTCAAATATTCACCCCTATCTCCGCATCACTGAAAGGATACAGAGTCCTCTACCTCAAAAGTTAATTTCAAAACTAAAAATTTAAGTCACCCTCCGCGTAGTGTCAGTGTTCTCTAATTTGAGTATTCACTCGTTTCTTATCATCAACTATCTAAACTTCCTACATCATTGAGATATCGTACATTCAAAATCATAACTCTTAAATATTTATTTGAAAGTAAAGTAAAGATTGAGATTAAAGATAGAGAAAGTCTTTTGGAGTCATTTTGAAAAGTCTTCTACAATTATTTATAACTTGTTTTAAGAATTTAGTAAATGTGTATGAGAATAAGGAAAGTTGAGTTCATTTTCAAAAGTTAGTATGAGGGGACTATATTCCCAACTATGTAACACTTTTACACCTAAATTGAGAGAAAAACTGATTTCTAAATTAGTTTATGATGAGTTTTGAGCATCATCTCTTTTAAGAGAAATCTTTTGAATAATTATCTCTAATTGAGGAGGAGTTATGTTTTCTTTAAAAAACATAAGAGTATGAGCTATATATATTATTAGGAGTAGTATTGAGCACTTATATGGGGACGTGTTCAGAAAATTAAAAATCTTCATAAACCATGCATGCCAACATGGGTAAATGATCATACTTTTTAGATGATCCATTATTGCTTTTAAGCAAAACTTAGTGGACCCACTTAGTTAAGGATGTTTTATACTTTGACAAGGTATAAGACAGTTTTGGAAGGTGGAAGAGTCGTCGTATCCATCACATAGCTCATAACAGTGGTTGTTGGTTAGAGAATCTCGTAATTAAGAGTAAAGAGTATATTATTGTATTTTTATATGCATCGAGTTATTATCTACTCTTTTAAAAGCTTTCTTTATACTACATCATTATTGTTGCTTTTATATTGAATTGAGTTCAGTATCCATAGTTGAGTTAAGTTAACTATCCTTGAGTTGAGTTGAGTATCCTTTGAGTTGAGTTGAGATGAGATGATTATGTTCTTCCTTTTTTTAATCATTTCTAGCTTATGTCTATGCTTTAGAGTTCTCCTTGCATGCTCGTAAATTAAATATACTCACGTCATTTCACATATATCTTTTTATGATGCAAATATAGGTATTAAGGGTCATCAACATGCACTTCACTAACACAATTGCAGTTCTAGTTAGATTTGTAAGCCTTTTTGCTTCTGAAGGATTCCACTTTTATTTTAAGTCTTATTAAGATATTGTGGGTCTTTTTCTGACGTCTATAATAGTTATTAGATGTTTCATAGATAGTAGCGTTTTGAGGAGTCATTCCCATTTACATTGTTAATGTTTAAGACTTTAGTTGATTTTTTATGGTTAGTCTAATAATTCAAATATTCAAAGTTATTTATCTTGAGACTTTAAGTTAATCTTTGCAAATTGAGGTCATTTATTCTTAAGTAAGTCGTCCGCTGAGTATTGAGCCAGGCCAAGGGTTCTCTTGGGGACAAACAATGGTCTTCAAATGTCGGACATGTTCAGGGTGTAGGCATGGGGCATGACATGCATCATTAAAGGATGCAGGTCGAATGACATCAATATATTTAAATGTATAAATATGTAATATAGCCAAGGTGAAATATCTAAATGAAAGTATTACAATAGATAACAATGTACTCAAGGTGAATATAAATAAATAAAGGAGCTAAATAATTTAAAACTTTACAAAATACTTTTTCATATCTAAACTCAACATAATAAGTGATATATAAAATACACTTAACACTATTGAGAGATTCTCTCACTGACAACAATCATTATGAGCTACGTGATGATACAACATCTTGTCCATATTGCCCGAACTATCCTATAGTGTGTTGGCGTATAAAACCTCTCAACTAAGTGGATCCACTAAGCTCTTCCCAAAGGAACTAAGGATTAATCTAAAAACTATGATTCTACAATCATATTGGAAAAACATGATTTATTGTGGCTATGTGGTTTCTAAACTCTCCCCATATTGGTGCTCAATACTACTTCCAATAATATCTACTCTTGCTCGAATGTATAAAACATAATCTTTCTCTGGTTTGAGATAATTCCTCAAACTATCCTCGTAAAGGAGATAACTGCTCTGAAGTATCTCTAAAACTCATTGATAATTAACAAATAAGGTTTCTCTTTGCTAAATGTAAAAATTCATTTTGGGTCGAGATAATTACTCAAATTGGGCCTCTTTAAGAGGTTACTGCTCTGTACTCAATCTTTTTGAAAACATTTTTAACTTCTCTCAAAAAATATTATCTTTCTTCATGGACAAATGAAACATTTGGGAAATACATAGTTCCCTTCTACTCTTGCTTAAGTCTTGTTTAAGTTCTTTCTAAAACCTCAGTTTAAACAATCATGTTTGTTTAAAAGATTCTAATAAGACCTCAATGAATACTCAGAAAATAGGATTCATGCTGAAAAATAAAAATGAACAATCAATTCAATAATCTCAATGCAAGATATAGCAATTCAATAATCAGGAAATCAAATTCAATAATCAGTAACTCAAGAACTCAAAACTCAATATCAACTCCTCTCAAGAATACTTAAATCTAAGGATAGAACCCTACATTAATCTTTTATTGATGTGAAAGTAGATGTAGCACGTGAGGATGAAGTAGTACAACGCTGTGATAGCCTTCCATACCTGGAAGAACGAAGTTCTTGGAGAAATCGACGTATCTCGAAGGACACTTAAAACCCTAGATTTTCTCCTCTTGAAACCTTTCTCTAATGAATTGAAGTATTAATTAACGTAAAAGAACTTATTAACACTTTCTAAGTCCTTAATTAGGTGCAATATCATGTTGTTTAGGCTTTGAATAGGGTTAAAGGTACGTACTTTAAGTACCAAAAATATAAAGGAATGACCAAAACGTCCCCACCTTAAAAAACTAACAGAGGGCCCTTCAAGAAAGGTTTCACGGACCATTTAACTCTCCACGGTCTGTGAAACTCATCATGGGTCGGATAGCCGACCGTGAACATTTGTCTTACTGACAGGGCCTTACTAAAATGGGTATAACATCTTACTTCAAACTTTAAAAGAGGCAAACTTGGTACTGGAGTCGGAAATAGGACTCAAAGACCTTTAATTTGGTAGGTCACGGGACACCTGATTCATTATGTATTGAGAGATATGATTGTTTGAAGTTGATATTTGGAAAATCTCTTATTAAAACTCAATCGGTAAGAAAACTATCAACTCAACATTGTGTTAGGGGTTTCTTGTGGCCTTAATTCTTCTAAAAATCATTCCCACACTAAGAAATTTACCTTAACACCTAAGAACAATTAAGAATCACTCAGTATGATCTTATACATAAAGAATTGTTAAAGTCTTAACTTAGAAATTTTCGATGTTAGTGAATAAATTTTTTGGTGTAAATTATATAAGACTGCTAATTTTAGATAATTTCTTTTAAATTTCATCTTTAACTACTCGGTCATGCGTCAAAGGTTCTTTTTGTGAAATTGTTTAACAATATAGTTTTTAGTTAATTATCATTGAGAGGATTTTCTTTATAAAAAATAAAGTGATAATTCTTTGTTATATGAATATATGTAAGTCGAAGTCAAACAAGTTATGGTTATCGATAACCATACTGTAAGATACTAAAATTAAAAATACCAAATTATACCAAGTTAATTTAGTATGATAATGATATATTTTTTTAGATGCCGAATACCAAAATTACCATACCAATTTTTAATATATCGTGTCATGATTACCCCTACTCATGGTTATCATCATATCATATATAGTTGGAAGTACTTAACTCCAAAGTTGATTTACTATTTTTTACCTAAAATATTAATTAAATATTAATTTATTAGAAGTTTAATTTGATGAAATTCTCAGGCCTAATTTAATTCTCCAAAAACGTATAATTGCTTCTCAACAGTCCTTGATCACTGTAACCATCCCTTTTTTCCAACTCCATTGCTTTAATTATCAGCTATTCCAAAACCTCTTTAGATATTGTACTGGTCTATATAAATGTCTCCAACAACATGTCATTGTCACATTATTCTATTTGTCTTTTCTTGCCACAATTAAATACATCGATCATTGCCAGGTAAAGAAATTCTCCTCCTTATCTATCAAAAGTTTCTATGCTCCCTTGTAATGTTAATATATATGAATGTGAACTTATAATATTTATTAGAGAAAATAATTATTTTTTTTCCCCTGTGTGATTGTCTTATTTTAATTTTGATCCTTAAGATACCTCATTATTCATATTTATCATTTAAATAATCAAACTTAGTGATTTCACTTCTTCTACTAATAATGAATATCAATTGAAAGATATGTTACTGTTATCAAGGGCAATTCCAGTTTTGCAATAAGAAACATTTTTATACAAAGAACAAATCATAAACATAGACCAAGTTTATAAACTCTTCCGTAATCATATTTCTCATACAAAAGTACACAGTCATATCCCAACCCTCTCCCCTTCGTCAATTTAGATGTTAATTAATCCTCTAATACACGATTTTTTTGTGTTTATTGGTTGATGAAGATTTTTTCTCTTTAGTTGCCTCTCCTCTTATATGAGGACACAATTTAGTCAGCCCTCCTACAACATATAAGACAACTTAGTGCACCTATTACACAGAAACAATATCATTATGTTTGCCAATGAAATTCTATTTCAAGACTTGCATATATTCACAACGAGACATATAAATACTCGATTAATTTAATCTTAACTTATTTCTGTAATAATAATTGATGAAAAAGGAAAAATCTTTGATTTTATAAGAATCTGAGTAAAATTTTGAGTTACAGAATGCCTAATCCAACATATAGTATTTGACATAAAGAATAAAATGTCATTTCTTAAAAAGTCTACAAGAGTTATAATAATCAAATATTTGTAGTGCATTTTCTAATTTGATTTGACAAATTACATTTTGTGTTGGTTCTACTTATTATAATGACATAAGGACCTATTCTTCTTTTCTTTTCCAAACAATAGATGAAAGTGAAAATTCAGAATTGCATACAAATAAATGCATAGAAAGCATAAACTATCATACATACAAGTCAACTCTTTAAGAACTGAAGTTTACATAACTCAAATTCAAAATTAATTTAGATTTTCAATTTGTTACTTATTTTTGTATTGGATTTGTGTCATTTACATTTTCTATTCGAGATGTTTATTAATAGAGAACTTTAATTATAATAACAACTAATAGATTCTACTTTTTCTTTTTGACGACATGTGAAGATAAAGATTCTAATATGTACACCGTTATATAAGCTACACTATAATGGTTGGTGGGTCTTTGAGCCGCTGATGAACTATGTTAATAGACATATAGATTATTATGACTGTTTCAAGGGAGATGAAGATTTCATTATTTAGACCAAAAAGCATGTGAGCACACCAAAAAGGACAAATGGAACTGTGATAGGAGTAGATTCCAAGGGCAACCCATTACAAGGAGGAGAAGGTTTGGTAGATGTGGTTGTAACAGAGAAAAGTGATGAGTGTGACGCCACATGTGAAGAACGTGAGTCATTTAATGACTCTATTATTCGTGGGAAGAAAATGATATGATTTTGATAAAATTGTTGACTCTACTTTAGAATGGGTTGGCTTAATGGAAAAAAAATAGAAAAAATCAAGTTAAAGAAATATCAATGGATAGTCACCTTTAATAAGTTGGTCATATTTCCCAATGACACTCAAGATAATGATTGTGTATTGTGCTACATCAGATGAGAAATTAATGAGTTTACATGGAGATTTTGATGACAAAAATCTTTACGTATCCATTGTTATTAATTCAACTAGAGATTTGGAGGATCCAAAGTTTAAGTAATTTTGCATTTGATATGATTTTAAGTAATACCAAAGAATTTAAGTGGGTATTTGAGGCACTTGTTGTGTTCTGGAAAAAAACATTAAGTTTAAGAAGAACCAAACTGCAAAGTTAGGGGAAATTGTTGTCAAGTTGCAAATTATTCATATTTATATCAAAGTCTAATCAAGATCAACCTTTCAACATCATGGCAATAGGCCCCGACCATTCTTGTGGCAATCAATGAAATAATAATTTTATTGACTCTAAATTTTTATCTTAGAAGTACGTGGAAGAATTTAGAATTAATTCAAGTTGGGGAGAGAAAGAATTCCAACTCGTGTTATGGTGAGCTAATGAGTAGTAATCCAAGGAGTAGATGCATTATGAAGTTGGATGAAAATCCAAAAATAATGGTGAATGGTAGAATATTAATTTTTGGAAAATTATATATGTTTAGCTTCTTGTAAACATAAATTTAGCCAGATGTCAACCTATAATAGGGGTTGAGGGATGTCATTTGAAAGGGCACCAAAAAGAGAGTTAACTATTAACAAAAATAGGAATTGAAGGAAACAATACCTTATATCCTGCTACATTCGCATTAGTGGAAGGTGAGATAAAAGATACCTGGAGTTGGTTTCTTACTCTTGTTGATGAGGAAATATAAATCTCACAAAACTCTTCTTTATGGACTTTCATTTCTGATAAATAAAAGGGTTTAATTTGAACATTCTTGAGATAATAATAGATGTTATTTTGTAGGGACATAATAATTTTAAGATTTAAGGTTTTTGAGGACAAACACTGTAAAATATCTTGTAAAAAGTTTCTAGAGCAATTATAGAAACTGAATTCTCCAGGAATATGAAAGAGATGTCAAAATTAGATTCAAAAGCCTCGAGATGGTTTATTACAACGTCAATGATTTTTTTTCTCTTTACTCAAAATGTGATATGTTATTAAACCATTTGTGCGAGTCAATCAATATTGTACTTCTAATATAAGAAATAAGTATATTTGGACAATAACTGAATCAATTAGAATCTAAATGATGTCCAAACTGCAAAAGAACAAAGACAAAATTATGAACCATTTTCAAAGAATATGTCTAATAATCATGTTGAAGCTAGAAGAAAATAAGGCTAAAGTGACTAATGTATTTCCATTAAATCTGATCAAATCCATTATCAAATTGAAGATATTTATCTTATACTACTCTCGATTGATCTTAAAGAGAAATTATGTTCTTGTAAGATATAAAACCTAATAGAAATACCATATAATCATGTTATTGCAGCTATATGGATTAAGAAGGATATACCTAAATACATGTCCATTAATGCGATACAATTAATCAGTACGTGAAATGTTATAATGCATCAATCTTTCCAATTGTCAGCTTTGAGCAATAGCCTAAGATATGGATTGCACCACTATAATTTCACCAATATACAAAGCACAACTAGATAGACAAAAAAAAAAGAGAGGGATTGATGAGAAAACAAAAAAAAAGATTTTTAAAAACATAGATTAATAATAAAATCAAGAAAAGACAAAACAAAATGTGTGGAACAAGTGAAATTAGGTCACAATAGTAGATGTTGTGTTCTTATCAGAAGCAAACATTCTGAACTTCAACAACAACAAGTCCATCAACAAGTCGGAATGGAAGGGCTTTCTACACCTAATAAATCAAGAAAAATGAGTAGTGAAATAAATTGTTCTCTTCAATTATTGTTGTGTACTTAATAATGCAAACGAACTAGTCAAACCAGTCAAAGATAATGATACTAGATTTTTATCTTTTGTTGTTGTAGGTTCCAAGGACCATTAGTTGAGAATGCAACATCAATGTAGTCCAACTCCACATTCATAAATGAATAAACTGTAATTACCTTTCTTGTTGTCTACATATGTTGCTTATATCCAACCTCACTACGTGGATTATATTCTTCTGTATATTGTAGATCAATTAACTTAACCAATCAAGGGTACCACAAGAAGAAATTAGTGAGCATTCCATAGAAAGTACAATGTAACTCTTCATTGATATAATGTGACCATAATACAAACAAATATCAAGATTACAAAAGTTACTTTTCCATAGTAGAAAGAGATTTTAAAGTGGCCCACGATGGAAGAAGAAAAATATTTAAATAAAGAAGTTAAAAGAAAAACCGATGACAACATTTACAAAAGTTTAAATTTAATTGTTTTTTTATGATGTTGAAGTTTTTCAGGTTCACGTTCATGGATGATTGTGTTTTTCCTCTTAAAACTTTATGTAGTTTAGATAGTTGACATTACATTGTAAGTCTTCATATGAGTTATTCAATATGGTGCAGAAAAAGAATTTTTTTGAGCCCACAAGAATAAAATGTATAAAATATAAGAGAGTCAACTCTCTCTCTCTCTCTCTCTCTCTCTCTATATATATATATATATATATATATATATATATATATATATATAATCTCAAGTAACTGTTCCGAAACCAAAGTCCACTTCACTAGTTATCTCCTTATAGATTTAGTTGTATATACATGAACCATTAAAAGGACATGCAAGATCCATTTTTGTCTTGATAAGAGACGACAAAGTTAAATCTAAAATTCTAGGAAATAAGAATTTTAAGTGTTACACCCCAAAAGTTTTTAAGTCCAGATTAGATCTGAAAATTTCACAAAAATGTAAGTCTCTAGAAGTATTGATTTATGGACCATAGAAGTTTTCACGGGACGTAGATCATTCTGTAAAACTAGAACTCATAACTCAGGAATACTATGACTTCTATGGATCTAGATCATTCCCATGGACCGTAGAAGCTCTCTAGAACAAACCTTGAGAAATCCAATATTTTCACCTATTTTGTGTGGACACTATATTGCCCTTAGATTGTTCTATAGTCCGTAGAAGACTTTCATATCTGACCTTCGACCATTTTTTAAGTTAGGGTCATTTTAATATATTCTCAGTCCTTTAATTTTCAGCATATTCTAAGTGGGATTAAGGGTAATTTATCAGCCTAAAACTTTTTTTTATGCACAAGACCCAAAGTTGATTTCTTCTTTCTAAAGGTTCCACTCAAGCAAGAATTAGGATTTTTCATCTTCAAGTCTCCATTCAAAGATTCAGTCTAGTGACTTTAACAACATGTATGTGGGGCTTCATCAATGTGTTTCCTTTCACCCACTGAGTCCAAAAAAAACCTCACATTCAAAGTTTATAATCTCTCTAGAATCTAGGGTTTCCTTGTTTTGGGTATTTAATGCAGTTCAGTTTCTCTTTCATAATTAGCATTTAATTGCATGTTTTGTCAATAATTCCATGATTTAAATGGTTTTTCCACGCACCCACATTATGTAAGTATTTTGGTGATTTAGAATTAAGTAATTTCAGAATCCATGCTTTCAGATTATTTTTTATGATTTTAGATACTTTCACATAAAGTATCTTCAATATTAATATAAATTATTAACTTAAATCATGATTCATGAGCTACCTAGTTTATCTGGTTATTAGTATAAGTCCCTATTATCAGATTATTATTGTCTTTGGTTATTTGCATATTTCCATGGGAGTTTTACTTAGCATCGAGCAGAGTTAGGAATGAAGGATAACTTTCAACTTTTGTTGGGTTCTTTAGTTGCAATCCCTAAGTTCAAGAACTACATGTCACCATAGGATTTATGAGGTCTCCCATTAGATTAGGCACACTCTCTAGTTTGTATAGACATTAGCTTAATGTGGATCCACATTAGCTCAGATCAACCTTTTTTATACCTTAATAAAGTATATTGGACCCTTTTAATGGGGTAAACTCCATATACTAACTCATATGGTGATTTGTCTATTAGTAGTACCTCCCATAATTCAGTCATTTCAGATAATTATATTGGGAAACAATATTAACATATTTCATGGTATTTACTTGGTCAATGCATCATGTATCTTTCATCCAACAAGTTCGATATTTATGTTTATCCAACACATTAAGAATATTCAACATATTGAGTGTTTAATAACAATTCACTTCCCACTAAAATTTTAATCTTTTATGGCAAATTCAAAAGATACTATAGATAAAATCATACCCAAAAAGATAATTATATACATGTCAATATTTCTCTTTTGAATTTCAAGCATCAATCATCATTATATCACCATATTCATCACATATTTTGTTCAGATCCTTTCCAATTTCATCTTCATCAGTCTCTAAAATCATTATCATCCTCACAAGCATCACTCAAGGATGATGTTGTTGGATCTAGAATAACATTGTTATCTTGAAATTCTCTACCACCAGTTTCACCATTCAAAGTGACTTGCAGGTCCTTTCCAATTTCATCTTCATCTCCTTTCGGCAATTTATGCCAACTGAGTGGACAAGTATTACTCTGATTCAACAAAGGGGCAATACAATCATTATGAAAAAAGTGCTTACAAGGTAATTGACTCGCTTTAGTGTCAATTCCAAATTCCTCCATACAAATCAAATATTTTTTCGATGATTCATCGATTTTCACACTTGGAAGTGAGTCGAGAAATCATTCATGAGTCGGACAACGGGCATGAGTTGAGTTATGTAATTCATATTGAGTTGAGTAAAACAACTCATATGAAAGATCATCGAAATCACTCTCATCGATTTCTATTTCAGAATCGGAATAATCAAAAGTAATAATATTGGTGGTGGAAAGGGTAAAATCATCAAAAGGTAAATTTTGATAAATCGGCGTATGATTGGCAATGGTGTAATTAGGGAGGAAGTGGCAATGAAAGCAACGAGGGCAACAAAAAGGAGTTGACGCCAACAGTGGGGGTTATATGAAAGGCATCATTGCATTTGTAGCATCAGTAAGAACGAAGGTTACCAGCTGTGGAGAGGGTGGACTCTATCGACATGACAGACTTTTGGTGTCCTCTTGCTTGGTCTTCTCGAGGGACTACTAACATTTTCTTATTTTATTTTCGCAAATGAGTTAAAATGTCTATTTAAATTGTTTTGTTCACAAAGATGTAGAATAAATGATCATTATTATAATTTTCTATAAAAATTATGTCATAAATATTAGAGTAAAGGTTAAAAATATTTTTAAAATTTAATCTATTTTATTTAATGATTTGTGAAATATATATTTGACTAGATTAAAATTTAAAGAAACTATTCTATTTCATTAAAGGGCTTGCAAAACATATCTTTGACTAGATTACATGTGTGTTTGGTATGAAGGAACATGTTTTTCATGGAAAATAATTTTCTAGAAAATATTTTATCGGAAAATAAGTTTGTTTTTAACTTATTTTCTCATGGTTGGTAGTCTAATGGAAAATATTTTTTGGATAATATTTTCTAGTGTATGATTAGTGAATGAAAAATATTTATTAGAAAGTATCTTTATTTCAGGATAGATAGTAGAAAGTACATATTTCAAAAAAAAAATAGTTTTTGACCTTAAAATCAACACACATAATCAATTCAACACCTGCCCCAACACTCGATCCAAAACATAGCCCCTACTCCCGACATGAGAGCTGATATTAAGATGGAACTCAAACCTTACCATGACCTGAATACGAGTACGATCCAAAGACTCAATCCAAGACCTAACCCATCTAGAGACCTCACATTAAAATTATTATATAATCTCAACACCCTAACTTGATTTTTATCCGAGACCGAATCCCGACCCCAAGCCCAACCCAAGACCCAACCTGACTATCTACCCCAACATCCAACTTAAGATCCAACTTTTGAAATGAATCTGACCATGACACTCTATTCGACCCAACACCCAACCTAACATTAGACCCTCAACATTGGCCCAGTACTTGAATCGACCCCGAACATGAAACATGAACTGAGACCTCAGAACCAAGCACAACCTCGACCTTGACCCGAAAAGCAAACCCGAGACCCAAACCTAACCTCAAAATTTGACCAGGCTCAGATCCGAGACCCAAACCCAACACCGACCCTGACCTCCACCTTGACCCTAACCCAAGACCCAACCTCGACTACCTACCCAAACATACAACTCAAGACGTAACTTTCGAAAAGGAAACTGACCCTGAGGCTTGATCCAACCCCATCACCCAACCTAAGATTTGACCCTTGACTCTAACCTGGGACTTGAACTAGACTTGACCCCAACCATGACACCCGACCTGAGACTCTATATATTAAACATCACCTCGACCCTGAATCTAAACTAGACACCAGACATCGACATCGACCCCAACCCAAGATTAAAATTGACCTGAGACCCAACCCTAATCCTAAAACTTGAGACTCAACCCTGATCCTAAAACCTGAGACCCTACCTTAGACATTGATACCGAACTCGAGAATCGACCTCGACCCAAACACCTGACCTGAGACCCACTTCCATAATTTACCTGATCTAGACCCGAGACCCAACCTGAGACTTGACCCAAACCGATATCCAACTATGATGGAGGCCCAAGATCCAACCCTAACCTGAAACCTAACTTCAACCCGAGACCCAACACCTAACTCGAGAATCTTCCTAAGACCATACCTTGACCTCGACCTTTAAACCCGACCATTTACCCTAATACTAATTTTAGACTCGACCTGCTCATGACACTTGACCTCGAGACTCGATCTTGACGCTCAATCCAAAATTCAAATACTAATTGTAACTCGATACCTGACCTGACTTAATCCAAAACATAGTAGTTAGGTATCGAATTAAGATTTACAACCGAGTCTTGAATTAATAATCAAAAGTCGGAACTAGTATTAGTATTGGAAACCGTACCCGATACTTAAGTTAGGACAAAAAGTAGAGGTGTGAGGTTCAAAATGATTTTGAAAATTGTCTTCCTTACTTTTTTAAAGGGAAGTCATTTTCCTTAATTTTGAGAAAAAATAGTTGACTTGGAAAGCATTTTCAAAATATTTAAGTCAACCAAAGATGAGAAAATTGAAAAACATTTTCCTTAATACCAAACACACCTTACATGTTTGTCTATAAATTCTTGTAGGAGCGTTTTTTCATATAATCTTAGTCCACCTAACATATATTACGACTATATAATGGCATATTAATTTTTAATATGTATTTTTACTTTAATATTTTTTGAATCTTGAACTCTCCCGTTTCCATTAGATTAATATCACTAGCCAAAACCATTTCTCATTAACTTTGTATAATGTCACTTACTGCAACCATTTCCCATCGGCACAATATCACTAGCCGGAACCATTTCTCATAGGCTTTATTACCACATGTCTCATCACAACTTACAAGAATCAATGCAAATTGGCAATTTTATACCATAAGGAATAGACAATAGACTCAAGCAACTCTAGTCTAGAATAATTCTATCAAAGCATTTCATCAATTAACAATTTAGGATCAATATCAAGGCAATTCAACAAAACACAACTATCTACATATTAACCTTTTATTGAATCCCTTTTTCTTTTATTAAGATCAAGCAAGTGGAGTAATCTAATTCATCAATCTATTCCCATTACTCCTGAACACATATTATGAAGGGAAATACAAGATTATACGTCATTTACAAGGTTTAGAAGTTCACGTACCGTAATTCAATCAAACGTTAATTCGAGACTTGTGATTTATCTTTCCAAACGATGTCCAAATCCACACAACCTGATCAAAGAGTTAATCAAAATAAGATTCTATAAATAACAACATTCATATGGTACAGTCTAAAAAATGGGTCAAATCAACCCAAAAAAATCCATTCTCAAAAGAAGTTCGAATCGAAAAGTCTTTTCTTGAAAATGATACCCAAGACATATGGAAGTCATTGGTGAAAACTATTTCGAAAAAGAGGTTAAAATAAGTTTAGAATCACTATTTTAACTTAGAACTCAAGTTTTTTGAAAAACCTTTCACTTTGTCAATCAAAATCCCAATTTATGATGTAATTAACCATGCATAATAATAGGAATTGATGTTATAGGGTCACAAAGACTTACCCAAATAATTCAACATGAAAAACCTCTTTAAAAGTACCCACCAGGGGTTAAATTGTTTTGTGCATGAACCCATGGAATTATAGCATAATTATTATATTTTGACACCAAATTTTATTTTGTTTTGTGTTATAAATATTAAAGTTACGGTCAAAAGTATATTTATATCTAAATTATTCTATTTTTAGATATAAATTAATAAAGCTAAAGGCCAAAAATAGTTAGTGAAACACACCTAGATGTTGACTAAATTAAATGGTTGTCTTGATATGCTTCTAGGCATGTATGTCCATAAAATATTCGCCCACCTACCATAGGTTCTAGCAATATATTGACGTATTAGTTTATTTATTATATTTTTAAGGGAAAAAGTCAAAAATATACTTAAACTATGTGAAAGGAGCTACAATGTCCTCCGTTCATACTTTGGATAAGAAGTGTCCTTACCGTCAATACTTTGGCTCAAAAATGTCTTTGCAGTCAAAACTTTGGTCCAGAAATGCTATTATAGTTACAAAATGGGTCAAAATGCCTTTTTTTCGAATAAATAGTTTTTTTAAACACATCTTCTTCCAAATTATCAATGAACATTATTCTTGTTTTCTTTCTTCTAAAATCACTTTAACAAATAAAAACATAGAAAATATTTTTTTTTTCTTCTTAGGGTGTGTTTGGTCTTTAGGAAAATGTTTGCATGAAAAATATTTACCTTGAAAATATTTTTCTGAAAAACAAATAGATTTTTACTTTTTTTCTCATATTTGTTTGTTGAGTAAAAAACATTCTCTGCAAAAGATTTTTAGTGTTTTGTTAATGAATGAAAAATATTTTTGAGAATGTCTTTTATTTTACTAGAGTAGAAACTTATTTTTGAAATTGACTGTTATGTTATAAAAAATGTTATGGTATAAAAAATATATTTGTATCAAAATTATTCCATTTTTAGATATAAATTGTTGAAGTTAAGGTCAAAAATACATTTTATATCTAAATTATCTCATTGATTAGTGAAACACATCTAGATGTTGATTAGATCAAACTGGTGTCTCAATATGCTTCTAGGCGTTTGTCCATAAAATTTACGTTCACCTACCATAGATTCTATTTTGAATTCCACTTTTTTCATTTTTCCTTGCAATTGATGATATATTAATTCTTTTCATATATTTTTAATTAATCTTTTTTTAATATTCTAAACTCTCCCCTTTTAAGTCAGAGAAAATCGATGTCAAGACTGACACGAGATCACGACTAAGAAGGTGGAGAAGAAAATGATGAATGTCATGGTGGAATAAATATATTTACATGGTGATAGTTTTAACCTTAAAACTTCATTTTTACTTAATATTAATTTATTTAGACTTGTCATAATAAAATTAGTTTTCTACATGGAGTGCAACGTTATATAATGTTTAAACAAAAGAGAGTGCACACATCGTCATCAGAAATAAGTCTAGGAAAGTTAAGCTAACTTCTGAGTGATAATTCAAGTATCAAAATTATACTCTAAATAGTTCATATATGAAACTCAAAAAGTTAAGATAGTTTAGTTTTGACCCTTTTAACTCTAAATGTTAATATTATTATTGTTATGTAATAAATGTCTATTTTTGTATTTGCTTTGGAAAAAATTAATGACTCTAAAAATGTTAGTAATCCTTATTTTGAGGACAAGGAAGTTTTCCTTATAAATAAAGAATTTTCGTGGTAATAAACCACGGAGAAAAATAATTAAGTCTTCTTTTTTTCTCGATTATATTTTTTGTATTTTTATTTTATAATTTAATAACACATTACACACAAATGTTTAACCTTTTATTGGAGTTTAATGTACATTATTATCGTTTTGAAAAATTAAAGTCCGATGATATCATTCAAAATTTACTAGAAATCAAGTGAGAACGAAATTGAACACAAAAACATCTACAATGTAGTCAATAAAAAGTCGTGAAACACACCTAGATGTTGACTAAATTAAATGGTTGTCTAAATATACTTGCATGTATGGCCATAAAATTTTCGCCCACCTACCATAGGTTCTAGCAATTTAATGATGTATTAATTTTTTTTTTATTTTTTTAGGGAAAAAAGGTCAAAAGTTCCCTTAAATTGTGTGAAAGGAACAAGAATGTCCTCCGTTTTATAGTTTGGCTAAGAAATGTCCTTACCGTCAATACTTTGGCTAATAAATGTTTTTGCAGTCAATACTTTGGTCCAGAAATGCTCTTATAGTTACAAAATGTGTCAAAATGCCTTTTTCGAATAAATATTTTTTTTAAACACATCTTCTTCATAATTATCAAAGAACAATATTCTTATTTTCTTTCTTCTAAAATCACTTTAACAAATAAAAATATTTGAAATATGTTTTTTCTTCTTAGGGTGTGTTTGGTATGAAGGAAAATGTTTTCCATGGAAAATTTTACTTGAAAATATTTTTCTAGAAAACAAGTAGATTTTTACTTATTTTCTCATATTTGGTTGTTGAGTAAACATTATTTTCTGGGAAAGATTTTTAGTGTTTGGTTTATGAATGAAAAATATTTTTGAAAAATATCTTTTATTTTTCTAGAGTAAAAAATAATTTTTTAAATTGAAAATATTTTTAGAAAACAAACTTAAATTATTTCGGGAGGGGGGGGAATAGAGTGTAGGGGTGAAAAATTAAAAAATTGAAGTTGAAAATATTTTTCAAAAATAAACTTCAAATTTCTTTTGGGGGGTGAGGGGGTCGAGGATAGGGGTGAAAAAATGAAAAATTAAACTTGAAAATATATTTTAAAAACCATCTTTAATTATTTTATTTTTTTTTGGGGGGGGGAGGGGGTGAGAGGTCGAGGTCGAGTGTAGGGGTGGCCTCCCTCGTCGACATGACAAACTTTTAGTGTCCTCTTGTTCGGTTTTCTCGAGGAACACACTATAGTTTAAATTTTTCTTTATTTTATTTTTGGAGAAAAGTTGAGAATAATGTCTATGTAAATTGTTTTGTTCATGAACCGGTGGCATATATCATCATTATTACATCTTTCATTAAATTTTGTATAATTTACATAAATCTCATAGTATAAAAAGTAAATTACATTTTATCCCTACTTTTTTTTTAAATTACAATAATTCCTTAAAATTTGTACCTTCTAGGTACATTATAGAGTATCTCTTAAACATTATAACATAAATGGAATACATAATATGTAACTCGGATAAATTATAAACTAGCTCAGACACATTATAACATAAACAAAATATATAACATATAGCTCGGATAGATCAAATATTGGTTCGGATACAATAATATGTAGCTATGATACATTAAATACATTTTAGAAATTATTAGAAATAAAAGGGGATATTGGAAACAAGGGAAACGTAAGATGTGTATTTCAGTAATTTTATCTGTTATGTTATAAAAAATATATTTGCATCAAAATTTTTCCATTTTTAGATATAAATTATTGAAGTTAAGGTCAAAATATATTTTATATTTAAATTATCTCATTGATCAGTAAAACACATCTAGATGTTGATTAGATCAAATCGGTGTCTCAATATGCTCTGGGCGTATGTCCATAAAATTTACGTTCATCTACCATAGGTTCTATTTGATGATACATAAAAAAAATTCATATATTTTTGATTAATTTTTTTAATATTCTAAACTCTCCCCTTTTATGTCGGAGAAAATCGATGTCAAGATCTGAGATGAGATCACGACTAAGAAGGTGTAGAAAAAGATGATGAATGTCATGGTGGAATAAATATATTTATATAGTGATAGTTTTAACCTTGAAACTTCATTTTTAACTTAGTATTGATTTATTTAGATTTGTCATGATAAAATTAGTTTTCTACATGGAGTGTCACATTATATAATGTTTAAACAAAAGAGAGTGCACACATCGTCATCAGAAATAAGTCAAGGAATGTTTAGCTAACTACTGAGTGATAATTCAAGTATCAAAATTATACTCTCAATAGTTCATATATGAAACTCAAAAAGTTAAGATAGTTTAGTTTTGACCATTTTAACTCTAAATATTATTATTTTTATTGTTATGTAATAAATGTCGATTTTTGTATTTGCTTTGGAAAATACTAATGACTCTAAAAATATAAGTAATCTTTATTTTGAGGACAAGGAAGTTTTCCATATAAATAATGAATTTTCTCGGTAATAAATAACGGAGAAAAATAATTAAGTCTTCTCTTTTTCTCTATTATATTTTTGTATAATTATTTTATAATTTAATAACACATTACACACAAATGTCTAAGCTTTTATTGGAGTTTAATGTACATTATTATCGTTTTGAAAAATTAAAGTCCGATGATGGCACTCACAACTTACTAGAAATCAAGTGAGAAAAAAATTGAACACAAGAACATCCACAATGTAGTCAGTAAAAAGTCGTGAAACACACCTAGATGTTGACTAAATTAAATGGTTGTATAAATATGCTTCTAGGAATTTATGTCCATAAAATTTTCGACCACCTACAACAGGTTCTAGCAATTTAATGACGTATCAGTTTTTTTATTATACTTTTAAGGAAAAAAGGTCAAAAATTCCCTTAAATTATGTGAAAGGAACAAGAATGTCCTCCGTTTTATAGTTTGGCTAAGAAATGTCCTTACAGTCAATAATTTGGCTCAATAATGTATTTCCAGTCAATACTTTGATCTAAAAATGCTCTTATAGTTACAAAATGGGTCAAAATGCCTTTTTTCGAATAAATATTTTTTTTAAACACATCTTCTTCTTAATTATCAAAGAACACTATTCTTGTTTTCTTTCTTCTAAAATCACTTTAACAAATAAAAATGTTTGAATTTTTTTTTCTTCTTATGGTGTGTATGGTATGCAAGAAAATGTTTTCCATGAAAAACATTTACTTGAAATGTTTTTCTAGAAAAGAAGTAGATTTTTACTTATTTTCACATTTTTGGTTGTTGAGTAAATATTATTTTCTGGAAAAGATTTTTAGTGTTTGGTTTATGAATGAAAAATATCTTTTATTTTACAAGAGTAAAAAATAATTTTTGAAATTGAAAATATTTTTTAAAAATAAACTTAAATTATTTCGGGATTGGGGGGGGGGGAGGAAATAGAGTGTAGGGGTGAAAAACTAAAAATTTTAAGTTGAAAATATTTTTCAAAAATAAACTTAAAATTGCTTTGGAGGGGTAGGGGTCAGGGGTCGAGGATAGGGGTGAAAAAATGAAAATTTGAACTTGAAGATATATTTTAAAAACAATCTTAGTTGTTTTTTTTTGGGGGGGGAGGGGGGAGGGGGGCGAGAGGTGGAGGGTAGGGGTGGCCTCCCTCATCGACATGACAGACTTTTAGTGTCCTCTTGCTCGGTTTTCTCGAGGAACACACTATAGCCTAAATTGTTCTTTATTTTATTTTTGGAGAAAAGTTGAGAATAATGTCTATGTAAATTGTTTTGTTCATGAACTGGTGCCATTTATCATCATTATTACATTTTGTCATTAAATTTTGTATAATTTATATAAATCCCATAGAATAGAGAGTAAATTACATTTTATCCCTATTTTTTTTTCAAATTACAATAATTCCTTAAAATTTGTACCTTCTAAGTACATTATAGAGTATTTTGTAAACATTATAACATAAATCGGATACACAGTATGTAACTTGAATACATTAAAAACTAGCTCAGACACATTATAGCATAAACAAAATACATAATATATAGCTTGAATACATTATATATTTGCTCGGATACAGTAATATGTAGCTCTGATACATTAAATAGATTAGGAGAGAAATAAGAGATTTAGAGATTATTAGAAATAAAAGGGGATATTGAAAATAAGGAAACGTAAGACGTGTATTTCAGTAATTTTAGCTTAAATGTTATGTTATAAAAACATATTTGAATCAAAATTATTCCATTTTTAGATATAAATTATTGAAGTTAAGGTCAAAAGACATCTTATAGTTAAATTATCTCATTGATCAGTAAAACACATCTAGATGTTTATTAGATCAAATCGGTGTCTCAATATGCTTCTAGGCGTATGTCCATAAAATTTATGTTCATCTACCATAGGTTCTATTTGATGATAAAATAAAATCATATATTTTTGATTAATTTTTTTAATATTCTAAAGTCTCCCCTTTTATGTCGGAGAAAATCGATGTCAAGATCTGAGATGAGATCACGACTAAGAAGGTGTAGAAAAAGATGATGAATGTCATGGTGGAATAAATATATTTATATAGTGATAGTTTTAACCTTGAAACTTCATTTTTAACTTAGTATTGATTTATTTAGATTTGTCATGATAAAATTAGTTTTCTACATGGAGTGTCACATTATATAATGTTTAAACAAAAGAGAGTGCACACATCGTCATCAGAAATAAGTCAAGGAATGTTTAGCTAACTACTGAGTGATAATTCAAGTATCAAAATTATACTCTCAATAGTTCATATATGAAACTCTAAAAGTTAAGATAATTTAGTTTTGACCCTTTTAACTCAAAATATTATTATTATTATTGTTATCTAATAAATGTCTATTTTTGTATTTGCTTTGGAAACAATTAATGACTCTAAAAATGTTAGTAATCCTTATTTTGAGGACAAGGAAGTTTTCCTTATAAATAAAGAATTTTCTTGGTAATACACCACAGAGAAAAATAATTAAGTCTTCTCTTTTTCTCTATTATATTTTTGTATTATTATTTTATAATTTAATAACACATTATACACAAATGTCTAACCTTTTATTGGAGTTTAATGTATATTATTATCGTTTTGAAAAATTAAAGTCCGATGATTTCACTCACAACTTACTAGAAATCAAGTGAGAAAGAAAGAATAGAACTCCGATCCTCTGTGGAGGAGAATAGTTTAACCGTATGTAATTAAGATATGCTTTATAACTTTTAGGGCTTGTTTGGAAGGACATCCTGATAATTAAATTTGATATAATTGGGTGTAATTACATTGTTTGTCCAGTTTAGTTTGACAAATAATTACTTGATCAGCATGTAATTGGTGCAATTGGCAAGGGGTAGTTATACTCTACAATTCATATGCAGAGACAGTGAATTGCTGATAATTACATGGTGTGATTACAAGATGATTAATTTTTTTTTAATTCTTTTAACTTCTATTATTATAAGTTCTTTTTTTATTATTATTTTAAAAGATTAATTTTTATTTTTTATTATTATATTTTATTTTCTTCTTATTCTCAACCTTATTTTAAGTGATTCTATGCAATTTTTTCATATCATCTATTAACATAATTTTATTAGTATTCTAACTTTAAAATTAAAACATAATTTATTGTTAAGTCAGATTACAGATTTATGATTTCATTTTTTAACATAATCATGTTTATGTATGCTATGTGGAAATTTGCTATAAGAATATTATGCTAAATTTTTGTTTTGAATTGATAACTTATGTTATATTTTCAGTATTATTTGTTTTAGTAATATTGAATTCACATAGCACTTAATTTTTTTAATTAGACTTGATAATTATCTTTTTGTCAAACATTTAAAAATTTATGACATTTTATTTGTATATTAATCTTTTTTATCAAATATGCATTTTATGATATTCGTAGAAACTTCATACTTTTGGTATTTATGATCAATTCAATTGAAATATATTAATTCGAAAAGATATAAATCAATTATTTTTAATAATATTAGTTAAAGAATAAATGTTTATTAATTCATATATTTTCAAAAAAGAATATATATCTTAAATATTTAATTTAATGTCATTTTTTAAGTTTCTTATTTGTGTAGTATAAATTTTAAATAACTAATTTTTATTTTTAAAATTCAATATAATTTTATGATTGCAATTGTGCATCCAAGTAGAACACTTGTAATTACACCGTGACATTAAACAAAACATGCGTAGTTACACTGTAATAACACTGTGACAATAAAACATGTCAAAGTAGTTACTACCCTAGCAATTATGCCAATTTCAATTACCAGGTGACTTTTCAAACAAACCCTTAATTATGTTTGGTTTAAGAAAATTTTGCTACGCAAACCTTTTGCTCATTAGTATTGATTTTGAAAATTTCTTCCTTACTTTTTTAAAGGGAAGACACTTTCCTTAATTTTGGGAAAAAATAGTTGATTTGGAAAGCATTTTCAAAATATTTTAAGTCAACCAAAGATGAGAAAATTGAAAAACATTTTCCTTAATACCAAACACACCTTACATGTTTGTCTATAAATTTTTGTAGGAGCGTTTTTCCATATAATCTTTGTCCACCTAACATATATTACGACTATATAATGGCATATTAATTTTTAAAATATGTTTTTACTTTAATATTTTTTGAATCTTGAACTCTCTCGTTTCCATTAGATTAATAACACTAGCCAAAACCATTTCTCATAAGCTTTGTATAATGTCACTTACTGCAACCATTTCCCATCGGCACAATATCACCAGCCGGAACCATTTCTCATAGGCTTTATTACCATGTCTCATCACAACGTACAAGAATCAATGCAAATAGGCGTGCATAACTGTCAACACATTGCCCTTTTATTGAATCCCCTTTTCGTTTATTAAGATCAAGCAAGTGGAGTAATTGAATTCATCACTTTATTCCCATTACTCCTGAACACATTATGAAGGAAAATACAAGATTTTACGTTATTTACAAGGTTTAGAAGTTCACTTACTGTAATTCAATCAAACGTTAATTGAGACTTGCGGTTTATCTTTCCAAACAATGTCCAAATCCACACAACTTGATCAAAGAGTTAATCAAAACAAGATTCTATAAATAACAACATTTATATGATACAGTTTGAAAAATGGGTCAAATCAACCCAAAAATCCATTCTAAAAAGAAGTTTGAATCCAAAAGTCTTTTCTTTAAAATGATACCCAAGCCATATGGAAGCATTGGTGAAAACTATTTCGGAAAAGAGGTTAAAATAAGTTTAGGATCACTATTTTAACCTAGAACTCAAGTTTTTTTGAAAACCCTTTCACTTTGTCAGTAAAAATCATAATTTTTTATGTTATTAACCATGTATGATAATAGGGAATTCATGATTTAGGGTCACAAAGACTTACATTCAACATGAAAAATCTCTTTAAAAGTACCCATCGGGGGTTTTCCGAACTAAAAATAGGGGGAAATGGGTGCAAAACACTGAAATTTCAGGCCAAAACCCTTTCAATTATCACTTAAGCGAACCTACGGTCACTAACACAATCATAACGAGTTCCTACAAAAATTGGGCCTCTCACTTTTGCGAGACACCTTTCATTAACATAAAAATTGCGAAAGTGGGTGGATTTTCGTGAATGCAAGGTTCAGGGGGACTTGACTCCTCTCGAACATGACTAGATCAATACTAAAGCAATGCTCGTGAAAGTGAGATACTATTTTGCTAAAGCAAAGAACACCACACACCAGTATCTGCAAACCAACCAACTCTCATTCATTGAAAATACCCTCAAGATTTGTTCGGAACCCCTAGACACAAACAAGATATTCAACTTGACTAAACCCGATGTTTCAGAATCAATGGAACAACTGAAAAATGAATTCAAGGTCACCTTGACCCTAAATTTGAGAAAATCCCAAGGAACAAACATAACGTCTAAATGCTAAATTAAGCTCATGAGCTTAGAAAGTTCATCCATGACCTACTCTAGGCCAAAAACAATCTCCTAAATCCAATGAAACTAGAGAAATTCAATTCGAGCATCCAAACATGAAATGTTGAGCAAAGTCAACCGGCAAGATAAAATTTTACAAATTTCCACTTAGGACCTCAATTCCATGAAAATACTCCAAATTTGAAATAAACAACCCCCCTAGACCAATTTACACATTACGGGACTGATGAAATTGACAAAAAAAATCCATTTTGAGACTAT
This sequence comes from Solanum sitiens, assembly GCA_016801875.1. Taxonomy (NCBI): domain Eukaryota; kingdom Viridiplantae; phylum Streptophyta; class Magnoliopsida; order Solanales; family Solanaceae; genus Solanum; species Solanum sitiens. The sequence goes on from JABWTJ010000323.1 coordinate 525,706, forward strand.
GAGTCCACAATTTGGAATTATTTAGGGTTATATTTTGATAGGTTTAGTGTACTCAAATGCATTTCTTCTCAAAAACTGATAGAATAACTTGAGTTTCAGGTATTTAGACTCGGAAACAAAGGCATTGGCAAAATCAAGCAAAAAGGAACAAAGGCAGTTGAAAGAATGAAGAAGTGAAGGACTGAGGATCGCTAAACCCTTTCGGCATGTCGCCAAAAGGTCTAAACCTCGCCTTTTGTTCCAGTGAGCTGAGCCCTGAAGGAAGGGATCAAATTGGCAGTGAAGAGGAGCAGTCGGCGTGTCACCGAGCAGTTTGGCAAAGTAGTATTATGTCGCCCAATGATCCAAAACTCAAAGATGTTGTAGGCTAACGCAAGACGGTGATAAATATACCAAAGAGAGGATCACCAAGTGGATCGGCAATCCCGAGTAACTACTCTGAGTGGTCCTTTGTAGCATAATTTTTTGAAAACTATAAATACATGTTAATATTTTTAGCTTGGTTTTAAATTTCATAGTTTTAAACAATAATTTTTAAACTTAGCTTCTAATTTGAGTTTTGGAGAGCTCGTGGGAAACTTTTCTATTGAACCTTGGAGATTTTAAGATTCTCATCTTGAAGAAATGAAAAGTGGGTGTTGGAAATTCTTCATCCTAGAGTCAATTGAAGCGAAAATAAATCATACCAGTTGATGTTACTTCGATTTGGTACCATTTTCTTCCTTTTTTCTATGTCTAGCTAAAACCCCAATTCTTGGGGTGTGATTTTGTGAATATGAGTTAAATCTATTGTTAGATGTTGCTTATTGTTATTGTGTTCGCCGTTTAAATGTGATTTCACTTTGTAGTTGTGTTTGAACTAAATGACGTTGTAGTTGCAAATATGATTTCACCTTAATGTTTTGGATTGCTCGAGAGAGAGGTTTTAAAACTAAGACTACTAAGTTTATAGCCGGTGGTTATTGGTTCGTCATGGCTTCAGCTCTAGAGAGTGAATCCTAGTCCTTTTCCCACGTAGAGTGATTGGGCTAAGGCAGATGTTGTGCTTAAAGGCTGCAACTTGGTGTTTGAGAGAAACCTAGTTGATTCGGGGTAAGTTGCTCGAGATAGAATTAACCTAGGCCTTTTGGCCTCTACATCTGGTTCAGCAGAATACCATTCTTCAAAGCTTTTTTCAAGTTATAACATTCTTAGACTAGGTACTGCAAACAAGAAGCATTAGGTAGAAATAGGCCAGGTCTTAAAAGGTACAACCAACAACAATAACCATTCAATATTTGTTCTTGTAACCTCTTTTCCAAAGTCTAAAATCCTTAGCAATTATACTTATCATTTCTTTCCCGTGTTTTACGTACAAAATGTCTATTCTTTCCAAAGACTCTCCTCCTAAAACTAGCTTCATGGCAAGTTTCATAGATCACCAAATCAAAATTTCCATATAGAAATTTATAGTAGATTATATTGCCATAGAAGGGTTCAATGTGGGTGTATGTGTTGGGTTTAGCAAAGTGTGAATGGGAAAAGAAAAGAGAGATTCTGAAAAGTGAGGGAATTAATTTGGAGGGAAAATGAAAAGTCATTTGCAAAGTGCAAATGAAAAGTCATTTCTCCCATATCGGCAAAAGAAAGGGAAATTGTTGTCCTTATATAAGGAAACACTTCCTTTACTTCTTAAAGAGCTATGAAGAAGGTGCCCCTTCGCGTCGTCGTCGTTGTCGCTCGCTCGGCCTCGACTTCGGCTTCGGATTTGGATCCTGTTAAATATTATCTCTTATAAATTAATTTAGAATGTTAGTTAATTAGTTAATTAACAGAATTAATTCGCATGTAACGGTAACATTTCGAAAAGTTGTTACTCTTTCCGAAAAGTTGTTACTTTCCGAAAAGTCGTTACTTTCCCAACAGACGCATTTTCCAAAAAGTTATTATTTTTTCCAAAAGACGCAACTCTCTGGATAAAACAGGTCTGAACAGAGTTTTCTGAACAGACACGTTTCTTGCTAAAAATGGCTATAAAAGGAAGACAGTTTTCGTTTTTCAAAACACTGAAAATTTCCTTCTCGGCGTACATTTTTCTCTCAAAATCAAAGTGTCGATCGACTCAGTCTGTGTGACTTGTTGTTGTTCTTAAGTTCGCTGAAGTTAAAGAAATTTGAGGTACCGCTATTTCTTTAACAGGATTAATCCATTTTATCTTGGGAGAAATTAATCCATAACCTCGGGTACAGTGAGGGGATTAAATTTCATAAAAAGACACAGTAATTTCTGTGGACTCGAATTATCTTTTGTTTTCTGTCTGCTTCTTCTTATTTCTGTTTCTGTTTGAATAACCTTATGAGTACAGGTTATAACAGTATGTATATAACATATATATCATATATTTCAGCATTAGAGAGGAGAGCCAAATAACACTTCATTTCCCACTAAATTTTTTATCTTTTTCGCAAAAACAAAACACATTATAGATAAAATCATACCCAAGATAACTATATACATGTCTATATATTTCTCTTTTGAACTTCAAGCATCAACCATCATTATATCACCGTCTTCATCACGCATTGCATCCAGATACCTTTCTCTAAGATCATCATCCTCACCAACTTCAGTCAAGGTTTATGCTGTTGATACTGTGAAATTTTCTCGAAATTCTCTATCACCAATTTCACCATCCAAAATCACTTCTAATTCATCTTCATCTTCTTGCGGCAATTTGTACCGACAGAGTGGACAAGTATTACTCCGATTTAGCCAAGGGATAATACAATCATTATGAAAAAATGCTTACAAGGCAATTGACTAACTTCCGTATCAATTCCAAATTCCTCCATACAAATCGAACAGTTTTTCGATGATTCATTGATTTTCACACTCGGAAGTGAGTTGACAAACGATTTAAGAGTCGGTGAACGGAATTGAGGTGAGTTAAACAACTCAAATGAAAGATCGTCGGAATCACTCTCATCAGATTCAGTATCGGAATCGGAATAATTAAAAGTAACAGAATCATTGGTGGAAAGGGTATAATTGGTAAGAATTAAATGTTGAGGAAAAGGTATAAAACTGGCAGTGGTGTAATTAGGGAGGAGGTGGCGATGAAAGGAGTGAGGGCAACGAAAGGAGGAGCTAACGCCGGCGGTGGTGGTTATGTGAAAGGTATTGTTGAAGTTGTAGCACCGGTAAGAACGGCGGTGACCGGGAAAGCTGGCCTCCGTCGTCGACATGACGGACCTTTGGTGTCGTCTTGCTCGTTTTTCTCGAGGCACACACTATAGTCTTAACTTTTTATTTGTTTTATTTTGGAGAAAAGTTGAGAATAGTGTCTATTTAAATTTTTTTGTGCATGAACCCGTGGAATTATAGCATCATTATTATATTTTGACATAACATTTTATTTTATGTTGTGTTATAAATATTAAAGTTAAGGCCAAAAATATATTTATATCTAAATTATTCCATTTTTAGATATAAATTAATAAAGTTAAAGGACAAAAATAGTTAGTGAAACACACCTAGATGTTGACTAAATTAAATGGTTGTCTTGATATGCTTCTAGGCATGTATGTCCATAAAATTTTCGCCCACCTAGCATAGGTTCTAGCAATATATTGACGTATTAGTTTATTTATTATATTTTTAAGGGAAAAAAGTCAAAAATATACTTAAACTATGTGAAAGGAGCTACAATGTCCTCCGTTCATACTTTGGCTAAGAAATGTCCTTACTGTCAATACTTTGGCTCAAAAATATCTTTGCAGTCTAAACTTTGGTCCAGAAATGCTATTATAGTTACAAAATGGGTCAAAATGCCTTTTTTCGAATAAATAGTTTTTTTTAAACACATCTTCTTCCTATTTATCAATGAACATTATTCTTGTTTTCTTTCTTCTAAAATCACTTTAACAAATAAAAATATAGAAAATATTTTTTTTTTCTTCTTAAGGTGTGTTTGGTACTTAGGAAAATGTTTGCATGAAAAATATTTACCTTGGAAATGTTTTTCTGGAAAACAAATAGATTTTCACTTTTTTTCTCATATTTGGTTGTTGAGTAAAAAACATTTTCTGCAAAAGATTTTTATTGTTTTGTTAATGAATGAAAAATATTTTTGAGAAATGTCTTTTATTTTACTAGAGTAGAAAATTATTTTTGAAATTGAATGTTATGTTATAAAAAATGTTATGGTATAAAAAAATATATTTGTATCAAAATTATACCATTTTTAGATATAAATTGTTGAAGTTAAGGTCAAAAATACATTTTTTATCTAAATTATCTCATTGATTAGTGAAACACATAGAGATGTTGATTAGATCAAACTGGTGTCTCAATATGCTTCTAGGCGTATGTCTATAAAATTTACGTTCACCTACCATAGGTTCTATTTTGAATTCCACTTTTTTCCATTTTTCCTTGCAATTGATGATATATTAATTCTTTTCATATATTTTTAATTAATGTTTTTTTAATATTCTAAACTCTCCCCTTTTAAGTCAGAGAAAATCGATGTCAAGACTGACACGAGATCACGACTAAGAAGGTGGAGAAGAAAATGATGAATGTCATGGTGGAATAAATATATTTACATGGTGAGTTTTAACCTTAAAACTTCATTTTTAATTAATATTAATTTATTTAGATTTGTCATAATAAAATTAGTATGGAGTGCAACGTTATATAATGTTTAAACAAAAGAGAGTGCACACATCATCATCAGAAATAAGTCTAGGAAAGTTAGGCTAACTACTGAGTGATAATTCAAGTATCAAAATTATACTCTCAATAGTTCATATATGAAACTCAAAAAGTTAAGATAGTTTAGTTTTGACCCTTTTAACTCTAAATGCTAATATTATTATTGTTATGTATTAATGTCTATTTTTGTATTTGCTTTGGAAAAAATTAATGACTCTAAAAATGTTTGTAATCCTTATTTTGAGGACAAGGAAGTTTTCCTTATAAATAAAGAATTTTCTTGGTAATAAACCACGGAGAAAAATAATTAAGTCTTCTTTTTTTCTCTATTATATTTTTGTATTTTTATTTTATAATTTAATAACACATTACACACAAATGTTTAACCTTTTATTGGAGTTTAATGTACATTATTATCGTTTTGAAAAATTAAAGTCCGATGATATCACTCACAATTTACTAGAAATCAAGTGAGAACGAAATTGAACAAAAACATCTACAATGTAGTCAATAAAAATTCGTGAAACACACCTAGATGTTGACTAAATTAAATGGTTATCTAAATATACTTGGCATGTATGCCCATAAAATATTCGCCCACCTACCATAGGTTCTAGCAATTTAATGATGTATTAGTTTTTTTATTATATTTTTAGGGAAAAAAGGTCAAAATTCCCTTAAATTGTGTGAAAGGAACAAGAATGTCCTCCGTTTTATAGTTTGGCTAAGAAATGTCCTTACTGTCAATACTTTGGCTAAAAAATGTATTTGTAGTCAATACTTTGGTCTAGAAATGCTCTTATAGTTACAAAATGTGTCAAAATGCCTTTTTCGAATAAATATTTTTTTTAAACACATCTTCTTCATAATTATCAAATAACAATATTATTATTTTCTTTCTTCTAAAATCACTTTAACAAATAAAAATATTTATTTATTTTTTCTTCTTAGGGTGTGTTTGGTATGAAGGAAAATATTTTCCATGGAAAAGTTTACTTGAAAATGTTTTTCTAGAAAATAAGTAGACATATTTGGTTGTTTATGAATGAAAAATATTTTTGAGATCACGACTAAGAAGGTGGAGAAGAAGATGTTTAATGTCATGGTGGAATAAATATATTTACATGGTGATAGTTTTAACCTTGAAACTTCATTTTTAACTTAATATTAATTTATTTAGATTTGTCATAATAAAATTAGTTTTCTACATGGAGTGTAACGTTATATAATATTTAAACAAAAGAGAGTGCGCACATTGTCATCAGAAATAAGTCGAGGATAGTATAGCTAACTACAGAGTAACAATTCAAGTATCAAAATTATACTCTCAATAGTTTATATATGAAGATCAAAAAGTTAAGATATTTTCGTTTTGACCCTTTTAACTCTAATTTTATTATTATTATTGTTATGTAATAAATGTCTGTTTTTGTATTTTCTTTGGAAAAAAATAATGACTCTAAAAATGTTAGTAATCCTTATTTTGAGGACAAGGAAGTTTTCCTTATAAATAAAGAATTTTTTGGGTAATAAACCACAAAGAAAAGTAATTAAGTCATCTCTTTTTCTCTATTATATTTTTGTATTATTATTTTATAATTGAATAACACATTACACACAAATGTCTAACCTTTTATTGGAGGTTAATGTACATTATTATCGTTTTGAAAAATTAAAGTCTGATGATGTCACTCACAACTAACTAGAAATCAAGTGAGAAAGAAATTGAACACAAGAACATCCACAATGTAGTCAATAAAATATCGTGAAACACACCTAGATGTTGACTAAATTAAATGGTTGTCTAAATATTCTTCTAGGCATGTATGTCTATAAAATTTTCGCCCACCTACCATAGGTTCTAGCAATTTAATGATGTATTAGTTTTTTTATTATATTTTTAAGGAAAAAAGGTCAAAAATTCCCTTAAATTATGTGAAAGGAACAAGAATGTCCTCCGTTTTATAGTTTGGCTAAGAATTATCCTTACCGTCAATACTTTGGCTCAAAAGGTATTTGCAGTCAATACTTTGGTCCAGAAATGCTCTTATAGTTACAAAATGGGTCAAAATGCCTTTTTTCGAATAATTTATTTTTAAACACAGCTTCTTCATAATTATCAAATAACACTATTCTTGTTTTCTTTCTTTTAAAATCACTTTAACAAATAAAAATGATTGAAATATTTTTTTTTCTTCTTAGGGTGTGTTTGGTATGAAGGAAAATATTTCCCATGGAAAATATTTACTTGAAAATGTTTTTCTAGAAAACAAGTAGATTTTTACATATTTTCTCATATTTGGTTGTTGAGTAAAAAATATTTTCTGGAAAAACTTTTTAGTTTTGGGTTTATGAATGAAAAATAATTTTGAGAAGTATCTTTTATTTTACTAGAGTAAAAAATAATTTTGAAATTGAATTTTTTTTTTTGGGATTGTGGGGCGGGGGGGGGGGGGGGAGGGAATAGAGTGTAGGGGTGAAAATTAAAAAATTGAATTGAAAATATTTTTTAAAAATAAACAAAATTTCTCGGATAGGGGTGAAAAAAAATAAAAATTTGAACTTGAAAATATATTTTAAAAACAATCTTAATTTTTTTTTTTGGGGGGGGGGGGCGCGGGTGGGGGGCCGAGAGGTGGAGGGTAGGGTTGGCCTCCCTCGTCGACATGACAGACTTTTAATGTCAACTTTCTCGAGGAACACATTATAGTCTAAATTTTTCTTTATTTTATTTTTGGAGAAAAGTTGAGAATAATGTCTATGTAAATTGATTTGTTCATGAACCGGTGTCATATATCATCATTGTAATATTTTGTCATTAAATTTTGTATAATTTACATAAATCCCATAGTATAAAAAGTAAATTACATTTTATCCCTATTTTTTATTTCAAATTACAATAATTCCTTAAAATTTGTACCTTCTAAGTACATTATAGAGTATTTCGTAAACATTATAACATAAATCGGACACAAAATATGTAACTCGAATACATTAGAAACAAGCTCAGACACATTATAACATAAACAAAATACATAATATACAGCTCGGATACATTAAATATTGGCTCGAATACAATAATAGGTAGCTCTGATACATTAAATACATTAGGAGAGAAATAAGAGATTTTAGAGATTATTAGAAATAAAAGGGGATATTGAAAATAAGGGAAACGTAAGACGTGTATTTCAGTAATTTTATCTTAAATGTTCTGCTATAAAAAATATATTTGCATCAAAATTATTCCATTTTTAGATATAAATTATTTAAGTTAAGTTCAAAATATATTTTATATTTAAATTATCTCATTCATCAGTGAAACACATCAAGATGTTGATTAGATCAAATCTGTGTCTCAATATGCTTCGAGGCGTATGTCCATAAAATTTACGTTCACCTACCATAGGTTCTATTTGATGATACATTAATTTTTTCATATATTTTTAGTTAATTTTTTTAATATTCTAAACTCTTCCCTTTTATGTCGGAGAAAATCGATGTCAATACTAAGATGAGATCACAACTAAGAAGGTGGAGAAGAAGATGATGAATATCATGGTGGAATAAATATATTTATATAGTGATAGTTTTAACCTTGAAACTTGATTTTTAACTTAATATTGAGTTATTTAGATTTGTCATGATAAAATTAGTTTTCTACATGGAGTGTCACGTTATATAAAGCTTAAACAAAAGAGAGTGCACACATCGTCTTCAGAAATAAGTCAAGGAATGTTTATCTAACTACTGAGTGATAATTCAAGTATCAAAATTATACTCTCAATAGTTCATATATGAAACTCAAAAAGTTAAGATAGTTTAATTTTGACCATTTTAACTCTAAATATTATTATTTTTATTGTTATGTAATAAATGTCGATTTTTGTATTTGCTTTGGAAAATACTAATGACTCTAAAAATATAAGTAATCTTTATTTTGAGGACAAGGAAGTTTTCCTTATAAATAATGAATTTTCTCGGTAATAAACAACGGAGAAAAATAATTAAGTCTTCTCTTTTTCTCTATTATATTTTTGTATAATTATTTTATAATTTAATAACACATTACACACAAATGTCTAAGCTTTTATTGGAGTTTAATGTACATTATTATCGTTTTGAAAAATTAAAGTCCGATGATGTCACTCACAACTTACTAGAAATCAAGTGAGAAAAAAATTGAACACAAGAACATCCACAATGTAGTCAGTAAAAAGTCGTGAAACACACCTAGATGTTGACTAAATTAAATGATTGTCTAAATATGCTTCTAGGCATGTATGTCCATAAAATTTTCGACCACCTACAACAGGTTCTAGCAATTTAATGACGTATCAGTTTTTTAATTATACTTTTAAGGAAAAAAGGTCAAAAATTCCCTTAAATTATGTGAAAGGAACAAGAATATCCTCCGTTTTATAGTTTGGCTAAGAATGTCCTTACTGTCAATAATTTGGCTCAATAATGTGTTTCCAGTCAATACTTTGATCTAAAAATGCTCTTATAGTTACAAAATGGGTCAAAATGCCTTTTTTCGAATAAATATTTTTTTAAACACATCTTCTTCTTAATTATCAAAGAACACTATTCTTGTTTTCTTTCTTGTAAAATCACTTTAACAAATAAAATGTTTGAATTTTTTTTTCTTCTTAGGGTGTGTTTGGTATGAAAGAAAATATTTTCCATGGAAAACATTTACTTGAAAATATTTTTCTGGAAAACAAGTAGATTTTTACTTATTTTCACATTTTTGGTTGTTGAGTAAATATTATTTTCTGGAAAAGATTTTTAGTGTTTGGTTTATGAATGAAAAATATCTTTTATTTTACAAGAGTAAAAAATAATTTTTTAAATTAAAAATATTTTTTAAAAACAAACTTAAATTATTTCGGGATTGGGGGGGGGGGGGGGGGGGGGGGGGGGGGGGAGGAAATAGAGTTTAGGGGTGAAAATTGAATTCCTTAAAATTTGTACCTTCTAAGTACATTATAGAGTATTTTGTAAACATTATAACATAAATCGGATACACAGTGGGATACATTAAAAACTAGCTCAGACACATTATAGCATAAACAAAATACATAATATATAGCTCGGATACATTATATATTGGCTAGGATACAGTAATATATAGCTCTAATACATTAAATACATTAGGAGAGAAATAACAAATTTAGAGATTATTAGAAATAAAAGGGGATATTGAAAATAAGGAAACGTAAGACGTGTATTTCAGTAATTTTAGCTTAAATGTTATGTTATAAAAACATATTTGAATCAAAATTATTCCATTTTTAGATATAAATTATTGAAGTTAAGATCAAAATACATTTTATATTTAAATTATCTCATTGATCAGTAAAACACATCTAGATGTTGATTAGATCAAATCGGTGTCTCAATATGCTTCTAGGCGTATGTCCATAAAATTTATGTTCATCTACCATAGGTTCTATTTGATGATACATTAATTTTTCATATATTTTTGATTATTTTTTTTAATATTCTAAACTCTCCCCTTTTATGTCGGAGAAAATCGATGTCAAGAATGAGATGAGATCACGACTAAGAAGGTGGAGAAGAAGATGATGAATGTCATGGTGGAATAAATATATTTATATAGTGATAGTTTTAAACGTGAAACTTCATTTTTAACATAGTATTAATTTATTTAGATTTGTCATAATAAAATTAGTTTTCTACATGGAGTTTCACGTTATATAATGTTTAAACAAAAGAGAGTGCACACATCGTCATCAGAAATAAGTCAAGGAATGTTTATCTAACTACTGAGTGATAATTCAAGTATCAAAATTATACTCTCAATAGTTCATATATGAAACTCAAAAAGTTAAGATAGTTTAGTTTTGACCCTTTTAACTCTAAATATTATTATTAATATTGTTATGTAATAAATGTCTATTGTTGTATTCGCTTTGGAAAAATTAATGACTCTAAAAATGTTAGTAATCCTAATTTTGACGAGAAGGAAGTTTTCCTTATAAAAAAAGAATTTTCTTGGTGATAAACCACGGAGAAATATAATTAAGTCTTCTCTTTTTCTCTATTATATTTTTGTATTATTATTTTATAATTTAGTAACACATTACTGTAACAATCCATTTGGTCGTTTTGAGTACTAGAGCTTTATTTCATAAACTACTTTTGGATAGATTCTTAATGGATATTTTGGACTATTCAAAACTACGATTATAGATTTAATTGGGTACTTTTAATAATTTATTTAGTTTGTGGTTAAACAAAATAATTAAAATTAATAGTGAGTAACTTTTATACTTTTATAAATCAACTTTAAACAATTAGGTTAACAAATTATCTGTAGAAAGAAAGAAAAGAGGGGAAGAGGAGAATCACGACGTTGAATGAATGAAAGTCACGTGTACTCCAGGTAATTTCCAGAACTTATGATCAATTTGGAATGTATTACTGTTGTCATATATTAGTAAATTATTATTTTATAAAGAAAATTTGAGGCGCTAGTTAATGTTGAAAAGTGCTGTTAGTTTATTAGATTTGAGGTCGGTGGAGGCAAAGGTTTAAATTAATAATTATCTAATGGTTACTAAAAACAAAACTAAGGTGCTTCAGATAACAATTTAAGCTTCATAATTGTATAGACATACAGTGAATATAGAAGCATTTACCGTGTTGTTGTGTTGGATGAATGGAACCAGAAGACAGTAATTTTCTTGGTTAGGATATTAATTCACTGATTAGGGGACAATTCTAGGGGTAATGATCGGTCAAAGTGGGGTAACAACCAATATAAGTTTGGTTTTGTTTTGTTATTGTGGATTTTATTAAAAATTTGGTTTAAACTTTCTTGGTATTGTTCTATAAATTCTTAATGACCAACTATGAGTAATCATTAGCAGTTGACTTAATTATTACAATCATATATGTTCAAATAGATTGAATAGAGTTGGCACAAAAGTAAAAGTCCTGGAGACTGTATGTAATTTTAGTATCTTGTAGGATTTAAATTTAGTATATTGAGATAGGTAATTAAATATTAGGTGTATCGAATTAGTTGAATTACATTAAAATTATGTTAAATGGAGGTATAAGATTTACCCTCGGAGCTAGGCTAGAGATATAGTAGCATGAGTGTTTATATACTCGTTAATTTACAAATTATACATATATATTCGATAGATTGGAAAGGTTCGGAAGCATTGAGGAAAGGGAAAACTTGGAGAAGTAGTTTCCTTGACTTCGGTTCTTCTATGGAGGTAGGTTATGGTTTATGCTATTTGATAGTAACTCTTAAGAGTAATTGATATGCATTGAATGATATTGTGAAGTTTTGTATGTACTTGATTGTGTATTGTGTGGCTTGGTTGTTCATTTTGTGGTTGGTCTGAAATCCTGAGATCGTGGAATTTATATTCTTGAACTCTCTTTATCGAGGTGATGCCTCGAATAAAGAAGGCTCAAAGAAATATCATTAACGAATGGAAAAGTGGTGATATTAAATGATAAATTAATGATATTATTGGATCGGAGTGTCACGTTCCTACACGCTATTCTTGGATCGAGTGTCACGTTTCGACACGGTATTTTTGGATCAGAGTATCACGTTCCGACATGATATTCTTGGATCGGAGTGTCACGTTCCGACACGGTAATATTAAAAGAAAAACATGTTGAATTAACGGAAGGTACTCAATCTCAAAGAACTCAACTCCCAAAATGGTTTGGTTTGGAGGAATGAGTCCTCATGTGTGATCTTGATATCGTTGACTTATTACGTACTTACTTTAACGTTGTTGACACTTTTCATGTTTTTTGTTGCTTGCTTCCAGTTAGGTGTAATAGTTTATTTCATACTATTATTTATTGTATATTAGTTTCTATTTTGGGTTGACCAATGATACCTACTCAGTACATGTCGTTCCGTACTGAGCCCTACTTGTGTTTTCTTGGTTTCCCTTTTATGGAGTGCAGCGAGTGTACCAATGACTTCGAATTGCCCTCAGCTCTAGCCAGTCTCCAGCATATCAGGTTCCAGGGTGAGCTATTCATTCAAGCTCGTGTTGGATTCTCTTGGTCATGACATGATGTCCTATGTTTCCGGACACATACCATTTTATTCTTTTGTTTTGGTGTATTTGATATTCTTAGACTTAGAAATTGGAGATTAGATGTCCCTTTTGTGATGACTTTTAGGTTTTGGAAAACGATATTAATTAGATTTTGAGCTTCCGCATTAAACTTGTATAATATAATTTAAGGTTGAATTCGTTGGTTCGCCCACCTAGGTAGTTAAGTGTGGGTGTCACTCATAATTCGATTTTGGTCTTGACAAACTTGATATCAGAGCTTTAGGTTCGGTGATCTCATCACACAAGGACAAGTCTAGTAGAGTCTTGCAGAACGGTATGGAAATGCCTATACTTTTCTTCGAGAGGCTATAGGACTTTAGAAAAACTTCATTCTTTCTTTCTTTCGTGCTACTATCTGAATTCAATTGGTATCTAGGTGATACAAATTGGTATCTTAATTTCTTCACTCTATTTCACATATGGCTAGTACTAGAATATTAGAAGTTGAATTAGCAACATAAAAAAAAGTGTCTTTGGAAATGGATGTATTTTCTCGATTGATTACACGGCCTGTAATGACTAGTAATCAACATGATTCTTTTCAGTTCATAAATTTGAAACCCTTATTCTTCATGGATATTGATTTTTATATGTTGATGCTTCCATTATTGATTGATTTGAGCTGCTTCATAAAATGAATATAGTGGAGAGCCTTAGTGTTGAGTTTGTGACAGACTAGTTTTGAGGATATGCAAAGTGTGGTGATAGTCTCATGTTGAGTGGCGATTAGTAATGACACTACATATGACTTAAGGCAACATTTTTCTAGCATCTTCACGAAGAAATATATACCCTAGACTTTGAGGGATAGGAGGAGAGATGAGTTACAGAATAATAAAAGGTATATGTTGCACCAATTGAGGTCGAAATCTCAACTATGATCCATAGATCGAGTGTATATAAGAGAGGGTCATTAATGCTTACTTGGTTAGACTTATAAAGTGTATTTCTTTTGTTATTGACTTGATCTAATAAGTAAAGCAAATTTCTTGGGCTAGAGAGAACATATTCGATAATGTTTTGCAGTTATTCAATGGGTAAAAATGTGTAGGCTATTTGGGTACGATGTGGAAACGAATACATCGATTGTCAAGTGTGAATACTAACTACTTAAGGAGTTATTAGTGGTATGACATATTTAGATAATGAGATCCGGTATTGCTTTCACATTTGAGAAACCAACTAGCTTGTTACTATAGACGCTTGGGTTAAACATTATTTTTCAGGAAGATTTTAGTGGTGGATATTTGGTAGGATCTTAGCGCATTTATGTTGTAAAGTGTATCTTGAGAATTCTAAATGAGGGCTGATGATTTTATCTTAAGCTTTAAAGGAGTGGATTGATACTAGAATGACAAGCTTATGGATAAAGAAAGTCCTAGTGAGTATACTTAGGTGAAATTAATTGAAGATTTTTGTAAGAAGGTGCGTATAAAAGTGTGTTAGACTCTTTTAATTAGGATGAAATTATATAATTAGGTTTTTTTTTGTTAGATGAATTTTGTATGATAATAATGATTTGTGAGTATCTAAAATTGTGACTTTCTACTATTTAGTAAGTAATGTGGTTGTAGGACAAGTTTTAGGAGATGGGTGTTTTTTAGCACGAGAATTTGAAGTTGCCAGATCATGTTGTCTCTTTAGGAAATATGAACTGAAGATTGTGAAACTCAATGCATTAGGAACTTCTCTTGTTCAGCTTATGCTTGTACGAGAAACGCCTGTTTTATATGGCATAGAGATTTACTGGATATTGGGCATGACATAAACATGTAATATGAAAATTTGAAACAGAAAAGTTGCTATAAAAGGAAAGAGACACTCCGAATGAAACAAATTTTTAAACAAATGAAGTTACGACAAACAAATTGAAACGAGAATAACAATTCTGTATAAAGAGAAGGAAGAACAGGAGGTGTATAGTTTGGGGAAAAACAATGGAGTTTGATAGTATCTTACCTCTTTTATTGTTAATATTCTCATGTTCTTGCTTACCTGTTCTTTCTTGCCAAAATTATGTCAAAGTTGGCAAATCAAGCACTGGTAATCAGAAATTGATTTCAGCTGATACAAGTTTTGCCTTAGGATTTTTCATTCCATCAAATTCAACGTACACCTATCTTTGCATATGGTACAACATAATCCCTCAACAAACAGCTGTTTGGGTTGCCAATAAAGAATTTCCCATACCACAGAATGCTTTACCAGTTTTCACTGTCAGCGATGATTGAAATTTAGTGATTTTCGGTGAAAAAGAAAAACTCATTTGACTATTTAATGTCTCATCAACATCAAAGGAATTATTATTAACTTCAAATTCTATTATCGGAATATTGTTTGATACTAGAATCTTGTTCTCCAACACTACGGTGAGTCCAATTAGCTGTGGCAGCTCTTCCAGCATCCTGCAGATACATTATTACGCCATATGGGATTTGGTTTCAATAAGATTAGTGGCTTACGAAATGTGATCACTTCTTGGAAGAGTAATGAAGATGTTGCGCCTAGAAATTTCTCTTTTGGAATCGATCCTAGTGAAGGGGTTATGCATTTTGTCATTGGAACCAAAATGGTATTTATTATAAATTTGACGATGGTTGTAGAGCGTATATACTAGCAACACTGTGGTGTTTTACTGTTGTTACTGCAAATGATAGTGTATATGTTAATTTAGCTTACTACAGAATCTTTCTGAGACTAAGAATCATGCTGAATACGAGTGGGAACCTTCAGGTGATGGTGTGGAATAAGAATGAAAGCAACAAATGGAATGTTGAATTTGAAGAAACACGATCTAAGTGTGAATTTTACGTGCATTGTGGTCCGTTTGGTACTTGTGGGATCAGATCAAGTGGATTATGCAGTTGTTTAAACGTATTTGAACCTAAATTTTCGACAGATTAGGAAAATGAGATATGGAATGGAGGTTATGTGAGAAAAATAGCGTTGAAGTATGTGATGTTTTTTAATGGTAGCTAAAGCATGATATGGGGAAGTGGTGTGAAGTTGACTTTGGGGTGACTTAATAATTTTATCTCGATGAAAAGGTATTGTCAAATTTAAAATTGTGGTATTTGCTATGTTTGGAAACTCGTAATTTTCATGAAATGCTCGAATAGGAAGAGAGGTAGCAATAGTTTGAACATGTATTTGATAAGAATACTTGATACTAAGGATGGGTTGGGAGTAAGGTAGATGATCGATGTGGTTATAGTGTTTTTCTAGTATTAATAGTGTCCATTTCAGTGGATGTGGAGTTCGATGAATCAAGTATGTGCACAATTAGTATAGGGACTATATTGGTGATTGTGGGTAGCTAGAAAATCAACGAGATAGAGTCAGAGGAATGAAAATATTTGATATGGATATTATGGAGGGATTGTCTAGAGTTATTCGACCTTGTTTATGTACATTCTTATGTGACCAACTGTTTCATCCTGGGCATGGTTTAGAGTATGATTCACTTTCTACGTCTGTGTCTATTTTCGCTTCTATGTGTGATTCTTAGTAGTGGATCGGGTGTACTGATTCTGTGATTATCCTCCTAGTAGGGTGACACCCTTGGTTAGACTTGCTCATTTCAGTTATGAAAGATTTGGTGTTGTTTGGAATAGTTGAAGTATACTAGTAATTTTACACGCACAACTTTGCTTATGAGAATTTATAGGAGAGCTACCATGAAAATCTACAGATGTTCGATAGACTTAAGATTTATCTCATCATCGGTATCATGTATTGGCTATGTGTGATTGCATGTGTAAACCATTGGGTTTAATTTGTCATTCTTAAGGTTTTTCTATAATAGCTACTAATCTCGCATTTTGACAATGTTGTTAGATGTTTTGTATGCTTGAGTTTATCACTCCTTGATGATTACTTGATGTATAAAGATCAAATTTTTATAACATGACCTCGTGGAATGTTTATCTTGTGAGAATGAAATATTGATAAGATCTATCATGGTTTGTGCATTATGAGTGTATGGTTCTTGAAAAAATACTTTGTTGTTAGTTGAGTTTACATACAACAATAGCTACAACTTAAGTATTGATATGACCCTATTTGAGGCATTGTATGGGAGGAGGTGTAGATATGCAGTTGGTTGGTTTGATACTTTTGAGATGAGACATTGGGTACAAATATGTAGAGTAATCATTGAAACAATACCCTCGCCTTCATTTGATCGTTTGAGGACGAACGATGGGTAAATTGGTATCTAATGTAACGACCCATTTGGTCGTTTTGAGTACTAGAGCTTTATTTCATAAAATACTTTTGGATAGATTCTTAATGGATATTTTGGACTACTCAAAACTACAATTGTAGATTTAATGGGATACTTTTAATAATTTATTTAGTTTCTGGTTAAAGAAAATAATAATAAAATTAATATTGAGTCACTTTTACACTTTTATAAATCAACTTTAAATAATTAGGTTAACAAATTATCTGTAGAAAGAAAGAAAAGAGGGGAAGAGGAGAATCACGACGTTGAATGAATGAAAGTCACGTGTACTCCAGGTAATTTCCAGAACTTATGATCAATTTGGAATGTATTACTGTTGTCATATATTAGTAAATTATTATTTTATAAAGAAAATTTGAGGCGCTAGTTAATGTTGAAAAGTGCTATTAGTATATTAGATTTGAGGTTGGTGGAGGCAAAGGTTTAAATTAATAATTATCTAATGGTTACTAAAAACAAAACTAAGGTGCTTCAGATAACAATTTAAGCTTCATAATTGTATAGACATACAATGAATATAGAAGCATTTACCGTGTTTTTGTGTTGGATGAATGGAACCAGAAGACAGTAATTTTCTTGGTTAGGATATTAATTCACTGATTAGGGGACAATTCTAGGGGTAATGATCGGTCAAAGTGGGGTAACAACCAATATAAGTTTGGTTTTGTTTTGTTATTGTGGATTTTATTAAAAATTTGGTTTAAACTTTCTTGGTATTGTTCTATAAATTCTTAATGACCAACTATGAGTAATGATTAGCAGTTGACTTAATTATTACAATCATATACGTTCTAATAGATTGAATAGAGTTGGCACAAAAGTAAAAGTCCTGGAGACTGTATGTAATTTTAGTATCTTGTAGGATTTAAATTTAGTATATTGAGATAGGTAATTAAATATTAGATGTATCGAATTAGTTAAATTACATTAAAATTATGTTAAATGGAGGAATAAGATTTACCCTTGGGGCTAGGCTAGACATATAGTAGCATGAGTGTTTATATACTCGTTAATTTACAAACTATACATATATATTTGATAGATTGGAAAGGTTCGAAAGTACTGAGGAAAGGAAAAACTTGGAGAAGTAGTTTCCTTGCTTCGGTTCTTCTATGGAGGTAGGTTATGGTTTATGCTATTTGATAGTAAACTCTTATGAGTAATTGATATGCATTGAATGATATTGTGAAGTTTTCTATATTGTTGATTGTGTGATTGTGTGGCATGGTTGTGCGTTTTGTGGTTGGTCTGAAATCCTGAGACCGTGGAATTTATATTCTTGAACCCTCTTTATCAAAGTGATGCCTTGAATAAAGAAGGCTCGAAGATATATTATTAATGAATGGAAAAGTGGTGATATTAAATGATAAATTAATGATATTATTGGATCGGAGTGTCACATTCCGACACGATATTTTTGGATCGGAATGTCACGTTCCGACACGGTATTCTTGGATCGGAGTGTCACGTTCCGACACGGTATTCTTGGATTGGAGTGTCACGTTCCAACACGATATTCTTGGATCGGAGTGTCTTGTTCCGACACGATAATATTAAAAGAAAAACATGTTGAATTAACGGAAGGTACTCAATCTCAAAGAATTCAACTCCAAAAATGGTTTGGTTTGGAGGCATGAGTCCTCATATGTGATCTTGATATCGTTGACTTATTACGTACTTACTTTAACGTTGTTGACACTTGTTCATGTTGTTTGTTGCTTGCTATCAGTTAGGTGTCATAGTTGATTTCATACTATTATTTATTGTATATTAGTTTCTATTTTGGGTTGACCGATGATACCTACTCAGTAAATGTTACCCCGTACTGAGCCCTACTTGTGTTTTTCTTTGTTTCCCTTTTATGGAGTGCAGCGAGTGTACCAATGGCTTCGGATTGCCCTCAGCTCTAGCCAGTCTCCAGTATATCAGGTTCGAGGGTGAGATATTCATTCAAGCTCCTGTTGGATTCTCTTGGTCATGACATGATGTCATATGTTTCTGGACACATACCATTTTATTCTTTTATTTTGGTGTATTTGATATTCTTAGACTTAGAAATTGGAGATTAGATGTCCTTTTTGTGATGACTTTCAAGTTTTGGCAAACGATATTAATTAGATTTTGAGCTTCTGCATTAATCTTGTATAATATAATTTAAGGTTGAATTCGTTGGTTCGCCCACCTAGGTAGTTAAGTGTGGGTGTCACTCACGACTCGATTTGGGTCGTGACAATTACACACAAATGTTTAACCTTTTATTGGAGTTTAATGTACATTATTATCGTTTTGAAAAATTAAAGTCCGATGATGTCACTCACAACTTACTTGAAATCAAGTGAGGAAAAAAGAATAGAACTCCGATTCCTCTGTGGAGGAGAATGGTTTAACCGTATATAATTAAGATATGCTTTATAACTTTTAGGGCTTGTTTGTAAGGACATCCTGATAATTGAATTTGATATAATTGGGTGTAATTACATTATTTTTCCAGTTAGTTTGAGAGATAATTACTTGATCAACATGTAATTGGTGTAATTGGCAAGGAGTAATTATACTCTACAACCCACATGCAGAGACTGTGAATTAATGGTAATTACATAGTGCGATTACCAGATGATTCTTTTTCTTTAAATTCTTTTAACTTCAATTATTTTCAAAGTTTATTTTTTATTTTTATTATTATATTTCATTTTCTTCTTATTTTATTACTATGCAATTTTTTCATACCATCTATTTCTTTATGTCATACTTATTTTCTCATTAACATAATTTTATTAGTATTCGAACTTTTAAATTAAAATATAATTTATTGTTTAGTCAAATATACAGATTTACAATTTCATTTTTTTAATAAAAAAATCATGTTTATGTATGCTATGTGGAAATTTGCTACAAGAGTATTATGCTAAATTTTTGTTTCGAATTTATAACTTATGTTATATTTTCACTTTTATTTTGTTTAGTTATATTGAATTCACAGAGCACTTAATTTTTTAATTAGACTTGATAATTATCTTTTTTGTCAAACATTTAATAATTTATGATATTTTATTTGTATATTAATCTTTTTATCAAACATGCATTTTACGATGTTCATAGAAACATCATACTTTGGTATTTATGATCAATTCAATTGAATATATTAATTCGAAAAGATATAAATCAATTATTTTTAATAATATTAGTTAAAGAATAAATGTTTATTAATTAATATATTTTCAAAAAAGAATATATATCTTAAATATTTAATTTAATATCATTTTTAAAGTTTCTTATTTGTGTAGTATAAATTTAAATAACTAATTTTTATTTTTAAATTCAATATAATTTTATGGTTGCAATTGTGCATCCAAATAGAAAGTTGTAATTACACTGTGACATTAAACAAGACATGCATAGTTACAGTGTAATTACACTGTGATAATCAAATATGTCAAAGTAGTTACTACCCTAGTAATTATGCCAATTTCAATTACCAGTTGACTTTTCAAACAAACCCTAAGTGATGTTTGGTTTAAGAAAATTTTGCAATGCATACCTTTTGCTCATTAGTATTGATTTGAAAATTGTCTTCCTTACTTATTTTAAGGGAAGTCATTTTCCTTAATTTTGAGAAAAAATAGTTAATTTGGAAAACATCTTCAAAATATTTAAGTCAACCAAAAATGATAAAATTGAAAAAAAAAATCCTTAATACAAAACACACCTTACATGTTTGTCTATAAATTCTTGTAGCAACGTTTTTCCATATAATCTTCGTACACCTAACATACAGTGGCGGGGCCACCTTAACATTAGGGGGTTCATCCGAACCCCCTTACGCGGAAAATTATATTATATTTACATGGCTAAAATATATTTTTTATATATATAGTAGATGTCGAACCCCCTTCCGCTACTTCTATGTCTATTTCTTCAGATTTAGAACCCCCTTATCGAACTCCGCCGCTATTAACATATATTACGACTATATAATGGCATATTAATTTTTAAAATATATTTTTACTTTAATATTTTTTGAATCTTGAACTCTCTCATTTCCATTAGATAAATATCACTAGCCAAAACCATTTCTCATTAGCATTGTATAATGTCACTTACTGCAATAATTTTCCATCGTCACAATATCACCAACCGGAACCATTTCTCATTGACTTTATTACCACATGTCTCATCACAACGTACAAGAATCAATGCAAATAGGCAATTTTATACCATGTGGAAGAGACAATAGACTCAAACTACTCTAGTCTACAATAATTCTGTCAAAGCATTTCATCAATTAACAATTTAGGATCAACATCAAGGCAATTCACCAAAACACAACTAAGCAAGTGGAGTAATTGAATTCATCACTTTATTCCCATTACTCCTGAACACATATTATGAAGGGAAATACAAGATTATACGTCATTTACAAGGTTTAGAAGTTCACTTACCATAATTCAATCAAACGTTAATCCGAGACTTGCGATTTATCTTTCCAAACAATGTCCAAAGCCACACAACCTGATCAAAGAGGTAATCAAAATAAGATTATATAAATAACAACATTCATATGATACAGTTTGAAAATGGGTCAAATCAGCCCAAAAATCCATTCTAAAAAGAAGTTTGAATCCAAAACTCTTTTCTTGAAAATGATACCCAAGCCATATGGAAGTCATTCGTGAAAACTAATTCGGAAAAGAGGTTAAAATAAGTTTAGAATCACTATTTTAACCTAGAACTCATGTTTTTTGAAAAACCTTTCACTTTGTCAATCAAAATCCCAATTTTTGATGTTATTAACCATGTATGATAATAGGGAATTGATGTTTTAGGGTCACAAAGACTTACCCAAATGATTCGACATGAAAAATCTCTTTAAAAGTACCCACCGAGGGTCTTCCAAACTAAAAATAGGGGAAAAATGGGTGCAAAACACTGAAATTTCAGGCCGAAACACTCTCAATTATCACTTAAGCAAACCTACGGTCACTAACACAATCATCACGAGTTCCTACAAAAATTGGGCCTCTCACTTTTGCGAGCCACCTTTCGTTAATGTAAAAATTGCAAAAGTGAGTGGATTTTCGTGAATGCAAGGTTCAGGGGAACTTGACTCCTCTCGAACGTGACTAGATCAATACTAAAGCAATGCTCGTGAAAGTGAGGATCGCTAAACCCGTTCGGCATGTCGCCAAAAGGTCTCAACCTCGCCTTTTGTTCCAGTGAGCTGAGCCCTGAAGGAAGGGATCAAATTGGCGGTGAAGAGGAGCTGCCGGCGTGTCATCGAGCAATTTGGCAAAGTAGTATTATGTAGCGCATTGATCCAAAATGCAAATATGTTGTAGGCTAATGCAAGATGGCGATAAATATACCAAAGAGAGGATCACATCGTGGATCGTAAATCCCGAGTAACTGCTCCGAGTGGTCCTTTGCAGCATAATTTTTTGAAAACTATAAATACATGTTAATATTTTTATCTTGGTATCAAATTGCATAGTTTTTAACAACAATTTTTAAACTTTGCTTCTAATTTGAGTTTTTGAGAACTCTTGGGAAACTTTTCTGTTGAACCTTGGAGATTTTAAGATTCTCGTCTTGAAGAAATCAAAAGTGGGTGTTGGAAATTCTTCATGCTAGACTCAATTGAAGCGAAAATAAATCATATCCAGTTGATGTTACTTCAATTTGGTACCATTTTCTTCCCTTTTTCTATGTCTAGCTAAAACCCCAATTCTTGGGGAGTGATCTTGTGAATATGAGTTAAATGTATTGTTGGGTGTTGCTTATTGTTATTGTATTCACTATTGAAATGTGATTTCACTTTGTAGTTGTGTTTGAATTAAATGAGGTTGTAGTTGCAAATACGATTTCACCTTACTGTTTTTGGATTGCTCGAGAGAGAGGTTTTAAAACTAAGGCTACTAAGTTGATACCCAGTGGTTATTGGTTCGTCATGGCTTCGGCTCTAGAGAGTGAAACATAGTCCCTTTCCCACACTTTCAGATCGAGGGAGTGATTGGGCTAAGGCAGAGGCTGCAACTTGGTGTTTGAGAGAAACCTAGTTGATTCGGGGTAGATTGCTCGAGAGAGAATTAACCTAGGCCTTTTGGCCTTTGCATCTGGTTCAGCAGAATACCATTCTTCAAAGCTTTCCACGAGTTACCACATTCTTAGACTATGTACTGCAAACAAGAAGCATTAGGTAGAAATAGGTCAGGTCTTAAAAGATACAACCAACAACAATAATCATTAAGTATTTGTTTCTTGTAACCTCTTTTCCAAAGTCTGAAATCCTTAGCAATTGTACTTATCATTTCTTTCCCTGTTTTACGTATAAAAGGTCTATTCATTCCAAAGACTCTCCTCTTAAAGATAGCTTCATGGCAAGTTTTATAGATCACCAAATCGAAATTTCCATACAGAAATTTACAGTATATTCTATTGCCATAAAAGGGTTCAATGTTGGTGTATGTACATAACATATATATCCTATATTTCAGCATAAGAGAGGACAACTAAATAACACTTCATTTCACACTAAAATTTTGATCTTTTTCGCAAAATCAGAATATATTATAGATAAAATCATACCCATAATTATATACATGTCTATATATTTCTCTTTTGAGCTTCAAGAATCAACCATCATTATATCACCGTCTTCATCACGCATTGCATCCAGATCCTTTCTCTAAGATCCTCTTCCTCACCAACTTCAGTCAGGGTTGATGTTGTTGATACTTTAAGGAATCTGCTTTTGATTTGTAGTAAATTTAATTTTACTGCCTATGTTTTAAGTAAGACTTAGTCAATTAGTTGTTTTTCATGCTTCCTATTATTTAGGAGTTGTTTAGTGACTTCTAGATCATGTGTTGGTATTTTTACTTTTCATTCTAGGCTTTTATATATCTAATGTGAAGCATTAATAAAAAAAAACAGCTCTTCTTCTGCTTCAATTCTGTTCTCTCCCGTCTTTATGTTTTAGGTGCAGACTTTGATTTCCTTGTGTTATTTAGCTTAAATAGATTTTTAAAACCATCAATTGGTATCAGAGCTTTATTTTTTAAGGGACCTCTGTGTGTGGGCGCCAATCAGATTTCGTGAATACCATGAACGAAGAAGCGTTTTTCTTCAATGGCACCGCCAACTTTTGGTGGAGAAAGTTATCGAATCTGGGCTTTTAGAATGCAGACATATATGGAAGCTTTGGATCTGTGGGAGGCTTTAGAAGATGAATACATCATTGTTCCCTTGCTAAACAATCCGACGACGGCGCAAATCAATAATCACCAGGAAAGAAAAATTAGGAAATCAAAGGCAAAGGCATGTTTATTTGCTGCAGTTTCATCCACTGTCTTCACTCGTATCATGTCTCTGAAGTCGGCAAAAGAGGTATGGGATTATCTGAAGCCTCAGTATAAAGCAGATGAGAGAATTCGAGGGATGCAAGTGCTTAATTTAGTACGTGAGTTTGAGCTTCAAAAGATGAAGGATAGTGAAACCATAAAGGAATACACTGACCGACTTCTTAACATTGTCAATCATGTCAGTTTGTATGGTTCCACTTTTAACAATTCAAGGATAGTTGAGAAAATCCTTGAAACGGTACGTGAAAGATTTGAGGTGACCATTACAACCTTAGAAATACTAAGGACTTGTCTAGTATTACCCTAACAAAGCTCTTAAGTGCCTTTCAAGCACAAGAGCAACGACGTGTTATGAGACAAGAAGGAGCTGTTGAAGGAGCTTTACCTGCCAAGCATCAAGATGATGGACGATACAAGAAAAAGAAAAGAAAGACATAACAAACAATAGATGGAGAAGGTTCAACACGCAACAACAAAAACAAACATGTAGCTTTAAAGGAAACTGCCCTCCTTGTAAGCATTGCGGCAAGATCGAACACACACCTATCAATTGTTGGAGAAGGCCTGAAGCTAAGTGCGGTAAGTGCAATTAGTTTGGTCGTGAAGCAATCATTTGTAAGAACAAAACTCTGCAGCAGGATGTAGATGCTCCAGTTGTAAATGAACAAGAGGAGGATCAATTATTTGTTGCATCATGTTTTGCAAGCAATGTTTCTAGCGAGTCGTGATTGATTGATAGTGGATGCACAAATCATATGACTCATGATAGAGAACTCTTCAAAGAATTGAAGCCTACCCGAGTTGCAAATGTTCGAATAGGCCATGGTGGTCACATCTAGTAAAAAGAATGGAACTATTGCAGTTGAGACACAAGCAGGTACAAAAACAATAACAGATGTTCTTTATGTACCAGGCTTAGACCAAAACTTGGTAGATGTTAGTCAATTGTTATAAAATAGTTTCAAACTTTATTTTGAAGATAAATATTGCTTTCAAGGATCCCTCAGGGCAGGACCTGTTTAAAGTCAAAATGGAAGCAAGAAGTTTCTCATTAGATCCATTTGAGAAAGAACAAATGTTGTATTCAACAAAAGAAAATGTCACTGAGTTATGACATAAGAGACTCGGGCACTATAATTATCAAGGGCTTGTCAAGATGCAAAAGTTGAAGATGGTGGAGAGCTTACCTGATTTAGAAGAAAATTTTGATGAATGTCATGCCTGCCAATTTGGTAAGCAACACAGAAAGCCATTTCAAAAATCAACCTGGAGAGCCTCACAAAAGCTACAACTAGTTCACATTGATGTCGCAAGGCCTCAAAGAACTCCATCACTACAAGATAGCATCTATTACATTCTTTCATTGACGATTTTACAAGAATGTGTTGGATTTTTTTCTTGAAATTCTAGTCAGAAGTTGCTGGTGTATTCTGGAAATTCAAGAAGTTGGTGGATAATCATAGTAATTGTAAGATTCAAGCTTTGAGGTCTGATAATGGGAAGGAATACACTTCAACGAAATTTGATTCATTCGGTGAGGAGGCCGGCATTGTGCATCAGCTTACAACACCATACACACCAGAACAAAATGGTGTTAGTGAAAGAAGAAATAGATGAATAATGGAGATGGCCAGATGTATGTTGCATGAGAAGGAGTTGCCCAAGATATTATGGGCAGAGGCAACAAATACCGTAGTTTTTATGCAGAATTGACTTCCAACTATAGCTTTGAAGGATAAAACACCATTTGAAGCTTGGTACGGGTTTAAGCCTTCACTAAGTTTTCTTAAAGTGTTTGGTTGTGTCTGTTTTGTTAATGTTCCTCGGGTTAAATGTGACAAACTTGACAAGAAGGCAATCATAGATATGTGGGTTACAGTGGAGTTTCTAAAGCCTAGAAGGTCTATCATCCTCATACAGGAAAGATGACAATTACAAGAGATGTTCATTTTAGTGAGAATGAACAGTGGGACTGGAAGAACTCTCAGAAATCAGGAAGATGTTCTCTAGAAGCAAACATCAGCCCTCCTAAAGAGCAAAAAACAGAACACTGGCAGCAAGAAATAGAAGATGATCATTTTGTCAAGGGGAGAAGATTGTTTTCACATATCTATCAGAGGTGTAATGTCGCCATCTATGAATCTGCTAGCCCCGTAGAAGCTTTGCAAGACCCAAAATGGAAGAAAGCAATGGAGGAGGAGATCTTCATGATTGAGAAAAATAAAACTTGGGTGCTGGTCAACAAACCTGAAGATAGAAAAGTCATTGGTGTGAGATGGGTCTTCAGAACAAAGTTAAATGCAGATAGTTCCATCAACAAATACAAGGTGAGGCTTGTAGTTAAAGGGTAGACACAAATTTATGGTGTTGATTACTCTGACACTTTTTCTCTAATCGCACGATTAGACACAATCAAATTGCTACTCGCAATAGCAGCACAAATGGAATGGAAGGTGTTCCAACTTGATGTCAAATCAGCTTTTCTTAAGTGGCATACTGGAGGAGGAAATATATGTTGAGCAACCATAAGGATTTGTGAAATACGGTGATGAAGACAAAGTCTATCTACTAAAAAAGGCTTTGTATGGCCTAAACCAAGCACCAAGAGCTTGGTATAGTAGGATAGATGATCATCTGTTAATCTTGGGATTTAGAAAAAGCTTGTCTGAATCGACTCTGTATGTAAAACATAAAGACACTGATATCCTTATTATGTCACTTTATGTTGATAATCTTCTGGTAACAGGAAATAATACAAGGCTGGTTGAGGAGTTTAAAGAAGAAATGATGCAAGTTTTTGAAATGACAGATATTGGTCTTATGACCTATTTTCTTGCAATGGAGATCAAGCAAAGCAAAAGTGAAGTGTTCATTTGCCAGAAGATATACGCAAAGGAAATTCTGAAGAAATTTTAAATGGAGGAATGCAATTCGATGAGCACGCAGATGAATAAAAAAGAGAAGGTCTGTAAAGAATATGGAGCCGACAAAGTTGATGAAGGTTATTATAGAAGCTTGATTGGATGCTTAATGTATCTCACTGCAACAAGGCCTGATATTTTATTTGTTGTAAGTCTCTTATCTTGTTTTATTCACTGTGCAAGTGAAATGCAATTAAGAGCAACAAAAAGAATATTAAGATATATCAAAGGTACTATTGACTATGGTGCAAAGTTTGAGAAGTGTCCAAGCTTCAAGTTACTTGGATTCTCAGATAGTGATTGGCCTGGATCCGCAGATGATATGAGAAGTACCTCTGGCCATTGTTTCAGCCTAGGTTTAGGAATATTCTCATGGTCATCTAAGAAACAGGAAATTGTTGCACAATCAACTGCAGAAGTTGAATTCATAGCAGCAACATGAGCAGTAAACCAAGTCTTGTGGTTTAGAAAGATCATGTATGATTTACATTTGGAACATAAGGAAAGTACTACCATTCTTGTCGACAACCAGACAACTATTACAATCTAAAAAATTCCGGTGTTTCACAAGAAGACCAAGCATTTAAACATCAAGTTCTATTTCCTGAGAGAAGTGCAACAAAGGGGAGAAGTGACTCTAGTCTACTGCAAGTCTGAAAACCAGCTAGCAGATCTGTTTACTAAGACTTTACCGATCAGCAAATTCGAGCTTCTTAGATAGAAAATTGGAGTTTGCAGTATCCAAAGCAAGGAGGAGTGTTAGGAATCTGCTTTTGAACTGTAGTAAATTTAATTTTCCTCCCTATGTTTTAAGTAAGACTTAGTCAATTAGTTGTTAGTCATGCTTTCCTATTATTTAAGAGTTGTTTAGTGATTGCTAGATCATGTGATATTATTTTTACTTTTCACTCTAGGCTTTTAGATATCTAATTTGAAGCATTAATAAAAAACATCTCTTCTTCTGCTTCAATTCTGTTCTCTTCCGTCTTTATGTTTTATGTGCAGACTTTGATTTCCTTGTGTTCTATAGCTTAAATAGATTTTTAAAACCATCAATTGGTATCAGAGCTTTATTTTTTAAGGGACCTCTCTGTGTGGGCGCCAATCAGATTTCGTGAATACCATGAACGAAGAAGCGTTTTTCTTCAATGGCACCACCAACTTTTGGTGGAGAAAGTTATCGAATCTGGGCTTTTGAATGCAGACATATATGGAAGCTTTGGATCTGTGGGAGGCTTTAGAAGATGAATACATCATTGTTCCCTTGCTAAACAATTAGATATTGTGAAATTTTCTCGAAATTCTCTACCACCAATTTCACCATCCAAAATCACTTCTAGTTCATCTTCATCTTCTTGCGGCAATTTATACCGACAGAGTGGACAAGTATTACTCCGATTAAGCCAAGGAATAATACAATCATTATGAAAAGCAATTGACTAGCTTCCATATCAATTCCAAATTCCTCCATACAAATCGAACAGTTTTTCGATGATGCATTGATTTTCACACTCGGAAGTGAGTTGATAAAGGATTTAAGAGTCGGTGAACGGAATTGAGGTGAGTTAAAAAACCCAAACAAAAGATCGTCGAAATCACTCTCATCGGATTCAGTATCGGAATTGGAATAATTAAAAGTAACAGAATCATTGGTGGAAAGGGTATAATTGGTAAGAGTTAAATGTATGAAGGAAAGGTATAAAACTAGCAATGGTGTAATGAGGGAGGAGGCGACGATGAAAGTAGAGA
Organism: Solanum sitiens; assembly: GCA_016801875.1. Lineage (NCBI taxonomy): Eukaryota > Viridiplantae > Streptophyta > Magnoliopsida > Solanales > Solanaceae > Solanum > Solanum sitiens. The sequence goes on from JABWTJ010000323.1 coordinate 554,801, forward strand.
GGGCAACGAAAGGAGGAGCTAACGTCGGCGGTGGTGGTTATGTGAAAGGCATCGTTGCAGTTGTAGCACCAGAAAGAACGGCGATGGGAAGGCTGGCCTCCGTCGTTGACAGGAGGGACCTTTGGTGTCGTCTTGCTCGGTTTTCTCGAGGCACACACTATTGTCTTAACTTATTCTTTATTTTATTTTTGGAGAAAAGTTGATAATAGTGTCTATTTAAATTGTTTTGTGCATGAACCCGTGGAATTATAGCATCATTATTATATTTTGACATCAAATTGTATTTGTTTTGTGTTATAAATATTAAAGTTACGGCCAAAAATATATTTATATCTAAATTATTCCATTTTAAGATATAAATTAATAAAGTTAAAGGCAAAAAATAATTAGGGAAACACACGTAGATGTTTTGACAAAATTAAATGGTTTTCTTGATATACTTCTAGGCATGTATGCCCATAAAATATTCGCCCACCTACCATAGGTTCTAGCAATTTATTAGTGTATTAGTTTATTTATTATATTTTTAAGGGAAAAAAGTCAAAAACATCCTTAAACTATGCGAAAGAAGCTAGAATGTCCTCCGTTTATACTTTGGCTAAGAAATGTCTTTACCGTCAATAGTTTGGCTTAAAAATGTCTTTACAGTCAAAACTTTGGTCCAAAAATGCTCTTATAGTTACAAAATGGGTCAAATTGACTTTTTTTGAATAAATATTTTTTTAAGCACATCATCTTCATATTTATCAATTAACACTATTCTTGTTTTCTTTCTTCTAAAATTACTTTAACAAATAAAAACGTAGAAAATATTTTTTTCTTCTTAGGGTGTGTTTGGTATGAAGGAAAATGTTTTGCATGAAAATATTTACCTTGAAAATGTTTTTCTGGAAAACAAATAGATTTTTACTTATTTTCTCATATTTGGTTGTTGAGTAAAAAAAAATTCTGCAAAAGATTTTTAGTGTTTGGTTAATGAATGAAAAATATTATTGAGAAATGTCTTTTATTTTAACAGAGTATAAACTTATATTTGAAATTGAATGTTATGTTATAAAAAATGTTATGGTGTAAAAAATATATTTGTATCAAAATTATTCCATTTTTTAAATATAAATTGTTGAAGCTAAGGTCAAAAATACATTTTATATCTAAATTATCTCATTGATTAGTGAAACACATCTAGATGTTGATTAGATCAAACCGGTGTCTGAATATGCTTCTAGGTGTATGGACATAAAATTTACGTTCACCTACCATAGGTTCTATTTTTAATTCCACTTTTTTTTTACTTGCAATTGATAATATATTAATTCTTTTCATATATTTTTAATTATTTTTTTTAATATTCTAAACTCTCCCCTTTTAAGTCGGAGAAAATCGATGTCAAGACTGAGATGAGATCACGACTAAGAAAGTGGAGAAGAAGATGATGAATGTCATGGTGGAATAAATATATTTACATGGTGATAGTTTTAACCTCGAAACTTCATTTTTAACTTAATATTAATTTATTTAGATTTGTCATAATAAAATTAGTTTTCCACATGGAGTGTAAAGTTATATAATATTTAAACAAAAGAGAGTGCGCACATCATCATCAAAAATAAGTCAAGGAATGTTTAGCTAACTACTAAGTGATAATTCAAGTATCAAAATTATACCATCAATAGTTCATATATGAAACTCAAAAAGTTAAGATAGTCTAGTTTTGACCCTTTTAACTCTAAATATTATTATTATGTAATAAATGTCTATTTTTGTATTTGATTTGGAAAAAACTAATGACTCTAAAAATGTTAGTAATCCTTATTTTAAGGACAAGGAAGTTTTCCTTATAAATAAAGAATTTTCTTGGTAATAAACCACAGAGAAAAATAATTAAGTCTTCTTTTTTTCTCTATTATATTTTTATATTATTATATTATAATTTAATAACCCATTACACACGAATGTCTAACCTTTTATTGGAGTTTAATGTACATTATTTCATTTTGAAAAATTAAAGTCCGATGATGTCACTCACAACTTACTAGAAATCAAGTGAGAAAGAAAGAATAGAACTCCGTTCCTCTGTGGAGGAGAATAATTTAACCGTATGTAATAAGATATGTTTTATAAGTATTAGAGTTTGTTTGGAAGGACATCCTGATAATTGAATTCGATATAATTGGGTGTAATTACATTGTTTGTCCAGTTTAGTTTGACAGATAATTACTTGATCAGCATGTAATTTGTGTAATTGGCAAAGGGTAATTATACTCTAGAATTCATATATCGAGACTGTGAATTGCTGGTAATTAATTACATAGTGTGATTACCATATGATTAGTTTTTTTTTTTAAAAATTCTTTTAACTTCTATTATATTTTTTTATTATTATTTTAAAAGTTTATTTTTTATTTTATCATCACGATCCAAAATTAAACGTGATGACACTCGTCTTATCCCACCAAGACAAGTCAGCCTAAAACTCAATTGTTACAATAAAGTGTGGAAATTTTATAATCAACTCAAAAATATTCCCAAAATCTAGTTGTCATGTGTACAAGCCTCTAAAGTATTACAATTGATTCAAAAGAAAAACTCAAGTCTCAAATGAACTTGTTTCTAGAATAGAACAAGATCATAATTAAGAAGAAAGAAAGTCTGCTGAGACGACAAACAGCTACCTCACAAATCTCCAAGAAGCCTCAAAAAAGAAGAGAATGACAAGTATCATAAAAGTCGAGGCTCATAACCTACAAAAATTTGTAGAATTAAGGGGTGAGTACCAAACCATACGGTACTCAACAAGTAAATCCCTAAACACAAGCTAAGGGTATGAAATACGGGTACTCCTACCACCCCAACCGAACCTCCACAACTACAACCTGCATAAAAATCAGACCAACCTAACAGCTCACAGTTTACATCGCACATAACTCAACAAAAACAATTTGACAAATTACATGTCCTCAACAACAACACTTAACAAATTACATATCCTCAACAACAATACTTTGAAAAATTACATGTCCTCCACAACAACACTTCAACAAATTACATATCCTCAACAACAATACTTTGACAAATTACATATCCTCCACAACAACACTTTAACAAATTACATATTCTCAACAACAACACTTCAATAATTACATGTCCTCCACAACAACACTTCAACAAATTATATGTCCTCAACAACAAGCATCAGTATTCATCAATCACAAGTTCCACAGAAAGGCATTCACAAGATCAGCAAAACACAATATCAAGTTCACTAATGATAAGTATGTACAATACAATGGAATGCAATATCAAGTATAATGATGCATGTCTGACCTAGTGATACACACCCACTGTCTCTCAGTCCGGGACCCATGGGGGACATATCTGTACATTCATCTGTCGCGGCGCACGACCCGACCCTCAATAATAGTAACCATCGCGGCGCGCAATACGTTCCTCGAAATATAGTATCCATCGCGGTGCGCGATACGTCCCTCGAAATGGTACATCCTCTTTAAGTTTTCATTCTTTCTCAATGCACATAATAATTGTCACAACCATGTCTCAGAATGATGCAAATGACATGTTCACACAAATAATGAGGAGATGACCATTTTCATAACATTGCACAATTTACAGCAACACAAACATGATATCACATCAACAATGATTCAACAAGCCTTCAAACATTTCTCAACACATCACACATAAAAAATTAATCACATTGTCTTTTGTTAACCCTTTTTCATCGTTAGAATTAATCAATGTGGACAAGTTAACCCATCACCAAATCTCATTAATCCTAAACACATACCACAAGAAAATACACGCATTTCATACACTTAACAAGAGTTTAGAAATCCACTTGCCTCGGATAATCAAGAATTCACTCTGCCACATGAGCCTTCCACTTTCGTTGAACTACCAAATAAATGCAATCTATTCGCATAATAATCACAATAAGATTTTGAAACTAACAAGACTTAATCACTATGTGTCTAGTTTAGACCCAAAAACTCACTCAAAACTATAGTCAATTTCAAAAGTCTTGATCCGAGTTAATATGTCAAATCTCATATTTTATGAATTTCAAGTCTAGGGTTAAGTCATAATTTTTCCATTATTGTAGTCTAATGGTGTTCATATGTATAGAATACACCTAATTGATAGCTAAATAACAATAGTATAATCCTTATCTGCTAACATATTAAAAATATGTATTTGTATGATATATTCTTATTTCCATTCTTATCAATTCAGTCCTACAACACTTACAACTAATCCCCATAACAAAATAACATGTCCTCAATCTAGTAAGCCGACACCAAGTCTCAAATTCAATTCTTTCCACACCAAATACATAATAATAATAAAAATAATAATAATTTAGTATATAATGACCTCTATGCATAATCACAAATTCATATATTAACATAAATTATACACGGTTTTTAACCTAAAAATCTACTCCTAATTACATAATACTTTAATAGAAAGGATGAGAATAATTACCTTGACGCCTTAAGACGAACATCAATTTTTCTCCTCCTTTTTCCCTTTTTTACTCCCTTCCTTTTATTTTCTTCTTCTGCGTTTTTTTTTGTTATGTTCGTTCTTTTCAACCTCAACAGCCGCCTGAGGCTTCATCGGTTTAGGGCACTTTGCCCTTTCTTTTATTAATATTATTATTATTATTATTATTATTATTATTATTATTATTATTTATTTATTTATTTATTTAATTTCCTTTTCTATTTTTTTTCTTTTTCCATTAATATTAGCAACAAAATAATCCTTTATTAAATCTGAAAATCATGTTACTCACTCTTATAAGTCTTAAATTATTTATAAAATCTACTAAAAAGGTTAATATAAAAATAATGGTTAAAATTCTTAAAATGACTAAGAGAGTCGTTACACTTATATTATTATATTTCATGTTCTTCTTATTCTCCATATCACCAGCCAAAACAATTTCTCATTAGCTTTGTATAATGTCACTTACTGCAACCATTTCCCATCGGCACAATATCACCAGCCGAAACCATTTCTCATGGACTTTATTACCACATGTCTCATCACAACGTGCAAGAATCAATGATAATAGGCAATTTTATACCATGAGGAAGAGACAATAGACTCAAGATACTCTATTCTACAATAATTCTATCAAAGCATTTTATCAATTAACAATTTAGGATCAACATCAAGGCAATTCACCAAACACAACTATCAACACATTGCCCTTTTATTGAATCCCCTTTTCGTTTATTAAGATCAAGCAAGTGGAGTAATTGAATTCATCACTTTATTCCCATTACTCATGAACACATATTATGAAGGGAAATACAAGATTATACGTCATTTACAAGGTTTAGAAGTTCACTTACCGTATTCAATCAAACGTTAATCCGAGACTTATGACTTATCTTTCCAAACAATGTCTAAATCCACACAACCTGATCAAAGAGTTAATCAAAATAAGATTCTATAAATAACAACATTCATATGATACAGTTTGAAAAATGGGTCAAATCAACCCAAAAATCCATTCTAAGAAGAAGTTTGAATCCAAAAGTCTTTTCATGAAAATGATACCCAAGCCATATGGAAGTCATTCGTGAAAACTATTTCGGAAAAGAGGTTAAAATAAGTTTAGAATCACTATTTTAATCTAGAACTCATGTTTTTTGAAAAACCTTTCACTTTGTCAATCAAAATTTCAATTTTTGATGTTATTAACCATGTATGATAATAGGGAATTGATGTTTTAGGGTCACAAAGACTTACCCAAATGATTCAACATGAAAAGTTCTTTAAAAGTATCCACCGGGGGTTTTCCAAACTAAAAATAGGGGGAAATGGGTGCAAAACACTGAAATTTCAGGCTGAAACCCTCTCAATTATCACTTAAGCGAACGTACTATCACTAACACAATCATCACTAGTTCCTACAAAAATTGGGTTTCTCACTTTTGTCAGCTTCCTTTCGTTAACGTAAAAATTGCAAAAGTGAGTGGATTTTCGTGAATGCAAGGTTCAGGGGAACTTGACTCCTCTCGAACGTGACTAGATCAATACTAAAGCAATGCTCGTGAAAGTGAGATGCTATTTTGCTAAAGCAAAGCACACTAGTATCTGCAAACCAGCCAACTCTCATTCATTTAAAATACACTCAAGATTTGTTTGGAACACTTAGACACAAACCAGATATTCAACTTGACTAAACTCGATGTTTCAGAATCAATGGAACCATTGAAAAATGAATTCAAGGTCACCTTGACCCTAAATTTGAGAAAATCCAAAGGAACAAACATAACGTCTAAAGGCTAAATTAAGCTCATGAGCTTAGAAAGTTTATCCATGACGTACTCTAGGCCAAAAACAATCTCCTAAATCCAATTAAACTAGAGAAATTCAATTCAAGCATCCAATCATGAAATGTTCCGCAAAGTCAACCCACAAGATAAAATTTTACAAATTTCCACTTAGGACCTCAATTCTACAAAAAGACTCCAAATTTGATTAGACAACCATCCTAGACCAATTTACACATTACGGGACTGATGAAATAGACAAAAATTCTCTTTTGAGACTATGATTCCACAATTTGGAATTATTTAGGGTTATATTTTGATAGGTTTAGTACACTCAAATGCATTTCTTCTCTAAAACTTATAGAATAACTTGAGTTTCAGGTATTTAGACTTGGAGACAAAGGCATGGGCAAAATCAAGCAAAAAGGAACAAAGGCAGTTGAAAGCATGAAGAAGTGAAGGACTGAGGCTCGCTAAACCCATTCGGCATGTCGCCAAAAGGTCTCAACCTCGCCTTTTGTTCCAGTGAGCTGAGCCCCAAAGGAAGGGATCAAATTGGCGGTGAAGAGAAGCAGTCGGCGTGTCACCGAGCAGTTTGGCAAAGTAGTATTATGTAGCGCATTGATCCGAAATGCAAAGATGTTGTAGGCTAATGCAAGATGGCGATAAATATACCAAAGAGAGGATCACCGAGTGGATCGGCAATCCCGAGTAACTACTCCGAGTGGTCCTTTGTAGCATAATGTTTTGAAAACTATAAATACATTTTTATATTTTAGCTTGGTTTCAAATTTCATAGTTTTAAACAATAATTTTTAAACTTAGCTTCTAATTTGAGTTTTTATGAGCTCGTGGGAAACTTTTCTATTGAACCTTGGAGATTTTAAGATACTCATTTTGAAGAAATCAAAAGTGGGTGTTGGAAATTCTTCATCCTAGACTCAATTGAAGCGAAAATAAATCATACCAGTTGATGTTACTTCGATTTTGGTACCATTTTCTTCCTTTTTCTATGTCTAGCTAAAACCTCAATTCTTTGGGTGTGATTTTGTGAATATGAGTTAAATCTATTGTTAGGTGTTGCTTATGGTTATTATATTCGCTGTTTAAATGTGATTTCACTTTGTAGTTGTGTTTGAACTAAATGAGGTTGTAGTTGCAAATATGATTTCACCTTATTATTTTTGGATTGCTCGAGAGAGAGGTTTTAAAACTAAGACTAGTAAGTTGATAGCCGGTGGTTATTGGTTCGTCATGGCTTCAGCTCTAGAGAGTGAATCCTAGTTCCTTTCCCATATTTTCAGATCGAGAGAGTGATTGGGCTAAGGCAGAGGTTGTGCTTAAAGGCTGCAACTCGGTGTTTGAGAGAAACCTAGTTGATTCGGGGTAAGTTGCTCGAGAGAGAATTATCCTAGGCCTTTTGGCCTCTGCATCTGGTTCAGCAGAATACCATTCTTCAAAGCTTTCCACGAGTTACCACGTTCTTAGACTAGGTACTGCAAACAAGAAGCATTAGGTAGAAATAGGTCAGGTCTTAAAAGGTACAACCAACAACAATAACCGTTCAATATTTATTTCTTGTAACCTCTTTTCCGAAGTCTGAAATCCTTAGCAATTGTACTTATCATTTCTTTCCCGTGTTTTACGTATAACAAGTCTATTCTTTCTAAAGACTCTCCTCTTAAAACTAGTTTCATGTCAAATTTCATAGATCACCAAATCAAAATTTCCATATAGAAATTTACAGTAGATTCTATTGCCATAGAAGTGTTCAATGTGGGTGTATGTACATAACATATATATCCTATATTTCAGCATTAGAGAAGATAGCTAAATAACACTTCATTTCCCACTATAATTTTTATATTTTTCGCTAAATCAGAACACATTATAGATAAAATCATACCCAAGATAATTATATACATCTTTATATATTTCTCTTTTGAACTTCAAGTATCAACCCTCATTATATCACCGTCTTCATCACGCATTGCATCCACATCTCTTTCTCTAAGATCATCATCCTCACCAACTTCAGTCAAGGTTGATGCTGTTGATACTGTGAATTTTTCTCAAAATTCTCTACCACCAATTTCATCATCCAAAATCACTTCTAGTTTATCTTCATCTTCTTGCGGCAATTTATACCGACAGAGTGGACAAGTATTACTCCGATTAAGCCAAGAGATAATACAATCATTATGGAAAAAATGAGAACTAGACAATTGACTAGCTTCCGTATAAATTCCACATTCCTCCATACAAATCGAATAGTTTTTTGAGGATTCATTGATTTTCACACTCAGAAGTGAGTTGATAAACGATTTAAGAGTCGGTGAACGGAATTGAGGTGAGTTAAACAACTCAAACGAAAGATCTTCGAAATCACTCTCATCGAATTCAGTATCGGAATCGGAATAATTAAAAGTAACAGAATCATTGGTGGAAAGGGTATAATTGGTAAGAGTTAAATGTTGAGGAAAAGATATAAAACTGGCAGTGGTGTAATTAGGGAGGAGGTGGCGATGAAAGGAGTGAGGGCAACGAAAGGAGGAGCTAACGCCGTCGGTGGTGGTCATGTGAAAGGCATCATTGCAGTTGTAGCACCGGTAAGAACGGCGGTTAGCGGGAAAGATGGCCTCCGTCGTCGACATGACGGACCTTTGGTGTCGTCTTGCTCGGTTTTCTCGAGGCACACACTATAGTCTTAACTTTTTCTTTGTTTTATTTTTGGAGAAAAGTTGAGAATAGTGTCTATTTAAATTGTTTTGTGCATGACCCGTGGAATTATAGCATCATTATTATATTTTGACATCATGTGTTTTTTTTGGGTTATAACTATTAAATTTAAGACCAAAAATATATTTATATCTAAATTATTCCATTTTTTAGATATAAATTAATAAAGTTAAAGGCCAAAAATAGTTAGTGAAACACACCTAGATGTTGACTAAATTAAATGGTTGTCTTGATATGCTTCTAAGCATGTATGTCCATAAAATATTCTCCCACCTACCATAGGTTCTAGCAATTTATTGACATATTAGTTTATTTATTATATTTTTAAGGGAAAAAAGTCAAAATTATACTTAAACTATGTGAAAGGAGCTAGAATGTCCTCCGTTCATACTTTGACTAAGATATGTCCTTACCGTCAATACTTTGGCTCAAAAATGTCTTTACAGTCAAAACTTGATCCAGAAATGCTCTTATAGTTACAAAATGGGTCAAAATGCCTTTTTTTGAATAAATATTTTTTTTAAACAAGTCTTCTTCATATTTATCAATAAACACTTTTCTTGTTTTCTTTCTTCTAAAATCACTTTAACAAATAAAAACGTAGAATATATTTTTTTTCTTCTTAGGGAGTGTTTGGTATTTAGGAAAGTTTTTGCATGAAAAATATTTACCTTGAAAATGTTTTTCTAGAAAACAAATAGATTTTTACTTTTTTTCTCATATTTGGTTGTTAAGTAAAAAACATTTTCTGCAAAAGATTTTTAGTGGTTTGTTAATGAATGAAAAATATTTTTGAGAAATGTCTTTTATTTTACTGGAGTAGAAACTTATTTTTGAAATTGAATGTTATGTAATAAAAAATATTATTGTATAAAAAATATATTTGTATCAAAATTATTTCATTTTTCAGATATAAATTGTTGTCAAAAATACATTTTATATCTAAATTATCTTATTGATTAGTGAAACACATCTAGATGTTTATTAGATCAAACCGGTGTCTCAATATGCTTCTAGGCGTATGTCCATAAAATTTACGTTCAACTACCATAGGTTCTATATTGAATTCCACTTTTTTTCCTTCATTTTTCCTTGCAATTGATTATATATTAATTCTTTTCATATTTTTTTATTAATTTTTCTAAAATTCTAAACTCTACCCTTTTAAGACGGAGAAAATCGATGTCAAGACTAAGACGAGATCACGACTAAGAACGTGGAGAAGAAGATGATGAATGTCATGGTGGAATAAATATATTTACATGGTGATAGATTTAGCCTTGAAACTTCATTTTTAACTTAATATTAATTTATTTAGATTTGTCATACTAAAATTAGTTTTCTACATGGAGTGTAACGTTGTATAATGTTTAAACAAAAGAGAGTGCACACATCGTCATCAGGAATAAGTCGAGGAAAGTTTAGCTAACTACTGAGTAACAATTCAAGTATCAAAATTATACTCTCAATAGTTCATGTATGAAACTCAAAAAGTTAAGATATTTTAGTTTTGACCATTTTAACTCTAATTTTATTATTATTATTGTTCTGTAATAAATGTCTATTTTTGTATTTGCTTTGGAAAAAAATAATGACTCTAAAAATGTTAGTAATTTTTACTTTGAGGACAGGGAAGTTTTCCTGATAAATAAAGAATTTTCTTGGTAATAAACCACAAAGAAAAATAATTAAGTCTTCTCTTTTTCTCTATTATATTTTTGTATTATTATTTTATAATTTAATAACACATTACACATAAATGTCTAACATTTTATTGGAGGTTAATGTACATTATTATCGTTTTGAAAAATTAAAGTCCAATGATGTCACTCACAACTTACTAGAAATCAAGTGAGAAAGAAATTGAACACAAGAAAATCCACAATGTAGTCAATAAAAAATCGGGAAACACACCTAGATGTTGACTAAATTAAATGGTTGTCTAAATATGCTTGTAGGCATGTATGTCCATAAAACTTTCGCCCACCTACCATAGGTTCTAGCAATTTAATGACGTATTAGTTTTTTAATTATAATTTTATGGAAAAAAGGTCAAAATTCCCTTAAATTATGTGAAAAGAACAAGAATGTCCTCCGATTTATAGTTTGGCTAAGAAATGACCTTACCGTCAATACTTTGTCTCAAAAATATATTCGCAATCAATACTTTGGTCCAGAAATACTCTTATAGTTACAAAATGGAACAAAATGCCTTTTTTCGAATAAATATTTTTTTAAACACATCTTCTTCATAATTATAAAAGAAGACTATTCTTGTTTTCTTTCTTCTAAAATCACTTTAACAAATAAAAATGTTTGAAATATTTTTTTTCTTCTTAGGGTGTGTTTTCCATGAAAAATATTTATTTGAAAATATTTTTCTAGAAAACAAGTAGATTTTTACTTATTTTCACATATTCGGTTGTTGAGTAAAAATTATTTTCTGGAAAAGATTTTTAGTGTTTGGTTTATGAATGAAAAATATGTTTTATTTTACAACAGTAAAAAATAATTTTTGAAATTAAAAATTTTTTTTAAAAACAAACTTAAATTATTTCGGGATTGGGGGGTGGGGGGCGGGGGGATAGAGTGTAGGGGTGAAAAATTAAAAATTTGAAGTTGAAAATATTTTTCAAAAATAAACTTAAAATTTCTTTTTTTTTGGGGGGGGGGAGGGGGGGGGGCAGGGTTCGAGGATAGAGCTGAAAAAATGAAAATTTGAACTTGAAAATATATTTTAAAAATAAATTTTTTTTTTTGGGGGGGGGGGGGGGTGAGTGGGGCGAGAGGTCGACGGTAGGGGTGGCCTCCCTCATCGACATGACAGACTTTTAGTGTCCTCTTGCTCGGTTTTCTCGAGGAACACACTATAGTCTAAATTTTTTTTATTTTATTTTTGTAGATAAGTTGAAAATAATGTCTATGTAAATTGTTTTGTTCATGAACCGGTGCCATATATCATCATTATTACATTTTGTCATAAATTTTGTATAATTTACACAAATCCCATAGTATAGATTGTAAATTGCATTTTATCCCTACTTTTTTTTTCAAATTACAATAATTCCATAAAATTTGTACCTTCTAAGTACATTATAGAGTATTTTGTAAACATTATAACATAAATCGGATACACAGTATGTAACTTGGATACATTAAAAACTAGCTTAGACACATTAAACAAAATACATAATATATAGCTCGGATACATTATATATTGGCTAGGATACAGTAATATGTAGCTCTGATACATTAAATACATTAGGAGAGAAATAACAGATTTAGAGATTATTAAAAATAAAAGGGGATATTGAAAATAAGGAAACGTAAGACGTGTATTTCAGTAATTTTAGCTTAAATGTTATGTTATAAAAACATATTTGAATCAAAATTATTCCATTTTTAGATATAAATTATTGAAGTTAAGGTCAAAATACATTTTATATTTAAATTATCTCATTGATCAGTAAAACACATCTAGATGTTGATTAGATCAAATCGGTGTCTCAATATGCTTCTAGGCGTATGTCCATAAAATTTATGTTCATCTACCATAGGTTCTGTTTGATGATACATTAATTTTTCATATATTTTTAATCAATTTTTTAAATATTCTAAACTCTCCCCTTTTATGTCGGAGAAAATCGATGTCAAGACTGAGATGAGATCAGGACTAAGAAGGTGGAGAAGAAGATGATGAATGTCATGGTGGAATAAATATATTTATATAGTGATAGTTTTAAACGTGAAACTTCATTTTTAACATAGTATTAATTTATTTAGATTTGTCATAACAAAATTAGTTTTCTACATGGAGTTTCGCGTTATATAATGTTTAAACAAAGAGAGTGCACACATCGTCATCAGAAATAAGTCAAGGAATGTTTAGCTAACTAGTGAGTGATAATTCAAGTATCAAAATTATACTCTCAATAGTTCATATATGAAACTCAAAAAGTTAAGATATTTTAGTTTTGACCCTTTTAACTCTAAATATTTTTATTATTATTGTTATGTAATAAATGTCTATTGTTGTATTCGCTTTGGAAAAATTAATGACTCTAAAAATGTTAGTAATCCTAATTTTGACGAGAAGGAAGTTTTCCTTATAAAAAAAGAATTTTCTTGGTAATAAACCACGGAGAAATATAATTAAGTCTTCTCTTTTTCTCTATTATATTTTTGTATTATTATTTTATAATTTAATAACACATTACTGTAACAACCCATTTGGTCGTTTTGAGTACTAGAGCTTTATTTCATAAACTACTTTTGGATAGATTCTTAATGGATATTTTCGACTATTCAAAACTACGATTATAGATTTAATGGGGTACTTTTAATAGTTTATTTAGTTTGTGGTTAAAGTAAATAATATTAAAATTAATAGTGAGTCACTTTTACACTTTTATAAATCAACTTTAAATAATTAGGTTTACAAATTATCTGTAGAAAGAAAGAAAAGAGGGGAAGAGGAGAATCACGACGTTGAATGAATGAAAGTCACGTGTACTCCAGGTAATTTCCAGTTCTTATGATCAATTTGGAATGTATTACTGTTGTCATATATTAGTAAATTATTATTTTATAAAGAAAATTTGAGGCGCTAGTTAATGTTGAAAAGTGCTGTTAGTATATTAGATTTGAGGTCGGTGGAGGCAAAGGTTTAAATTAATAATTATCTAATGGTTACTGTTAGTTTTTAGAGAAGAAAAAACATAACAATCTTATCTTCTTTTGTTATTGAACAAGTAGGAACATTAGTTTGATAAACGAACAAAGAAAAATTTAGGAAAAGCAAAACTACTTACTTCATTATAACACAGATATTTATATGAGTTTACAAGTGAACCAACTTCTAAGGATAAGATTAAAAACTAAGGATAAGGATAAGGATACGGATAAGTATAAGGAAGATAGAATTTAACTTCTAAACAGTAAATAACTACCCTAATAAATAATTACCCTACAATACAGACAATTTGGACTGATGCAGTTCTGATGCATATTTCTAACACTCCTCCTTGCTTTAAGAGCTGCAAACTCCAAGTTTTTGCCTGAGAAGTTGAAACTTATTTCCTGATAATGGTTTGGTGAATATATCGGCCAGCTGCTCTTCAGTTTTGCAATATAGGAGAATCACGTCACCATTATTTTGCACTTCCCTCAAGAAGAAAAGCTTGATGTTGAAGTGTTTTGTTTTCCCATGAAATACAGGATTATGAGAAATTGCTATTGCAGATTGATTGTCCACAAATACTTCAGTTCCCTTTGTCTGATTCATGTGCAGATCACCAAATATTTTCCTTAACCACAATGCTTGATTTACTGCTGCTGTTGCAGCCACAAATTCCGCCTCTATAGTGGATTGAGCCACAACGTCCTGCTTCTTTGAGCACCACGAAAATATTCCTGAGCCAAGACTGAAACAATATCCAGATGTGCTCCTCATGTCATCTGCGGATCCAGCCCAATCATTATCAGAATACCCAAGTAGTTTCAGATCTATTTTTTTCTGAAACTTGACACCATAATTGATGGTTCCTTTGATGTATCTAACAACTCGTTTTGTTGCTTTTAGATGCACCTCACTAGCACAATGCATGAACCTCGATAGAATGCTTACAGCATACAAAATATCAGGTCTTGTAGCTATGAGATACATCAAACAACCGACTAAACCTCTGAAGTACGTTTCCTCCACTTTCTCTGCTCAGTCATTCTTGCTTAGTTTCTCTTTTTGGTTCATAGGAGTATTCATCTCCTTGCAATCTTCCATGTTAAATTTCTTGAGAATTTCCATAGCATATTTCTTCTGGCAAATGAAAACTTCATCTTGTCCCTGCTTGATTTCCATACCAAGAAAATAAGACATTAGACCAAGATCAGTCATCTCAAAGGCTTGCATCATTTCTTGCTTGAAATCCTCGATATGCCTTGTATTGCTTCCTGTAATTAGTACATCATCCACATATATAGACACAACAAGAATATCAATGCCATGATGTTTAACATAAAGAGTAGATTCTTATAGACTCTTTTCAAATCCTAAGCCAAGTAAATGGACATCTATTCGACCATACCAGGCCCTTGGTGCCTGTTTAAGTCCATAAAGTGCCTTTCATAACCTATAAACTTTGTCCTCATTTCCTTTCTTCACAAAGCCTTCAGGTTGCTCAACATAAATTTCTTCCTGTAGAAAGCCATTAAGGAATGCTGATTTGACATCCATCTGATACACTTTCCAACCCAACTGTGCAGCAAGAGCAAGAAGTAACCTGATCGTGTCAAGCCTAGCTACTGGTGCAAATGTATCAAAATAATCCACACCAAAAATTTGAGCATACCCCTTAACTACAAGTCTTGCTTTATGCTTATTCACTGAACCATCGACATTTAGCTTGGTTCTAAAGACCCATTTCAACCCAATTATCTTTCTGTCATCAGGTTGATCAACAAGCTCCCCAGTCATGTTTTTCTCAATCATAAACAACTCTTCTTTCATTGCAGCAACCCATTTTTCATCATTTTTAGCTTCATTGTACCCAGCAGGTTCACATACTTCTACATTGCATCTCTGATATATATCACTGAGTTGTCGAGTACCTTTGACTGGTAAATGATCCATCATTTCATCCTGCCGTGAGAGTGATATTTGCTTCTCAAAAAACTGGGTAGGAGACTTTTTTGCTTTGTCATAAGTGTTAACGATAAATTTCTTCGAGTCTTCCCAACACCACTCTTCATTTTCTATAAAACTCACATCTCTACTAAAGATTATATTTTCAGTTTGTGGTTGGAAGACTTTATATGCCTTTGAAACTGAACTATATCCAATAAAAATGCCTGGAACAGATTTTTTATCTTGTTTATCTCATTTAACCTGAGGAATGTAGGAAAAACAGAGACAACCAAACATTTTAAGAAAATTTAATGATGGTTTAAATCCATACCAAGCTTCAAATGGAGTTCGGTCTTTCACTGCCTTTGTGGGAAGCCTATTTTGAAGAAAAACTGATGTATTTGCTGCCTCTGTCCAAAATTTCTTTGGCAACTTCTTTTCGTGCAACATGCATCTGGTCATCTCCAAAATGTATCTGTTTCTTCTCTCGCTTACTCCATTTTATTGTGGAGTATAGGGAGTAGTAAGCTGATGATGAATCCTTGCTTCCTCACATAACATGTCAAACTGGTAAGAAGTGTATTCCTTTCCATTATTTGTTCTTACGGACTGAATTTTACAGTTGGCTTCATTTTCTACTTTTGCTTTGAACTTCCGAAAAACACTAGAAGCCTCTGACTTATGCTTGAGAAAATAAATTCAGCACATGTGGGTTAGATCATCTACAAAAATGATATAGTAAATACTACCTTTTAGTGAAGGAGTCCTTTGTGGTCCTGTTATATCAGTATGAATTAGTTGCAATTTGTTCGAGGCTCTCCAAGTTGTCTTTGAAAATGGAAGTCTGTTTTGTTTTCCATATTGACACGCAAGACAATTTGAAGAATGTACTTCTAAAACAGGCAAGTCCTTAACTATTTTTATTTTTTGCATTTTAACCAACCCTTCATAGTGATAGTGTCCGAGTCTCTTGTGCCATACTTCTGCAACACTTTCTTTTGCTGAAAAAACAACATGCTCCTCCTCAAATGGATCTAATGAGAAACTTTTGCCTCTCATTCTTACTTTAAACATTTCTTGATCTGAAGCATCCTTGATCAAGAAATGATTATCTTCAAAATTTAACTTGTAGCCTTTTTCCATCAATTGACCAACACTAAGCAAGTTTTGATCTATGTCAGGTACATAAAGCATATTAGAAATTGTTTTAGTACCTGAATTACTTGGAATAGCAATGGTTCCTTTCCCTCTTACAGGAAGATGGTCGGCATTACCTGTTCTGACTTTAGTAATGGTCGTAGGCTTCAATTCCTTGAAGAGAGACATGTCATTTGTCATATGATTAGTGCATCCACTATCAATCAGCCAACACTCATTAGATGATCTACTTGAAAAACATGTAGCAACAAAGAGTTGATCTTCCTCCTCACCCTCAACAATTTTAGCCTCTGCTTCTTGTTGCTGACTATTGTTCTTGCAAATTACAGCTTCATGCCCAAGTTGATTGCATTTACTACATTTAGCATCAGGCCTTCTCCAACATTTATATGGTGGATGACCTTTCTTGTTACAATGCTTACAAGGAGGATAACGTTTCTTTGAGTGTCCAGTTTTTCCTTTGGTAGTACTTGTTGAAATGCCTTCACCATTCTTCTTGTTCTTCTTCTTTTTGTTTTTGCCTCCATCTTGAGGCTTGGTAAACAATGCTCCCTCTGTATTTCCTTCTTCTCTCATGACTCTTCGTTGTTCTTGTGCCTGCAAAGCATTCAATAACTCTGCGAAGGTGATTTTGGACAAATCCTTCGTGTTTTCCAAAGTAGTTATGGTTGCTTCAAATATTTCTGGCACAGTTACCAAAATCTTTTCAAAAATACGTGAATCATTAAACACGGCACCAAGCAATCTTACCCTGTTTGCTATGTTCAAGAGCCTTTCAGAGTAATCTTTGATGGTTTCAGTTTCTTTCATCTTTTGTATCTCGAAATCTCTTATAAGATTTAGCACTTGCATACCTCTGATCCTTTCATCCCCTTTGTATTCTGCCTTGAGATAATCCCAGATGGCTTTTGCTGACTTTAGAGACATAATTCGAGTGAAGATTGAAGAAGATACTGCTGAAAATAAACAGGCCTTTGCCTTTGATTTTTTGGTTTTCTTGTCTTTATGGTTTTTGATCTGGGCCATAGTAGGATTGTTAGGCAACAGAGGAACTTCATAATCCTCTTCGACTGCCTCCCACATATCCATGGCATCTAGATATGTTTTCATCCTTACCGCCCAAATCTGATAGTTATCACCATTAAAAACAGGTGGTGTCATTACAGAAAAACTTGATTCTGCTTCCATGATTGATAAACTTGTCTTGTTGATTACAATCAAAACACCCATGGATCCCTCAAGAAATAAAAGCTCTGATACCAATTGTTAGTTTTTAGAGAAGGAAAAACATAACAATCTTATCTTCTTTTGTTATTGAACAAGTAGGAACATTAGTTTGATAAACGAACAAAGAAAAATTTAGAAAAAGCAAAACTACTTACTTCATTATAACACAGATATTTATAGGAGTTTACAAGTGAACCAACTACTAAGGATAAGATTAAAAACTATGGATAAGGATAAGGATAAGGATAAGGATAAGGATAAGATAGAATTTAACTACTAAACAGTAAATAACTACCCTAGTAAATAATTACCCTACAATACAGACAATTTGGACTGATGCAGTTCTGATGCATATTTCTAACAGTTACTAAAAACAAAACTAAGGTGCTTCAGATAACAATTTAAGCTTCATAATTGTATAGACATACAGTGAATATTGAAGCATTTACCGTGTTGTTGTGTTGGATGAATGGAACCAGAAGACAGTAATTTTCTTGGTTGGGATATTAATTCACTGATTAGGGGACAATTCTAGGGGTAGTGATCGGTCAAAGTGGGGTAACAACCAATATAAGTTTGGTTTTGTTTTGTTATTGTGGATTTTATTAAAGTTTTGGTTGAAACTTTCCGGTCATTCACACGAGACTGTATGTTCTAATAATTGAATAGAGTTGGCACAAAAGTAAAAGTCCTGGAGACTGTATGTAATTTTAGTATCTTGTAGGATTTAAATTTAGTATATTGAGATAGGTAATTAAATATTAGGTGTATCGGATTAGTTGAATTACATTAAAATTATGTTAAATGGAGGAATAAGATTTACTCTCGGGGCTAGGTTAGACATATAGTAGCATGAGTGTTTATATACTCGTTAATTTACAAATTATAGATATATATTTGATAGATTGGAAAGGTTTGGAAGCATTGAGGAAAGGGAAAACTTGGAGAAGTAGTTTCCTTGACTTCGGTTTTTCTATGGAGGTAGGTTATGATTTATGCTATTTGATAGTAAACTCTTAAGAGTAATTGATATGCATTGAATTGTATTGTGAAGTTTTCTATGTACTTGATTGTGTGATTATGTGGCTTGGTTGTTCATTTTGTGGTTGGTCTGAAATCCTGAGACCGTGGAGTTTATATTCTTGAACCCTCTTTATCAAAGTTATGCCTTGAATATAGAAGGCTCGAAGAAATATTATTAACGAATGGAAAAGTGGTGATATTAAATGATAAATTAATTATATTGTTGGATTGGAGTGTCACGTTCCGACACCATATTCTTGGATCGCAGTGTCACGTTCCGACACGATATTCTTGGATCGGAGTGTCACGTTCCGACACGATATTCTTGGATCGGAGTGTCACGTTCCGACACGGTAATATTAAAAGAAAAACATGTTGAATTAACGGAAGGTACTCAACTCCAAAAATGGTTTGGTTTGGAGGCATGAGTCCTCATTTGTGATCTTGATATCGTTAACTTATTACGTACTTACTTTAATGTTGTTGACACTTGTTCATGTTGTTTGTTGCTTGCTACTAGTTAGGTGTCATAGTTGATTTCATACTATTATTTTTGTATATTAGTTTCTATTTTGGGTTGATCGATGATACCTACTCAGTACATGTTGCCCCGTAGTGAGCCCTACTTGTGTTTTTCTTTGTTTCCCTTTTATGGAGTACATCGAGTGTACCAATGACTTTGAATTGCCCTCAGCTCTAGCCAGTCTCCAGCATATCAGGTTCCA
This sequence comes from Solanum sitiens, assembly GCA_016801875.1. Lineage (NCBI taxonomy): Eukaryota > Viridiplantae > Streptophyta > Magnoliopsida > Solanales > Solanaceae > Solanum > Solanum sitiens. Next base: position 574,603 of record JABWTJ010000323.1, read on the forward strand.
ATGTGAGATATTCATTCAAGCCCGTGTTGGATTCTCTTGGTCATGACATGATGTCCTATGTTTCCGAACACATACCATTTTATTCTTTTTTTTGGTGTATTTGATATTCTTAGACATAGAAATTGGAGATTAGATGTCCTTTTTGTGATGACTTTCAGGTTTGGGAAACGATATTAATTAGATTTTGAGCTTCCGCATTAATCTTATATAATATAATTTAAGGTTGAATTCGTTGGTTCGCACACCTAGGTAGTTAAGTGTGGGTGTCACTCACGACTCGATTTGGGTCATGACAATTACACACAAATGTCTAACCTTTTATTGGAGTTTAATGTACATTATTATTGTTTTGAAAAATTAAAGTCCGATGATGTCACTCACAACTTACTAGAAATCAAGTCAGAAAAAAAGAATAGAACTCCGATTCCTCTGTGGAGGAGAATAGTTTAACCGCATGTAATTAAGATATGCTTTATAACTTTTAGGGCTTGTTTGGAAGGAGATCCTGATAATTGAATTTGATATAATTGGGTGTAATTACATTGTTTTTCCAGTTTAGTTTGACAGATAATTACTTGATCAACATGTAATTGGTGTAATTGGCAAGGAGTAATTATACTCTACAATTCACATGCAGAGAATGTGAATTGATGGTAATTACATAGTGTGATTACCAGATGATTATTTTTTTTTAAAATTCTTTTAACTTCAATTATTTTCAAAGTTTATTTTGTATATTTTATTATTATATTTCATTTTCTTCTAATTCTCAACCTTATTTTTAGTGATTCTATGCATTTTTTCATACCATCTATGTGGAAATTTGCTATAAGAGTATTATGTTAAATTTTTGTTTTGAATTTATAAATTTTGTTATATTTTCACTTTTATTTGGTTTAGTTATATTGAATTCAGAGAGCACTTATTTTTTTAATTAGACTTGATAATTATCTTTTTGTCAAACATTTAATAATTTTTGACATTTTATTTGTATATTAATCTTTTTATCAAACATGCATTTTACGATGTTCGTAGAAACTTCACACTTTTGGTATTTATGATCAATTCAATTGAAATATATTAATTCGAACAGATATAAATCAATTATTTTTAATAATATTAGTTAAAGAATAAATGTTTATTAATTAATATATTTTCAAAAAAGAATATATATCTTAAATATTTAATTTCATGTCATTTTTAAGTTTCTTATTTGTGTAGTATAAATTTTAAATAACTAATTTTTATATTTAAATTCAATATAATTTTATGATTGCAATTGTGCATCCAAATAGAAAGTTGTAATTACAATGTGACATTAAACAAGACATGCATAGTTACAATATAATTACACTGTGACAATCAAATATGTCAAAGTAGTTACTACCCTAGTAATTATGCCAATTTCAATTACTAGGTGACTTTCCAAACAAACCCTAAATGATGTTTGGTTTAAGAAAATTTTGCAACGCAAACCTTTTGCTCATTAGTATTGATTTTGAGAATTGTCTTCCTTACTTATTTAAAGGGAAGTCATTTTCCTTAATTTTGAGAAAAAATAGTTGATTTGGAAAACATCTTCAAAATATTTAAGTCAACCAAAGATGACAAAATTGAAAAACATTTTCCTTAATACCAAACACACCTTACTTGTTTGTCTATAAATTCTTGTTGGAGCGTTTTTCCATATAATCTTCGTACACCTAACATACAATGGCGGGGCCACCTTAACATTAGGGGGTTCATCCGAACCCCCTTACGTGGAAAATTATATTATATTTACATGGTTAAAATCAATTTTTATATGTATAGTAGATGTCAAACCTCCTTCCGCTACTTCTATGTCTATTTCTTCAGATTTTGAACCCCCTTATCGAACATTCTGTCTCCGCCACTGTTAACATATATTAAGACTATATAATGGCATATTAATTTTTAAAATATATTTTTACTTAATATTTTTTGAATCTTGAACTCTCTCATTTCCATTAGATAATATCATGAGCCAAAACCAATTCTCATTAGCTTTTTATAATGTACCGCAATAATTTCCCATCGGCACAATATCACCAGCCGGAACTATTTCTCATTGGCTTTATTACCACATGTCTCATCAAAACGTACAAGAATCAATGCAAATAGGCAATTTTATACCATGTGGAAGAGACAATAGACTCAAGCTACTCTAGTCTACAATAATTCTATCAAAGCATTTCATCAATTAACAATTTAGGATCAACATCAAGGCAATTCACCAAAACACAAGTATCAACACATTGCCCTTTTATTGAATCCCCTTTCCGTTTATTAAGATCAAGCAAGTGGAGTAATTGAATTCATCACTTTATTTCCATTACTCCTGAACACATATTATGAAGGGAAATACAAGATTATACGTCATTTACAAGGTTTAGACGTTCACTTACCGTAATTCAATCAAACGTTAATTCGAGACTTGTGATTTATCTTTCCAAACAATGTCCAAAGCCACACAACCTGATTAATGAGTTAATCAAAATAAGATTCTATAAATAACAACATTCATATGATACAGTTTCAAAAATGGGTCAAATCAACCCAAAACTCCATTCTAAAAAGAAGTTTGAATCCAAAAGTCTTTTCTTGAAAATGATACCCAAGCCATATGGAAGTCATTCGTGAAAACTATTTTGGAAAAGAGGTTAAAATAAGTTTAGAATCACTATTTTAACCTAGAACTCAAGTTTTTTGAAAAACCTTTCACTTTGTCAATCAAATCCCAATTTTTGATGTTATTAACCATGTATGATAATAGGGAATTGATGTTTTAGGGTCACAAAGACAACCCAAATGATTCAACATGAAAAATCTTTTTAAAAGTACCCACCGGGGGTTTTCCATACTAAAAATAGGGGGAAATGGGTGCATAACACTGAAATTTTAGGCCGAAACCCTCTCAATTATCACTTAAGCAAACATGTTGTCACTAACACAATCATTATGAGTTCCATCAAAAATTGGGCATCTCACTTTTGCGAGCTACCTTTCATTAATGTAAAAATTGCAAAAGTGAGTGGATTTTCGTGAATGCAAGGTTTACGGAACTTGACTCCTCCCGAACGTGACTAGATCAACACTAAAGCAATGCCCGGGAAAGTGAGATGCTCTTTTGCTAAAGCAAAGCATACCAGTATCTGCAGACCAGCCAACTCTCATTCATTGAAAATACCCTCAATATTTGTTCGGAACCCCTATACACAAACCATATATTCAACTTGACTAAACTCTATGTTCAGAATAAATGGAACAACTGAAAAATGAATTCAAGGTCACCTTGACCCTAAATTTGAGAAAATCCCAAGGAACAAACATAACGTCTAAAGGCTAAATTAAGCTCATGAGCTTAGAAAGTTAATCCATGACCTACTTTAGGCCAAAAACAATCTCCTAAATCCAATTAAACTAGAGAAATTCGATTCGAGCGTCCAAACCCGAAATGTTGAGCAAAGTCAACCCACAAGCTAAAATTTTACAAATTTCCACTTGGGATCTCAATTCCAGGAAAAGACTCCAAATTTGAAATAGACAACCCTGCTAGACCAATTTACACATTACGGGACTGATGAAATTGACAAAAATTCCATTTTGAGACTGATGAGTCCACAATCTGGAATTATTTAGGGTTATATTTTGATAGGTTTAGTGTACTCAAATGCATTTCTTCTCGAAAACAAATAGAATAACTTGAGTTTCAGGTATTTAGACTTGGAGACAAAGACATGGGCAAAATCAAGCAAAAAGAAACAAAGGCAGTTGAAAGAATTAAGAAGTGAAGGACTGAGGATCGCTAAATCCGTTCGGTATGTCGCCAAAAAGTCTCAACCTCGCCTTTTGTTCCAGTGAGCTGAGCCTTGAAGGAAGGGATCAAATTGGCGGTGAAGAGGAGCAGTCGGCGTGTCACCGAGTAGTTTGGCGAAGTAGTATTATGTCGCCCAATGATCCAAAACGCAAAGATGTTGTAGGCTAACGCAAGACGGCGATAAATATACCAAAGAGAGGATCACCGAGTGGATCAGCAATCCTGAGTAACTACTCCGAGTGGTCCTTTGCAGCATAGTTTTTTGTAAACTATAAATACATGTTAATATTTTTAGCTTGGTATCAAATTTCATAGTTTTAAACAATAATTTGTAAACTTAGCTTCTAATTTGTGTTTTGGAGAGCTCTTGGGAAACTTTTCTGTTGAACCTTGGAGATTTTAAGATTCTCATCTTGAAGAAATAAAAAGTGGGTGTTGAAAATTCTTTATCCTAGACTCAATTGAAGCGAAAATAAATCATACCTAGATGATGTTACTTCGATTTGGTACCATTTTCTTCCCTTTTTCTATGTCTAGCTAAAACCCCAATTCTTGGGGTGTGATTTTGTGAATATGAGTTAAATCTATTGTTGGGTGCTGCTTATTGTTATTATATTCGTTGTTTAAATGTGATTTCACTTTGTAGTTGTGTTTGAATTTAATGAGGTTGTAGTTGCAAATACGATTTCACCTTACTGTTTTTGGATTGCGAGAGAGAGAGAGAGGTTTAAAATCTAAGACTACCAAGTTGATAGACGGTGGTTATTGGTTCGTTATGGCTTCAAGTCAAGAGAGTGAATCATAGCCCCTTTCCCACACTTTCAGATCGAGAGAGTGATTGGCCTAAGGCAGAGGCTGTGCTTAAAGGCTGTAACTCGGTGTTTGAGAGAAACCTAGTTGATTCAGGGTAAGTTGCTCGAGAGAATTAACCTAGGCCTTTTGGCCTCTGCATCTGGTTCAGTAGAATACCATTCTTCAATGCTTTCCACGAGGTTCCACCTTCTTAGTCTAGATACTGCAAATAAGAAGCATTAGGTAGAAATAGGTCAGGTTTTAAAAAGGTACAACCAACAACAATAACCATTCAATATTTGTTTCTTGTAACCTCTTTTCCAAAGTCTGAAATCCTTAGCAATTGTACTTATCATTTCTTTCCCGTGTTTTACGTATAAAAGGTCTATTCTTTCCAAAGACTCTCCTCTTAAAACTATCTTCATGGGAAGTTTCATAGATCACCAAATCAAAATTTCCACATAGAAATTTACAGTTGATTCTATTGCCATAGAAGGGTTCAATGTGGGTGTATGTACATAACATATATATCCTATATTTCAACATAAGAGAGGACAACTAAATAACACTTCATTTCCCACAAAATTTTTGATCTTTTTCGCAAATCAGAACACATTACAAATAAAATAATACCCAAGATAATTATATACATGTCTATATATTTATCTTTTGAACTTCAAGCATCAACCATCATTATATCACCGTCTTCATCACGCATTGCATCCAGATCCCTTTCTCTAGGATCATCATCCTCTCCAACTTCAGTCGAGGTTGATGCTATTGATATTGTTAAATTTTCCCGAAATTCTCTACCACCAATTTCACCATCCAAAATCACTTCTAGCTCATCTTCATCTTCTTGCGGCAATTTATACCGACAGAGTGGACAAGTATTACTCGATTAAGCCAAGGGATAATACAATCATTATGAAAAAAAATGCTTACAAGGTAATTGACTAGATTCCGTATCAATTCCAAATTCCTCCATACAAATCGAACAGTTTTTCGATGATTCATTGATTTTCACACTCGGAAATGAGTTGATAAACGATTTAAGAGTCGGTGAACGGAATTGAGATCAATTAAACAACTCAAATGAAAGATCGTCGTAATCACTCTCATCGGATTCAATATCACAATCGGAATAATTAAAAGTAACGGAATCATTGGTGGAAATGGTATAATTGGTAAGAGTTAAATTTTGAGAAAAAGGTATAAAACTAGCAATGGTGTAATTAGGGAGGAGGTGGTGATGAAAGAAGTGAAGGCAACGAAAGGAGGAGCTAACGCCGACGGTGGTGGTTATGTGAAAGGCATCGTTGCAGTTGTAGCGCCGGTAAGAACTGCAACGATGGACCTTTGGTGTCGTCTTGCCCGGTTTTCCCGAGGCACACACTATAGTCTTAACTTGTTATTTGTTTTAGTTTTGGAGAAAAGTTGAGTTAGTGAAACACACCTAGATGTTGACTAAATTAAATGGTTGTCTTGATATGCTTCTAGGCATGTATGTCCATAAAATATTCACCCACCTACCATAGGTTCTAGAAATTTATTGACGTATTATTTTATTTATTATATTTTTAAGGGAAAAAAGTCAAAAATATCCTGAAACTATGTGAAAGGTGCTAGAATGTCCTCCGTTTATACATTGGCTAAGAAATGTCCTTACCGTCAATACTTTGGCTCAAAAATGTCTTTGCAGTCAAAACTTTGGTCCAGAAATGCTCTTATAGTTACAAAATGGGTCAAAATACCTTTTTTCGAATAAATATTTTTTTTAAACACGTCTTCTTTATATTTATCATTGAACACTATTCTTGTTTTCTTTCTTCTAAAATCACTTTAACAATAAAAATCTAGAACTTTTTTTCTTCTTTTTAGGGTGTGTCTGGTATGAAGGAAAATGTTTTGCAAAAAAATATTTACCTTGGAAATGTTTTTCTCGAAAACAAATAGATTTTTACTTATTTTCTCATATTTGGTTGTTGAGTAAAAAAACAATTCTGCAAAAGATTTTTAGTGTTTGGTTAATGAATGAAAAATATTTGTGAGAAATGTCTTTTATTTTACTAAAATAGAAACTTATTTTTGAAATTGAATGTTATGTTATAAAAAATGTTATGGTATAAAAAATATATTTGTATCAAAATTATTCCATTTTTAGATATAAATTGTTGAAGTTAAGGTCAAAAATACATTTTATATCTAAATTATCTCATTGATTAGTAATACACATCTAGATGTTGATTAAATCAAACCGGTGTCTCAATATGCTGCTAGGCGTATGTCCATAAATTTATGTTCACCTACCATAGGTTCTATTTTGAATTCCACTTTTTTTTTCATTTTTCCTTGCAATTGATGCTATATTAATTTTTTTCATATATTTTAAATTAATTTTTTAATATTCTAAACTCTCCCCTTTTAAGTCGGAGAAAATCGTTGTCAAGACTGAGATGAGATAACGACTAAGAAAGTGGAGAAGAAGATGATTGTTACGACCCAAAACGAGTCGTGAGTGACACCAACACTTAACCTCCTAAGTGGGCGAACCAACAAATTTAACCTAACTTACAAAATACAAACATAACGCGGAAACTCAAATGTTACTAAATATCATTTCCCAAAACCTGAAAGTCACCACATCAAGGACATCTAATCTCCAATACTAAGTCTAAGAATATCAATACACTAAAATAAAAGAGTAGAATGGTATGTGTCCGAAAGTATAGGACAACATGTCATGACCGAGAGAATCCAAAACGAGCTTGAATGAATAGCTCACCCTGGGACCTGATATGCGGGAGGCTAGCTAGAGCGTAGGGAAATCTGAAGTCATCGGTACAATCGCTGTATTTCATAAAAGGAAGACAAAGAAAAACACAAGTAGGACTCAGTACGGGGCAACATTTACTGAGTAGGTATCATCGGCCAACCCAAAATAGAAACTAATATACAATGAATAATAGTATGAACTCAACTATAACACTTAACAGGTGATAAGCAACAAACAACATGAACAAGTGTCAACAACATTAAAGTGAGCACGTAATAAGTCAAGGATATGAAGATCACACATGAGGACTCATGCCTCCAAACCAAACCATTTTGGGAGTTGAGTTTTTTGAGATTGAGTACCTTCCATTAATTCAACATGTTTTTCCTTTAATATTACCGTGTCGGAACGTGAGACTCCGATCCAAAAATACCGTGTCGGAACGTGACACTCCGATCCAAAAATCCCGTATCGGAACGTGACACTCCGATCCAAGAATACCGTGTCGGAATGTGACACTCCGATCCAAAAATACCGTGTCAGAACGTGAGACTCCGATCCAATAATATCATTAATTTATTATTAATATCACCACTTTTCCATCCGTTAATAATATTTCATCGAGCCTTCTTTATTCAAGGCATTACTTCAATAGAGATGGTTTAAGATTATAAATTCCACGGTCTCGAGATTTTAGACCAATCACAAACCACACAAATAAGCCACACAACCACACAATCAAGTACATAGAAAACTTCACAATATTATTCAATGCATATCAATCACTATTAAGAGTTTACTATCAAATAGCATAAACCATAACCTACCTCCACCGAAGAATCGACGTCAAGCAAGCTACTTCTTCAATACATTCTCTTTCCTCAATGCCCCCGAACCTTTCCAATCTATCAAGCATATATGCATAATTTATAAGTTTACAAGCCTATAAATACTCATATTATTTTATGTCTAATCCACACCCAAAAACTCACCTAATTCTATCATTAATTTCCTAAAGTTCGAACCTATGGTAAGTCTTAATTCCTCCCATTAGCATATCTTTAATGGAATTCAAATAATTCAATACATTTAATATTTAATTATTTATCTCAATATATTAAAACTTGATTTATTATATAATATCTCACTATTAAACTTCAACTCATCACACATGCCATACACATAGCTTATGATGGATAACTATATCAATCCAACACACAGATTGTACCTACATGTTAACTTACAATAGCTTATTTCAATTTGCTGCCACACCTTCTTTATACGTTTCCCATCTTCCAAATACCCAACACCATAACGTTATAATAACTTCACAGCCATCAAACCAATTTCTACCCCCACTGAAACATTACCCATAACCATATTATATTCCTTCAAATCCAATTGGCCATCAGTGATACATAATTCATATTAACAACACACTTCTAACTTTATTCTATTTATATATGTATTCTAATTTAACTGTTACTCTTTTCCTCCCCTATTCAACAATTGACGCCACCCATAGTAAATTAGTATGTTAATCCTTTAACACATAATACTAATTTATTCATTAATCTCTTTATTGGCCAATAATTACCCACCATTATCCATTAACTTGTTAACATCCACATTGTCAAGATAAGTTTCTAGCCAATCTCTTTTCAACCAATTACGTATCCACTTTCAATTCTAATGTCACTTGTTAATAAAATAGTATAAATCCTCACTTTTTTAAATTTATGTTGCACTATTTAGTTTCTTTAATAATCATTAGGAAGTCAAAAGTAATCAAAAATTAATTAATAACCAAGACCTTATCCCCCAATCTCAGAAACACTAACATTAAATACTTCTCCCAGTTTCTTTATATACTCCCTATAATCCAATTAATAAAACCATTTAACACAATAATAATAAAGAAATTAATGGCAACCAACTATAAATATTTATAACATAAATTTGGAATTGGATTGGATTTTACCTGTAGTCTTGTTATCAAACTGGTCGGCGGAGCTAAGAACAAGAAGAAGAGGCGCATGCCGCCTGTCTTTGATATTAAAATAATAACAACCCTTCTTTCTTTAACTAATTACTAGGGTGTTGGCGCCCGTGCAAGGCACGGGTGAATGTTGTATCAGTGTTGTACGGACGAATTTAAAGAAGACACCGTCATGTTTGAAATATATTACATTACTTTTGTGCAAGGTTATACAGCAAGCTTGCAAAGAGAAGAGGGAAAACAGATGTTAGTGGTGCAGTTGCGTGTTACACCGTTGAAGTTGGATTCTGAATGGAGTTCAGGCAAAAAACTTTGACTGGCAAAGCAGAAACTGTACAAAACGGAACTTTTGCAAGCTTTGTATTTCCTGTAAGGAATAAATACGACATCATCCTTTTAGAAATAAAAGATATGAAGCTGGAGGATTAGTTATAGAATGCAAAATTAAAAGGGTGCAACAATTCCCTTATTCTTAGCTGTTGATGAGACAGATCCTAAATAGCATTAAGTACTAAACAAAATGTATGGAAAATAAGTCCATTATGCAGGGATTAAAATATAAATAAGAGATGTAGGACAAATGGAGCTGCACTTACCATTTATGTACACAGGTAAAAAGTAGCTGCCAAAAAGCTTGGATCAACTATAAAAATTATTTGTACAGAAGATGTTTGGTTAGTATGTTGGAGAAATATTGGTTGAATAATGAATTAGAAGTGAGAATGGCCTTTTTTTTTCATGCATGGACTATTAGAATTTAAAATTCCGCATGGACCATGCATCATATGCTTAGTAACTAAAGAATGTAAATAAGTATTTGTAGAAGGATCAGGTACTTCAGCCCAAACGAACTGATCATAAGCCTCAGGAGTTAATAATTTATAGTTATCAGCATGTATAATAAGGAAATGTGCATGTGGTAAATCACGTTTTTGAAATTCTATAGTATACATAAAAGCAGCGATTTTACCAAAGATTTTTTTCTTTGTAATATCTGACTTTAATTCTTCGACTTTTGCTCTAAAGACTCGAGTTATTAAATCAGGTCGATTATGAACCTCATCAGTTGATAACAAAAAATCGTGTATTTCTGGCCATGAAGGATTACACGTAATAGTTAGGAAGATGTCAGGTTTTCCAAATTGTTGTACTAAGGCAATAGCATCCATGTACCGACGACACATATCTCGTGGACCCCCAGTAAAGCTAGCAGGGAGGAAAGTTTTACCCCAATATTTGAGGTGTCTCTTTCTCCTTTACGTAAAAGATCTACCAATCCAGACAGGACTTCATATCTAAATAAATCTTGATCGAATACCAGAAAGTCTAACCTTTGTGTTTCAACCTTTATAAATTCATCTACAGAATATTGTTGGAACAATCTACCTGAATGAGAAGCAATATTTTCTTTAATATCTCTAATTTGAAGTTTATAACAATAATACTCACGACATGACACTGTGTTTTTCTTTTGTCTTTGTTTATGTAGAAGTTGTTCTTCAACATTAAGAAAAGCATCAATTGAGCAATAGTTAGATACGGCAGGCAAGCTGTTGTTATTAGCGGCAGCACGATTTCTTTAGAAAGTGGGTTGCCATATTATTTTTTGAATGCCGCGGTGCCATCCATTTTCTTCGTAGGGAAATAACAAAGGATAATGTAACGAATCATAACAACCATAGTAATAGTGTACCAACTGGCTATTATTGGAGTGAGTATGTATTCGAATATGGGGAGTGGAAATAACATTATTTGATTCATCATCAACCTATATACCAGCAACTTCTGAGATGGTGGGTAAATTATATGTTCGCTGATGCATTACAGAATCACATTTAAGTGCAATGTAAAAATTGGGCTAGTTTGGAATGCTTGTTAACGATTTCAGAAACATAGAGTATGGATTAATCTTTAGAATTTCAATCAGTTTTGCAATAACTGATCGGTTAAGATTTTCGGAGAATAACATTTCGTTAATAACGTCGGCATCATTGTCATAAAATTAGATTTGCAAATTTTTTATTTCATTATTTGTGGGAAGAAGACTATTTATAAAATGATGCATTTGTCCTTGAACTTTAAATGTGTATATACCTTGATTTCTTTTTGCCAACTCTTTATCATATTTGACTCCAACTGAAGTAAAAGCGAACATATTATTATATGTTCTGATATAAGTACGAAAATAATTTGATTCTTCATTAGTTCCAAAGTAAAGATTTTTTAATGCGGAAGGTAATTTATGGGAAACTAATTTTACAGACCCATTACCACAGCAGAAGCCAGGAGATTCATATTGAAATCTTCTGGCTGTACAGAATTTGCAATTTGCAGCTTTCTTTAAAACAGTAGGACTACACGGCAATGTATTTAGATTAGAACAAGTTACTCATGTTAGGTCATGTTCTGCACAATGGAAGGACAATTTAGAAAGAGACAAATGAAAGAAGGATGCTAAGGATAGTACAACAAATACAAATCAACCTCTGATAGGTGGCCTTAATTCGTACAAAGTAGAATGGTCATTGCAGGTGTTTGATGTTGAGCCTGCAACATTATATGTAAGTATAATATATATAAGGCAACTATTCAGTTATTATGTATGAGCAACTTTAATTGGTGCTAACCTATTTCGTAGATGCCCTCGCATTGAGATCTCGAAGTAGCAGGTGGAGGTTTATTTTGAAGGAACACAGTAGGGTACATTGGAATTGTACTTTGACGGCCAGAGTTAGTCCCCGTAATATTGACAGGAAGAACATTTTGGGGAAGAGCATGCGTTCGAGCAAAATATTCTGCCCGACGTCGTGCTAGAAGAGCCATTTTTTGCTCCGTTGGCATTTGTTGGTAAGAAATTCTGTTTTAAAAATATTTTAGCTTCCTTTTTTGTACCACCAGTTTGTTCAGGCAGAGTTCCGTTCATTTTCCGTTTAGTGCTAGGCATCTGATCACGTATATTTGGCGACGTTCTTTTATTGAAGGTAATATCTTAGTGTTCAAGTACAATCAAGTGTACAGGAAATGATATAGTACAATGTAGGGGGAAGAGCATAGCAAAACAGCAGCAGAGGCGAGAATCTATAGAGTAAGAAAACTTAGAAACTCACATTTAGTAGCGAAAAGTTTGTTCTCTTGTTCTCTATTTCAGCACCTGGAGAAACTTCAGTTCCAAATCCTACAGAAGCTGTAGCAAAGACGCAGCATATTAGGCAAGATAAAACTATACATAGGCAAAGATTGAAGCGAGGATTGTATTTGTGTGTACACTCTGCTTAACGTAAAGGCCAAATGACTGCGTAGTAAGAGTGGAGCATATATTGTAAAGCACGTGTGTGGTAAAAGTGCAAATAACAATCCTATGTTATTGGCGAACATGAATGTAACTAATACAGGAAAAATTTCCACAAAGTAAATGTTGTGGTTGTTTCAGCTGGACTACTCTAGTTTCCTCCGCAAATCAAAGAGTTATTAATTTTCCTTTAGTCACAATGTTGAGTGTAGCTGCAGCAGAACTAAATTTAACAATGGAAAGACAAACCTATGCACAGGCAGTGGTGACAACAGCTATTTCAGAAGTACAGGTAGGAAATACCCTTTGTTGACATGTATCCAAAGTGCGGAAAATTTTACGCCAACAGAACTTTTTGTTTTAATGTATATTTTACTGAGCAAAGGTTAATTTAGTTCAGTTTATTAACAGGCTTAGATATTATTCTTATGTTCTAATTTTGCTACGTTATTAAAAGAAACAATGAGAAAAGTCAAAGAGTGAGGATTTTTTTTTCTAATCCCATTTTACATATCTATTTTTCACTTCACTAAATTTGAATTCGCCATTGACCCCTAAATGGAATGTACGCAAATGTTATCACCTTTTCGTGAAAATATAGAAATTGTTTTAGAAAGACTCTTGACTCAAAATAAAGCATACCAAATGGATACATGCCTAGAGAAACTCTGTTCCATGGGCATCCATAATGTCAGTATATGTTCAAAATTGTTTTCATGAGGAAGTACGCAAAAGGTTCAAGCGGATGAATAGAGAAAATGTTCATGGTGACCAAGCAACTTTTTCTAGCACTTTGAAAGTTTCTCCTAAACGCAGGACGTTATTACGTTTTTATAGCTTGATCACTTATCTGTCCACTAATTATGAAATTGAGATGATATAAAATTATCGAAGTGCAACTGATGTAAAAATTAGAAGATATCTAACACAACAAATAGTCAAATCTGTAAGATTTTCAGCAGCTTGTTTAAGAAGCAGCCGAATTGGGATACGAAGCAAGTTCAGGGCACCGAGCAAGAAAGCTTTGCAGCTCACAATCCAGACAAAAACACCCAAATGACATTTTTTCCCGAATATGTATATGAACTGAAAGTTAATTAGCGTCTTTCAAAATCAATTTTTGTATCTTCTGAGTTCTTCAAAGACGGTACAGGCGAAATGAGAAGTGTAGAAACAGCCCGGATAAACAAATGAAAAACTATAGCAATACTGCATCAACGGAAACATAGAGAAAACACATATGAAATACCTTCGCCAAAATTAGGGGAAACGAACAGAACACAACATCGACCCAACAAACCAAATAGAAAAAGCCTACAACTATGGCTGAATAGAACATCGAGCTAAACATAAATCAACGAAACAAACACAGAAGCATACACATCAACGCAAGAAGAAAGACAGCAAAATAAGCAGGGCAGAGAGAGGGGGCATACCTCTGTTAGTATCTTTGTTAACGTAGAAGATGAACAATTTGTTGTTTTCCCAAGGCAATGGAAAGAGGCTGCACATATTACTTTTCTTTTTTTACATCAGTATTAGTTAGAATAATAAATGTAGGCGCAGGAACAAGCAATACGTGGCAGCTGTAAATGGAAGCAACAAATACGTGTCAACAAAAAAACACATCCAACGAAAACAAAGAAATATAAAAATGAACCCTTTTTTTTAAGAGTTGCTGGAGAAAGAATCCAACTAAAACAGAGAAATGACATAGATTTTTTTTTTTTATAGAACAAATTGGGGGGTTAATTTATTGTGCTACGTGGCGGATTTTAGTGGTTTTCGTCGGAGGAAAACCCACACTTATAAAGAATTTTAATTAATTTTCTTAAATAATTATATATATGGGTATAAATTATATGGGGATAAATTATGGGTTAATAAATATTAAATCCTACTAATTTTAATGTTATATTCTTTAACCACCAACTAAATAAGTTATTAAAACTACCCCATTATTTTTATAATTGTAGTTATGAATGGTCAGAAATACCTATTTAAATTATATTGAAAGAGTATATTATGAAATAAAAATCTCTAATATCTAAAACGACTAAATGGGTCCTTACAATGATGAATGTCATGGTGGAATAAATATATTTACATGGTGATAGGTTTAACATCGAAACTTCATTTTTAACTTAATATTAATTTATTTAGATTTGTCATAATAAAATTAGTTTTCTACATGGAGTGTAACGTTATATAATGTTTAAACAAAAGAGAGTGCACACATCGTCATCAGAAATAAGTCAAGGAAAGTTTAGCTAACTACTGAGTAATAATTCAAGTATTAAAATTATACTCTCAATAGTAATATATGAATCTCAAAAAGTTAAGATAGTTCAGTTTTGACCCTTTTAAATCTAAATATTGTTATTATTATTGTTATATAATAAATGTCTATTGTTGTATTTGCTTTGAAAAAATTTAATGACTCTAAAAATGTTAGTAATCCTTATTTTGAGGACAAGGAAGTTTTCCTTATAAATAAAGAATTTTATTGGTAATAAACCATGGAGAAAAATAATTAAGTCTTCTCTTTTTCTCTATTATATTTTTGTATTATTATTTTATAATTTAATAACACATTACACACAAATGTCTAACCTCTTATTGAAGTTTAATGTACATAATTATCGTTTTGAATAAATAAAGTCCGATGATGTCACTCACAACTTACTAGAAATCAAGTGAGAAAGAAAGAATAGAACTCCGATCCTCTGTGAAGGAGAATAGTTTAACTGTATGGAATTAAGATATGCTTTATAACTTTTAGGGCTTGTTTGGAAGGACATCCTTATAATTGAATTTGATATAATTAGGTGTAATTACATTGTTTGTCCAGTTTAGTTTGACATATAATTATTTGATCATCACGTAATTGGTGTAATTGGCGAGGGGTAATTATACTCTACAATTCACATGCAGAGACTGTGAATTGCTGGTAATTACATGGTGTGATTACCAAATGATTACGTTTTTGTAATTCTTTTAACTTCTATTATATTAAGTTCTTTTTTTTATTATTTTAAAAGTTTATTTTTTATTTTTTATTATTATATTTTATTTTCTTCTTAATCTCAACCTTATTTTAAGTGATTCTATGCAGTTTTTTCATCTCATCTATTTATTTATGTCATGCTTATTTTCTCATTAACATAATTTTATTAGTATTCTAACTTTCAAATTAAAATATAATTTATTGTAAAGTCATATTACAGGTTTACGATTTCATTTTTTTAAAAAAAATCATGTTTATGTATGCTATGTGGAAATTTTCTATAAGAGTATTATGCAAAATTTTTGTTTTGAATTTATAACTTATGTTATATTTTAAGTTTTATTGTTTTAGTACTATTGAATTCACATAGCACTTATTATTTTTTTTAATTTAACTTGATAATTACCTTTTTGTCATACATTTAATAATTTATGACATTTTATTTGTATATTAATCTTTTTATCAAACATGGATTTTACGATGTTCGTAGAAACTTCATACTTTTGGTATTTATAATCAATTCAATTGAAATATATTAATTCGAAAAGATATAAATCAGTTATTTTTTATAATATTAGTTAAAGAATAAATGTTTATTAATTGATATATTTTCAAAAAAGAAATCTATATCTTAAATATTTAATTTAATGTCATTTTTAAAGATTCTTATTTGTGTAGTATAAATTTTAAATAACTAATTTTTATTTTTAAAATTCAATATAATTTTATGATTGCAATTGTGCATCCAAATAGAACAGTTGTAATTACACTGTGACATTAAACAAGACATGCATTGTTACGATGTAATAACGTTGTGACAATCAAACATGTCAAAGTAGTTATTACCCTAGTAATTAATGTCAATTTCAATTACCAGGTGACTTTTCAAACAAACCCTTAATGATGTTTGGTTTAAGAAAATTTTGCTACACAAACCTTTTGCTCATTAGTATTGATTTTGAAAATTGTCTTCCTTACTTATTTAAAGGAAAGTCATTTCCTTAATTTTGAGAAAAAATAGTTGATTTGGAAAACATTTTCAAAATATTTAAGTCAACCAATGATGAGAAAATTGAAAAAATATTTTCCTTAATACCAAACACACCTTACATGTTTGTCTATAAATTCTTGTAGGAGCATTTTTCCATAAAATCTTCGTACACTTAACATATATTACGACTATATAATGGCATATTAATTTTTAAATATATTTTTACTTTAATATTATTTGAATCTTGAACTTTCTCATTTCCATTAGATTAATATCACTAGCCAAAACCATTTCTCATTAGCTTTGTATTATGTCACTTACTGCAAACATTTCTCATTGGCACAATATCACCAGCCGGAACCATTTCTCATTGGCTTTATTACCACATGTCTCATCACAACGTACAAGAATCAATGCAAATAGAAAATTTTATACCATGAGGAAGAGACAATAGACTCAAGCTACTCTAGTCTACGATAATTCTATCAAAGCATTTCATCAATTAACAATATAGGATCAACATCAAGGCAATTCACCAAAATACAACTATCAACACATTGCCCGTTTATTGAATCCCCTTTTCGTTTACTAAGATCAAGCAAGTGGAGTAATTGAATTAATCACTTTATTCCCATTACTCCTGAACAAATATTATGAAGAGAAATACAAGATTATACGTCATTTACACGGTTTAGATTTTCACTTACCGTAATTCAATCAAACGTTAATCCGAGACTTGTGATATATCTTTCCAAACAATGTCCAAAGCCACACAACCTGATCACAGAGTTAATCAAAATAAGATTATATAAATAACAACATTCATATGATACAGTTTGAAAATGGGTCAAATCAACCCAAAAATCCATTCTAAAAAGAAGTTTGAATCCAAAAGTCTTTTCTTGAAAATGATACCCAAGCCATATGGAAGTCATTCATGAAAACTATTTCGGAAAAGAGGTTAAAATAAGTTTAGAATCACTATTTTAACCTAGAACTCAAGTGTTTTGAAAAACCTTTCACTTTGTCAATCAAAATCCCAATTTTTGATGTTATTAACCATGTATGATAATAGGGAATTGATGTTTTAGGGTCACAAAGACTTACCCAAATGATTCAACATGAAAAATCTCTTTAAAAGTACCCACCGAGGGTTTTCCAAACTAAAAATAGGGGGAAATGGGTGCAAAACACTGAAATTTCAGGCTGCAGCCCTCTCAACTATCACTTAAGCGAACCTACGGTCACTAACACAATCATCACGAGTTCCTACTAAAATTGGGCCTCTCACTTTTGCGAGCCACCTTTCGTTAATGTAAAAATTCCAAAAGTGAGTGGATTTTTGTTAATGCAAGGTTCAGGGGAACTTGACTCCTCTCAAACGTGACTAGATCAATACTAAAGCAATGCTCGTGAAAGTGAGGATTGTTAACCCCGTTCGGCATGTCACCAAAAGGTCTCAACCTCACCGTTTGTTCTAGTGAGTTGAGCCCTGAAGGAAGGGATCAAATTGGTGGTGAAGAGAAGCAGCCGGCGTGTCACCGAGCAGTTTGGCAAAGTAGTATTATGTCGCCCAATGATACAAAATGCAAAGATGTTGTAGGCTAACGCAAGACGACGATAAATATACCAAAAAGAGGATCACAGGGTGGATCGGCAATCCAGAGTAACTGTTCCGAGTAGTCCTTTGCAGCATAATTTTTTGAAACTATAAATACATGTTAATATTTTTAGCTTGGTATCAAATTTAACAGTTTTAAACAACAATTTTTAAACTTAGCTTCTAATTTGAGTTTTGGAGAGCTCTTGGTGAACTTTTCTATTGAACCTTGGAGATTTTAAGATTCTCATCTTGAAGAAATAAAAAGTGGGTGTTGGAAATTCTTCATCCTAGACTCAATTGAAGCAAAAATAAATCATACCCAATTGATGTTACTTCAATTTGGTACCATTTTCTTCCCTTTTTCTATGTCTATCTAAAACCGCAATTCTCGGGGTGTGATTTTGTGAATATGAGTTAAATTTATTGTTGGATGTTGCTTATTGTTATTATTCTCTATTTAAATGTGATTTCACTTTGTAGTTGTGTTTGAATTAAATGAGGTTGTAGTTTCAAATACGATTTCACCTTACTGTTTTTGGATTGCTCGAGAGAGAGGTTTTAAAACTAAGGCTACTAAGTTGATAGCCGGTGGTTATTGGTTCGTCATGGCTTCAGCTTTAAAAAGTGAATCATAGTCTCTTTCCCATACTTTCAGATTGAGGGAGTGATTGGGCTAAGGCGAGGCTGCAACTCGGTGTTTGAGAGAAACCTAGTTGATTCGGGGTAAATAGCTCGAGAAAGAATTAACCTAGGCCTTTTGTCCTCTGCATCTAGTTCAGCAGAATACAATTCTTCAAAGCGTTCCATGAGTTACCACGTTCTTAGTCTAGGTACTACAAACAAGAAGCATTAGGTAGAAATATGTCAGGTCTTAAAAGATACAACCAACAACAATAATCGTTTAGTATTTGTTTCTTGTAACCTCTTTTCCAAAGTCTGAAATCCTTAGCAATTGTACTTATCATTTCTTTCCCTGTTTTACGTATAAGACGTCTATTCTTTCCAAAGGCTCTCCTCTTAAAGCTAGCTTCATGGCAAGTTTCATAGATCACCAAATCGAAATTTCCATGTAGAAATTTACAGTAGATTCTATTGCCATAGAAGGGTTCAATGTGGGTGTATGTACATAACATATATATCCTATATTTCAGCATAAGAGAGGACAACTAAATAACACTTCATTTCCCACTAAAATTTTGATCTTTTTCTCAAAATCAGAACACATTATAGATAAAATCATACCCATAATTATATATATGTCTATATATTTCTCTTTTGAGCTTCAAGCATCAACCATCATTACATCACCGTCTTCATTACGCATTGCATCCAGATCCCTTTCTCTAATATCATCCTCCCCACCAACTTCAGTCAAGGTTGATGTTGTTGATACTGTTAGGAATTTGCTTTTGAATTGTAGTAAATTTAATTTTACTGCCTATGTTTTAAGTAAGACTTAGTCAATTAGTTGTTTTTCATGCTTCCTATTATTTAGGAGTTGTTTAGTGACTGCTAGATCATGTGTTATTATTTTTTCTTTTCATTCTAGGCTTTTATACATCTAATCTGAAGCATTAATAAAAAACAGCTCTTCTTCTGCTTCAATTCTGTTCTCTTCCGTCTTTATGTTTTAGGTGCAGACTTTGATTTCCTTGTGTTATTTAGCTTAAATAGATTTTTAAAACCATCAATTGGTATCAGAGCTTTATTTTTTAAGGGACCTTTGTGTGTGGGCGCCAATCAGATTTCGTGAATACCATCAACGAAGAAGCAAGTTGTTCTTCAATGGCACCGCCAACTTTTGGTGGAGAAAGTTATCGAATCTGGGCTTTTAGAATGCAGACATATATGAAAGCTTTGGATCTGTGGGAGGTTGTAGAAGATGAATACATCATTGATCCCTTGCTAAACAATCCGACGATGGCGCAAATCAATAATCTTCAGGAAAGGAAAATTAGGAAATCAAAGGCAAAGGCATGTTTATTTGCTGCAGTTTCATCCACTGTCTTCACTCGTATCATGTCTCTGAAGTCGGCAAAAGAGGTATGGGATTATCTTAAGCCTCAATATGAAGCAGATGAGAGAATTCGAGGGATGCAAGTACTTAATTTAGTACGTGAGTTTGAGCTGCAAAAGATGAAGGATAGTGAAACCATAAAGGAATACACTGATAGACTTCTTAACATTGTCAATCATGTCAGTTTGTTGGGTTCCACTTTTAACAATTGAAGAATCGTTGAGAAAATCCTTGTAACGGTACCTGAAAGATTTGAGGTGACCATTACAACCTTAGAAAATACTAAGGACTTGTCCAGTATTACACTAACAAAGCTTTTAAGTGCCTTTCAAGCACAAGAGCAACGACGTGTTATGAGACAAGAAGGAGTTGTTAAAGGAGCTTTACCTGCCAAACATCAAGATGATGGACGATATAAGAAAAATAAGAAAAAGAAATACCAACCAATAGATGGAGAAGGTGCAACACGCAACAACTAAAACAAACATGTAGCTTTAATGGAAACTGCCCTTCTTTTAAGCATTGCGGCAAGATCGAACACACACCTATCAAGTGTTGGATAAGGCCTGAACCTAAGTGCGGTAAGTGCAATTAGTTTGGGCATGAAGCAATCATTTGTATGAAAAAAACTCAGCAGCAGGATGTAGATACTCCAGTTGTAAATGAGCAAGAGGAGGATCAACTATTTGTTGTATCATGTTTTGCAAGCAATGTTTCTAGCGAGTCGTGATTGATTGATAGTGGATGCACAAATCATATGACTCATGATAGAGAACTCTTCAAAGAATTGAAGCCTACTCGAGTTGAAAATGTTCGAATAGGCCTTGGTGGTCACATCTAGTAAAAGGAATGGGAACTATTGCAGTTGAGACACAAGCAGGTACAAAAACAATAATAGATTTTCTTTATGTACCAGGCTTAGACCAAAACTTGTTAAATGTTGGTCAATTGTTAGAAAAAAGTTTCAAACTTTATTTTGAAGATAAATATTTCTTGATCAAGTATCCCTCTGGGCAGGACCTGTTTAAAGTCAAAATGGAAGCAAATGGTTTCTCATTAGATCCATTTGAGAAAGAACAAATGTTGTATTCAACAAAAGAAAATGTTACTGAGTTATGACATAAGAGACTCGGGCACTATAATTATCAAGGGCTTGTCAAGATGCAAAAGTTGAAGATGGTGGAGAGCTTACCTGATATAGAAGCAAATTCCGCTGAATGTCATGCCTGCCAATTTGGTAAGAAACACAGAAAGCCATTTCCAAAATCAACCTGGAGAGCCTCACAAAAGCTACAACTAGTTCACATTGATGTCGCAAGGCCTCAAAGAAATCCATCACTACAAGATAGCATCTATTACATTCTTTTCATTGACGATTTTACAAGAATGTGTTGGATTTTGTTTCTTGAAATTCAAGTCAGAAGTTGCTGGTGTATTCTGGAAATTCAAGAAATTGGTGGAAAATCAAAGTGATTGTAAGATTCAAACTTTGAGGACTTCAACGAAATTTGATTCATTCGGGGAGGAGGCCGGAATTGTGCATCAGCTTACAACACCATACACACCAGAAAAAAATGGTGTTAGTGAAAGAAGAAATAGATGGATATCGGAGATGGCAAGATGTATGTTGCATGAGAAGGAGTTTCCCAAGATATTATGGGCAGAGGCAGCAAATACCGCAGTTTTTATGCAGAATCTACTTCTAACGAAAGCTTTGAAGTATAAAACACCATTTGAAGCTTGGTACGGGTTTAAGCCTTCACTAAGTTTTCTTAAAGTGTTTGGTTGTGTCTGTTTTGTTAATGTTCCTCGGGTTAAACATGACAAACTTGACAAGAAGGCAATCATATACATCCATATGGGTTACAGTGGAGTTTCAAAAGCCTACAAGGTCTATCATCCTAAGACAGGAAAGATGACAATTACAAGAGATGTTCATTTTAGTGAGAATGAACAGTGGGACTCGAAGAACTCTCAGAAGTCAGGAAGATGCTCTCTAGAAGCAAACATCAGCCCTCTTAAAGAGCAAAAAATAGAACACTGGCAGCAAGAAATAGAAGATGATCATCCTGTCAAGGGGATAAGATTGTTGTCAGATATCTATCAGCGGTGTAATATCGCCATCTATGAACCTGCTGTCCCCGTAGAAGCTTTGCAAGACCCAAAATGGAAGAAAGCAATGGTGGAGGAGATCTCCATGATTGAGAAAAATAAAACTTGGGTGCTGGTCAACAAACCTGAAAATAGAAAAGTCATTGGTGTGAGATGGGTCTTCAGAACAAAGTTAAATGAAGATAGTTCCATCAACAAATACAAGGTGAGGCTTGTAGTTAAAGGGTACCCACAAATTTATGGTGTTGATTACTCTGACACTTTTTATTCTATCGCACGATTAGACACAATCAGATTGCTACTCGCAATAGCAGCACAAATGGAATGGAAGGTGTTCCAACTTGATGTCAAATCAGCTTTCTTAAGTGGCATACTGGAGGAGGAAATATATGTTGAGCAACCATAAGGATTTGTGAAATACGGTGATGAAGACAAAGTCTATCTGCTAAAAAAGGCTTTGTATGGCCTAAACAAAGCACCAAGAGCTTGGTATAGTATGATAGATGATCATCTGTTAATCTTGGGATTTAGAAAAAGCTTGTCTGAATTGACTCTGTATGTAAAACATAAAGACACTAATATCCTTATTATGTCACTTTATGTTGATAATCTTCTGGTAACAGGAAATAATACAAGGCTGGTTGAGGAGTTTAAAGAAGAAATGATGCAAGTTTTTGAAATGATAGATATTGGTCTTATGACCTATTTTCTTGCAATGGAGATCAAGCAAAGCAAAAGTGAAGTGTTCATTTGCCAGAAGATATACGCAAAGGAAATTCTGAAGAAATTTTAAATGGAGAAATGCAATTCGATGAGCACGCAGATGAATAAAAAAGAGAAGGTCTGTAAAGAATATGTTATTATTTTTACTTTTCATTCTAGGCTTTTATATATCTAATCTGAAGCATAAATAAAAAACATCTCTTCTTCTGCTTCAATTTTGTTCTCTTCCGTCTTTATGTTTTATCTGCAGACTTTGATTTTCCTGTGTTATTTAACTTAAATAGATTTTTGAAACCATCAGATACTGTGAAATTTTCTCGAAATTCTCTACCACCAATTTTACCATCCAAAATCACTTCTAGTCCATCTTCATCTTCTTGCGGCAATTTATACCTACGGAGTGGACAAGTATTACTCTGATTAAGCCAAGGAATAATACAATCATTATGAAAAAAATGCTTACAAGGCAATTGACTAGCTTCTGTATCAATTCCAAATTCCTCCATACAAATCGAACAGCTTTTCGATGATTTATTGATTTTCGCACTCGAAAGTGAGTTGATAAACGACTTAAGAGTCGGTGAACGGAATTGAGGTGAGTTAAACAACTCAAACGAAAGATTGTCAGAATCACTCTCATCAGATTCAGTATCAAAATCGGAATAATTAAAAGTAACAGAATCATTGGTTGAAAGGGTATAATTGGTAAGAGTTAAATGTTGAGGAAAAGTATAAAACTAGCAACGGTGTAATTAGGGAGGAGGTGGAGATGAAACCAGCGAGGGCAACGAAAGGAGGAGCTAACGTCGGCGGTGGTGGTTATGTGAAAGGCATCGTTGCAGTTGTAGCACCAGTAAGAACGGCGGTGGGACGGATGGCCTACGTCGTCGACATGACGGACCTTTGGTGTCGTCTTGCTCAGTTTTGTCGAGGCACACACTATAGTCTTAACTTTTTCTTTACTTTATTTTTGGAGAAAAGTTGAGAATAGTGTCTATTAAATTGTTTTGTGCATGAACCCGTGGAATTAGAGCATCATTATTATATTTTGGCATCAAATTGTATTTTGTTTTGTGTTATAAATATTAAAGTTATGGCCAACAATATATTTATATCTAAATTATTCCATTTTAAGATATAAATTAATAAAGTTAAAGGCAAAAAATAATTAGTGAAACATACCTAGATGTTGACTAAATTAAATGGTTTTCTTGATATACTTCTAGGCATGTATGTCCATAAAATATTCGCCCACCTACCATAGGTTCTAGCAATGCATTAATGTATTAGTTTATTTATTATATTTTTAAGGGAAAAAAGTCAAAAATATCCTTAAACTATGTGAAAGAAGCTAGAATGTACTCCGTTTATACTTTGGCTAAGAAATGTCTTTACTGTCAATAGTTTGACTCAAACATGTCTTTGTGATGTACCGTGGTTTCACGGTATGTCTAATGCTTTTTCCTTAAGTTTAGTGTGTGTCGAGAGCCCTTTTTTGTTAATTTTGATATAAGTTTCTCTTTGTTTGCAGAAAATCTGTCCAAGGATGAGCGCGGGAGTTTTTGAGAGAAAATTGCAGAAGAGACCACCTACAGAACCTATGACGGTCCGTCGCGGCTGTGACGGTCCGTAGGTGGCACCGTAGTGAAGGGAGAAGTTACTGAAGGAAATTTGGGGAAGTCTGACCAAGTGTGGGATTACGGAAGTCCATGACGGACCGTCACAGCTACGACGGTCCGTCCTGCAGGTTCGTCGTAATGATCAGAGAGTAATCCCAGTACCCAAAATTCCAAAGTTCAAGTGTTTTGGAACGATGACCCTCGACGGACCGTCGTGCTTGAAACGGTCCGTCATACCTGTCCGTCGAGGGGAATGAAGAAAGCAACATGAGAAGATATGAAGTATGGGACGACAGAGGCTATGACGGTCCGTCGTGTCCATGACGGTCCGTCACGTGGTCCGTCGACCCAGACGCGTTTGGACAGATTTTTAGTAAATAGAATCCTTATTTGATTAGGTTTTGTTTTTATTATAAATAGTTGGAAAAACCTCGTTTTTGGAAGTAGACATTCTGGATAATTTTTAGTTTATAGTTCTTCAATTATATTATTAAATTCTCAATTTTGGGAATTAAGATATTTTCCGGGAATTGATTGTTGTCGATTTCGTTGATTAATCAAGTTAAATTCTGGGAAATTATTGGTTTTCATAAAAGTAAGTGCATGAATTCTTCCATTAGCAATATGAATTT